>VZTU01030353.1:22780-87084 GCA_013400835.1 Zapornia atra
CCCCCCCCCACAAGCTTAGTTCCAGTAGGCAAAAATCCAGACTCCACAAGCCATTTATTTTCTGGTCAAGACAAGCTCGAATTGAAGTTTAATCAGGCCTGAATGGGAATAAATTTTATTTGCTTTTTTTTAAATTGGTAGATCAGGAATAGTAGCTGCTAGATATTTTCCCTCTGATAGCTTTCTGAAAGTCTTGTACAACTAGAAGGACTGTCTTTTGTATTTAAAAGACAAAGATGAAATGCCAAATTCCACTACTCTTAATCACACGAAACTGCTTTTTAGTCAATGGGATCACTGAGGCGAACAGCCAGGCAGGCAAATAAGTGTTTTCAGGATTAGTGCTCCAGTTTAGACACAACATTACAATCAATAACAAGCAACAAAGGAAGCCCTCCTGAAGAAAGGACCATGGTAATGATTTACAGTAAATGACTGCTTTTTTTTCCTCTACAAACCATTCAGATAAAAACAGCATCAGGGGAGTCATCCCTGTGGCATATCAAAATTTTGACATGAGAAAACTGAAAGCAGAAAGTGAGCCAGAAGGAGCACAAGTGAGATGCCAGGCACGTGGCAAGGGAGAAATGGATGCACCACAGAGTGCAATGAAGTCCAAAGTCCTGCATTCAGGAATCCAGTTTAGGTGGAAAAGAGTGAAGGGACAGTGTAAAAGGGAATCGAGGGTGAGGCATGTGAAGAAGGATGGGCAATTACTAGTTTTCTAAGATCACTGTCTGTGGTTCACATAATTCATTTATTAAGACTGGATAGAACAAATGTGTCTTCCTCAATAACCCAAATTCTCTGCACATTTCTGTATGTTTTGTGTTAGTATCTGTTGGTTTGTCATACTGCTCTTCTTGTTTTGAAGCTCCAGCCCATGTGGCATGACTCAATGTTTTCAAGTTATGTAAAACAGTCCGAATTAGCAAAATGACAGCCTTGATATTTAGGCCCAGTTCTGCTCAGTAGCAATACTTGCTGCCATCTTTGAACTTGGATACTGACCATTCACAATCTGGTATTTCCAGGAAATTTGATTCTTGTTTTTAAAAATTGACAACTTTCTCACAGTTGTCAGTCTACTATTTATGTCAAGTATATTTATCATACATTTTTGTGCTGCCTAACGTACTGAAATGTTTCTTTCATTCTAACAGCATTTTCGCTTTAACGGTTGTTTGTCAGAGTGGTTTTGTGGCTTTTTTTTTTTTTCCTCCTGCAAATGTAGTTGTTACCCAGCACTCGGCCAAGGGAGTTTATTCTTCTCTCCTGAACTTATGCAATTATTTTTTCATTATGTTCAATCTTTGCTTTGGCTGCATGGGATTGCAGAATGCCACTCAGTGTTAAGGCTTTGGGCTTTTTCAATGAGTGTTCAAGGAATTTGTGTGGGTCTGTGCAAAAACAAATTGATGGGCAAATCTCTCCTCNATACATCTAAACAAGCCAAGTTCTAAATACCAGAAGAGAAAAAAATATAGCATTCATTATTCCTTGGTGTACAAATTCTGAATTTGAGGGTTGCTAGCAATATTCTTCTGAAGACTGGAAACTCTAAAGAATTTTGCTGTTGAAAGCAATTATTCTGACTCACCACCATATAGTCTGATTAAGTCTTTTCCCCTCTATCCTGAGCTATCCATAAAGACATCTGCATTTTGAATTATTAAGTTGCTTTTGTAGGATAGCATCTCACATTAGCCTTAAAGTAGCCCAACTGGAGTGCTACATTAGTACTGTGAGGATTTTGACCTCCTGCAGCAGGGGTTGGTCACTGTTGCCTCAATAAGGATATTAATTTGGCTGAGTACTGCAGTTTGCTGCAGGCCTGTTTGGTTGAACTGCATGCAGAAATGATAGAGAAATACCTGTTTGCAGTCAGGATTGCTGGTTTATCCCACAGTGCCCACACCTCCTCTGCCGGGAACTACAACAGAGGTGTGCAATACCATGGATGGGGTGACCCTCCTCTAGCTTGTAGTGGTCACTTTAAAAGCAACTTGTGCTGCTGTTTCAGGGTACAAAAGTTACATGGAAGAATTTAATAATTAATTTTTTCCCCTTTTTTAGTTGATTACAAATACCAGAGGAAAACACTTTCTTAGATATAGTTAGGTTGCTGGGTTGTTTGGTTTTGTTTTTTTTTTAATTAAAACATTTGTATTTGGAAATACCAAAACACTTGAATTTTATTTCCTGACTATTTTAAATAAATATTTTCACAAACCTTAGGCATGAGATTTTTCTTTTAACTTTTTTCCTATTTTAAATTGGGTAATACGTGTTTTCAGTTTCTTCTTGAGTTCTCTTTTATGATTTAAAATGTTTTAAACAAGATAATTAAAAAAAAGAAGTTTATTGCAGTGAAATATTTGCTACACTAAGTATATTTTTGCCTCTTTATAATCAGTTTTTCTTCTGTTTGTAAACAGTTTGCTTTGATTATTTTGTGGTTTATTCATTACCAAATCTTGATCAGCTAAATTGCACAGTACCTAGTATCTGGCTTCATCTCTATAGTTTAATTAGAAAAAACAAGAATTATCCAGAGACAAAGGTGGTATGAGATTTTGCCATTTAAACTGTATCTGACATCCATAATTAAAAAGTTTTAATCTCTTTTCCATTAAAACAAAAGATGTAGGAAAGCTGATTTTACTTGTGAACAAATCATCCTAGGTGCTTGGTATGCCATGATGAGTATAGTTCTGCTTCTCCACTCTCATGAACAGTATAGGATGTTGTGCATATTAGGGAAAAGTCAAAACTTATGAAACTAGAGTATGGGTTTGCTGTGTTTCTGTAGCTTTGAAAGGATTATCGTGTCGGGGAGCATATTGTATGAAGTCACACATCACATTCGTAACATCCCTACAGGTGTATGCAGCTGAATATGCTTCGGTAACATATTTCACACTGGTAGAAGCCATTTCCTTTTGCACCTTGTCTTGCTCAAAGTAATTATCAACAAACACCCTAACACTCCTCTGCATATGTACTATGACATTAAAAATCAAATTAATTAGCACCTGGAGAACTAATGATGAATTCCCACACTAGAACAATGGCACAGCTGCACCGCATTCTTGAAGAGGGAGAGCAGCGGTTCTCCTGTGATCCAAGTGTTAGTGATTGATGAAGAAAGAGAAAGGACAAAGATTGTCATCAGGCTGCTTGACCCAACCACAAATGGCATTACTAAAGGCACCTGACTCCTTTGTTAGGCTAGGTGTGAAAGCATTTTGAGTCAAACATCACCTGAAAAAAAGACAAGGCCAACAGGCGTGTTTTTCCATACACCCCCAGCACTAACCACAGAATTTACATGTCAGAGAGAATAAATTACTAAGTGACCCTGGCAGTGTAGATTTTGTAAGAAAAAGAATGAAATTAAAAAGAGCAAAACATTAAACACACAGTCAGATCTTTCAGGAACTGAAAAGGCAAATTCAAATTCTAAAGTCTCTTCCCCAGGGAAGAAACTTATCCGACCACATAAGCTTCACCAGTCAATTAGTATTCTAAATACCAAAAACATTTACTGAATTGAACACACTGAGCTAGTAGAGCTTTGCACATACTTCTGGAGGTGTGCTGGACTTGGCACAGTAAGACCCAAGGCACAAAGGCCTAAGTATGTTTCCTATGAAAACCACAGGTGATGTTAACCAAGAGGATGTGCCCAGCGCACTGGGTGAAGGCTAGCTCTCCCCCAAGTAGTATACAACCATGTGACAGTTGCATGTAAGAGGTGGAGCCCGCTTCTCTCTTATACAAATATTGTGGAGACCCACAAGGTTGACATGAGAAGCACCCAAAGGAGGGAGTCTTAGAGTGGCAAGATGACCCTGTTTTGCCTAGGGTCTGCGGAATAACCAGATAGACAGTTTCTATACAGAACCTTGAAGGCCACAGTGCCTGAAGTGAGATATTTTGCTTCATTATCCTTGAAATGAATATTAAAGTTGACACCCCAAAACATGATACTGAGCTAAAAGCAGTACATGCTAAACATATACAACTACAGTACTTGAGTGTACACCCAAATCATGTAAAACATCACCCTTGGGAGGGGACAGCTGAGGCTACGCTATGAAGGATATCGAGGAGTTACCCCTGAGGGTGTGAGAGAAGAAAATGAAGACCACAAAGAGGCAATCAATGTGCTGTGCTCCTCCTTGACCCAAGACAAGGACACCTTCTTGGTAAGCAATTGCAATTTCACTGTTTGGTCAGAATACCTGAGTTAGTATTTTGCTAGCATTATAATTATAATCATATATTAGTGCTATTTCAGTAAGAGCATTTATCAACAGCAATTCCAAACTTCTTGTATATGTTGCTTTAATAAACATTCTATCCATTTCAATGTTGCAAAATTGTCTCAATGAAAATCCTTTAGGGGGCTCAGATAGGCAAATGTTGACTCTGACATATGGCTTTATGTATATAATCCTCTAAACATAAACTATCTGGGACTAAGATTGGACCTAGCCACACCTAGGCTCCTCTCTGAGAAGTTTAGAAAGCAAGGGAGTCCTTTCTGAACCTCATGACTTAATGGGAGGGACTCCCTCAGCACCACATTAGACTCTCTCACCTTTTACATTATATACCCATACTATCAGTATGGATAATCAGTGAAGAAAAGTGCTACTTTAATAAATGTTACATCTATCTGTAGTTTCTAATCAGGAATGTGCATTTTTCCTGGTTTTGGCTATTGGACTCGCTATTGGACTCGCTAGGGGATATAACTCCCTCTCTCTTTAGGGAATATAACTGGGGCTATATCCTTACCTCAGATTTGAATAATCTGAGGTAATTCTGCATTATACTAAATACAGACAGAGGTCATTAGTGTCTGATGAAGGTTGGTATTGATACCACATTGGCCAAAATGGCAATTAGAAATAAAATATCAAAGCCCTTCTGGTGTATTTGAATGGTGCTTCGCTAATCATCTAGGACAACTTCAGAAATTATGTACTGACTTCAAGCATCCTACGTCTGTGTGTGGGTGTCCAAAAAAATACTGATCTCTTTCAAAGCAGACCTAATTCTCTAAGAGAATATCTGGGTATGCAGCATAAGAGAAACCAATGTGTCCCTGCACTGAAGGGCAACAAAGTCCAGAATCTCAAAGCTTATTCGAAGAAAGAGTTGAGCAGGCCCTTCTCTGCCTGTGATAAGGTGATTGTACTGTATGACAATTTTTTCTAATCACTGCTTCCGGATGTTGCATTTCTAGGTGACTTAACACCATTACCACGTTTTTTACTCATTTCTATAGAAATATAATTTTCCATTCTTCAGAGAAAACTTATTTCTACAGTGTAATTTTTTGTTCTTATTTATAATGTTTGAAAATCTTTCCCTTGCTAGCTAAAAGATACCATAAACCTTGGCTGCCTGCTCCTACACATTAAGACAATGCAGGACTTTAATATCAAATTGCTGATGAAGTGGAGGCCAACTGTTCCAAGTACTCATATCTATAACTGTTTAAGGAAACAGGTATGTGGAAAACATTCAGTTTGTAGGCTTAGCATGCGAATTTCATTTGTATTCTGAATGGACAATCTGGGTGCATTTCATTATTTCCTAGGCTAAATATTTATTGTGCTTAATTTGGCTATGAGGTGTATTTGGAAATTCCTGTTTCTATTTATCAGCTTTTGAAACAATCTGTGGTCATAAATACACTGCAAATTTAACAAGGCAAAAATTGTTGCTTTTACTCAGTTCTGTGTCCACGAGATGGGACTAAGGTGCAGCGAGAGAATATGCTGAATTTGCTTCAAAGAAAAGTATTGGTAAGATGGAGATGTGTTTGTGTGTACTGGTGTCTCCTTCTTTGGATGCTGTGGAACTGAGGAACGTATCAGTACCCAACACAAAAATAAGAGCAACAGATACATAATGCTGTTCAAACACATTAACTCAAAACCATAGCTCATGTTTGATACTTCATTTAAGATTGATCCTCAGCAATATCATATCACAGCCCCAATAATAAAGTGTTACTGGACTTGTCTCTGTCTTTTTTAAGGACAGGGAATATAGATCTGCTTTCCAACAGTTAACGCTTTATTATCTTATCTATTGCTTATCCCTTATTGCCTTGCTCTTAATTCTTCAACTTGCTTTGCCATAAGGAATAGATAAGAAATATGGAAACATTATTTATGTCACAAAAATTTAGTAGTAATGAAATAAAATATAAAACTAATTAAAATTTTGCTTATGATGATAAGACATTTTATTTTGGTAATTTCTTTTAGGTTGTTACAGCAGGATTAGAAATGGTAAAAGCAACAGTGTTTCAATTAACTTCAATGAGATTGCAAAGGACACTAGATATTTAATTTGGGATTTAAGTCTTCTATGTGCAGCTGACAAGCTGACCAATATGAAGGCCTTTCATGAAAATTACTGTATGTATCAAAGTTTTAAATTATTCATATGGAGAAATGAAATGATCAACAAAACCACTGGATAATTAATGAAGTTGTCATCTTGACAAGACTAATAATAAGCTTCTCCTTGATAAATCATCAGTGATTCCTCCGCTATAATCACAAGAGCAATTCTATGGTATGTTTACTAGCTAGTGGAATACGAATACTAAAACTTAAAAGCAGTTTGTTGAGTTTTGCTGATAGTTCAATGATTCTACATGATTTCACATAACTGGTTACTAAATCAGAAGGTAGCTGGTATGGATGTGAATTCACCAAACAAAAACTGTCACAGCACAGCATATATGGAAAACACTTTTTTTCCTGATAATATTTTTAGGAAAGATACTAAGCATAACAAGGAACAGCAGCAGCAGTAATAAGATGCTTATACCTAGTAAAACTAGTACCACTGAAATGGGTGAAATGATCTGTGGGTGTTTTATTCTTTAATTAAAGTTTCTGTTGGTTTAATCACACAGCATTACAGTAATAATGCTGTACTGGATAGATGAAGACAAAGGACATTAGCATAAGGCTACGGGAAGTCAGATGCTGCAACACAACCCCGTCAGATCTCATCTATATCACTTGGAGTCCCCATGTCCACCACCCCTACTTCCAATGGCAATGCCTTGAAGTTCCTTTACATCTTTTGCAAAATATGTCACGCAAAGGCATTTGCACCTATACAAAGACTCTTGACAGACAGGGGAGCTGACACTGTGTAAAAACTCCACCTTCTTATTAGCACCTGCAATAAGCAGAAGCAGTTGAAAAAACCCCAAAATATTGTTGGCTCTCTTTCCAGATGCATCAACACTGGTGATGCAAAGAGTTACGTTTTCTTTCCTGTCTTAGTGCAAGACCTGCCAGTTGAATGAGGGAAGGGGATTTAAAATTAAAATATTTTAAATAATTAAATGTTATTATCAAAAAACAAAGGCTGTCACAGATCAGTGGAAGACAGAAAACTGTTGGAAAATTAGCTAAGAAATCCTCAATAAGGTTTTATTATATTTTGTGTGTGTGTGTGTTAACAAAAGCTGTATAGATTTAGTTTGCAAAGGCCCCATATCTATGGTTCCTCAGAGGTCCTGGAATAAACACCTGTTGAAGATCCAAACTTCTCTCAAAACAAAGATGTACGACACCCTATCATTCAGACTTCACCTTCTCTGTTTTTCTTTCTCACACTCTTACTCTTATTCAGAGTAATATCACGGTATTATTTGTGGTTCTGTTTTTCTAATAGCCTATGCAGCATGTGCAACTGGATAATTATAAATGATCTCTTGAGGTCCCTTCCAACCCCTACAATTCTGTGATTCTGTGATTCTTTACAGTAAGAACCAGCTCCCTGAAAAAGATCAGACGTGACCTCATTTTGTCATAATACTGAAACAATCAACCTCAAAACTTCTTACTACATCATTCCAACCTGTATAATGTAAGTAGGACTAGAATATACTGTACTGTTCTTCTCCCCCACTCCTTCGTAAACTGCTCTTTGTTCACACGCAACCAGCAGTAGCAGTTTCCCATATGCACAGAGCGCAGTATATTTCTTAATTGTGTACTTTATTAGTAGCTCTGCAGGGTAATTAACCAAGTCAGTGTAGCTGCCTGCCCTTCCCTGACTCCAGACCACCTGTCTGGGGCTGCTGGGACACCTCGTCCTGCCAGAGCAGTAGGCATCCTGACCCCCTTCCCAAGGTGAAGTGGCCACACGGCTTTTCTGGTAGGAAACGTCACTCTAAAGAGCTGTGCTCTGGAGTCAGCAGCAGCCTGTGGGGCTCAGCATGACCTTCTGCTCCTGCCCACTGGCACTGGCATAGCAGAGCCCAGCTGGTATGGCCACCAGCTGCCTCCTTCCCTTGTGGGTTTCAGTCCTTAGTTGCACTGTGCCTCTTGGTGTTCATCACAGGGAACTGAAATACTGCTGCAGCTCAGAGCAGTTCTGACATTGAATGGCAATGCAGTGTCCACTTCAGGTGCACGGGGCTGATGCATGCCAAAACCCACATGACACCCTTTTGATTTCAATGGAGAGACAATACACAAACAATGCAGTAGTGGATCAAGCTCTGTGTCTTTAAACAACAAAGGAAAAGAAATAGAGAATGGACCCAATACACTATTAGTTGACTACAGTCACATATTTTCACACAAAATCTGAAAACCATAGACTCTCTGCGCATGAGTATTTCCATTTTGGTAATGGAGGCATTTCTTGTTATCAATAGGAGGGGTTGGAGAAGAAAAGCACCATATTCCAAACATTTCCCAAGACAAAAAAATAAAATTTTGCAACCTGTTGTTTAAAGATAACTTGCTAAAAATGCAGCTTTATGTCTTTCTCATTGATGAAAGTCATGCCAAGATTTTAACTCCTTACACTACACCACCTAAGACGAAGTCAGAACTGCAGAACCTATACTAGTATCACTACAGGCATTCCAGACGCTCTCTGTGCTGTCCCAGGAACATCTGCTACTTTCTTCTGGGTAAAAATATGTTGTTTGTAACTTGTCTTCTGTCTACCCAGAGGCAGTGAACATTTTCCATTCGTTTTTAACTCTTACATGGCAAGTTTCAAGGCCTTTCCTAGTCCACACCAGTAGCTGCACCATATTGTGCTCACTAACCGTGTAAGAAGTCTCAGAGTTCCATGGATCTAAACATGGTTTATTGATGATGCATGTAGGAGAATACTAGGCAGACCTTTTTTCAAGAGTCACACAGAAAATTCATAGTTTGTTACAACAAGAGACATCCCAAACCCATTCTGGGTGCTCTCGAAGGCTGAAGGAAAATCGACTTCCAACCAAAAGCGGCTCTCACTGGGGAGAGAAGAGACAGGAAGGCTGTTGCTGCACACACACAGGGTCTCGGTGCCAGGCCCCTAGCAGTGCTTTGGGAATAGGGGTGGGAGCGCAGATGCAGTAGCTTCTTACCTGGGAAGCTGCCATGTAGAGATTAACATCTATGATCCCACCATACTGAGAAGTACTCACGTGGGGAAATTTGGTCCCTGCTTTATGGAAAACACCCTGTTCCTTATCAGCCCAGCTTTTATTCTCACTACTGAATGAGAGCTTTGGGCTTTGAACTGAGCCTATTGTCGGATTCTAAAGCAACGTAGATACTTAAGGTTTTTTTACAAGTATACTGTAAAAATACTGTTGGGTACATGCATTTATGATGCTCATCCTTCCAAAACTTAAATTTGCAACTACACTATAATGCATTTAGAAGGAGGTAAAAGAGTCTCGGCAACATCATCAGGTTGGTTCTTCTTTGTGGTATCAGGCCAGCTAGTTGCAATTGAAAAGCAACTTTTGCTTGGGTATCTCTCTATTTGTGAAAACATATTCTAAGCATGTATGTTAAAAGTGATAACTTGGCATTGCAGTGGCAAATCTGGTTTCATATCATTTGGATCCCAGATTTCACAATACCGTACGCTCTGCTCTTACGAAAAGCCAAAGGCAGTGTTTTTGTCAAGTGAGAAGGAATGATATGCTGGGAGACAGACGGTGGAGAATGCATAGCTGGCGGATTTTTTTTTTGGAGATAGACTGCAGGGATTAGGGTACGAGGGTTGCTTTTTTTCCAAAGTGCAGAGAGCTAACAAACCCCGCCATTTCAAGTTTTCTTTATTTCTTATACAAAATAATAGTTTCCTGATTGCCATGAGACAGCACGCTAAAGTGTGAAAATACTGTAGCAGCTGTGGTGGCAACACATGTCATTTCTGTGCATACGCTGAGATTTTTCTCATGAGACTCTTAAACATATGCAATGAAGCATTCAATACACACGGTTAATATCTAACAGCAATTCCTGCATATATTTGTGTACTATACTGCCAGTGTTTGGAATGAATGCCAGCTTTTACAAATAAAAGATAGGTATGACAACATCCTGCTAGAATTGCCATTTCCTAATCAAAATAGAGGGATGGATTGTATTCTTATAGTCATTGTTTAGCATTCCTTACAGAGGAAGTAATTAATAGGACCAGGCAGGAGGAGGACTGTCTCACGGGATGCACAATCCTTTTGTAGCTTGATTCAATTATTTTATTTTTTTTCTAGCTATAATTCTTCAGTAAATTCTCTCCCTTCTCTTCCTCGTGCTTTTTTTATCAACTAAAGAAATTGTAAGAGATGCAAGAATGAAGCAAAATGACAATGACATTGTCAGTGCAACTGTAAACTTTCTGTTGAAAATTTGTCCTTCTGTGCGTTAAGTCAATTCCTTCTGGAAAAGGGCAGCTGATCCTTGGCGCTATTCAGCAAGCTCCATTTGTATGTTCTTTCACTGGAACACATGCTACTGTGATGGATGATTAAAATCATACAAACCCTAGCACTGTCCCTAGACTCAAATTCTGCTTTTGTTCTTCAGCTTCCAGAACATTTCAGGACAAAACCAAAACAGTTGTGGCAGAAAGAAATAAATGCTAAACCGGGTGCTGAGTGCCACGGTCCCTTGAACAGGTGAAAGAGAGGATGTGGGGTAACAGCATGGGTCACAGCTCAACGTGAGACACACTTAAGCTCTTGGGGACTAACCATATCACTGAACTCAGGATTTGGCTCTAGTATCACAGGCTTTTAATTGGGTTTTTTTTAAGAAATCTAATGGTAACCTCTGCTTTGTGCCAAACTATTTTCTGATTAAATAAAAAATCAGATCCAGCATAAAAAATGAAAAATAAACCTCTCTCCCTTAACATTTCTTTTCCTATCTCTACTCAGAGGTTTTACTCTTTAAAGTCATATTCTCATGCCTGTGCCTTCACTTCTCACACTGTGTCCAGAGTTAAACCTGAGTTTATTTATAAATCTATTTAACTTCAGATTATTTTAAAACAGGTAGAAAATTATCACTGGTTTGAGTTTATGTGCCACCATGTATTTCAATCTACTTTGCAGTTAAAATTCCTTTATTCCTTTATTTGTCTTAAATAATTCAATAGTATTCTTTCCTTTTTTTTTTTTTTAAGAAAATAAAAGTATTCAAACATAGTAACTAAAAAAGCCTCTTAAAATACTTCTGTATCAAAGAACAAACAAATAAATTCTAAACCTAAAAATAATGTATTGTAAGGGGACTGAGCTGTCATTATTCTGATTTAAATTTGTAAAAATCATTTTATATAAATACTTATCTTGGTGAATTGGTGCCAGTCCATTGCCACCACAAAGCATACAGACATCCTGGTCACACTTTTAGTACAATCTATAGATACACATATTTCACGTGAATGAAAACCTTAAAATTTTATAATTAACAACCAATGAACTGTGGATGCTCATGATCAAAAACCCATATTTGAGTGTTTTTACAAAGTGCTTTAATACTTGGCAAAAATCTTGCAAGTGGGCCCACACAACAGAATCCTGTGTGCCTGTTTTGAGAAAGACCAAAATCACAAAGTGACTTGCAAGAGTGTTCACTGCTGGCTGGTTCAGACTGTGAGACTTAAGCATTCAGTGGTAAAATCACAGTGAATATCATTATTATAGCCATACTTAATAAAAAACCCATACTTCTTTTATTCTCTAGCATGCCTGCCAGCCATCTGTGAATTGATGGAGGCTATTGAAAAAAAGCTGTCTATGAAAGCCCATCTTAAAAAGCCATGAAAATAATAGGCCAAATTTTGTTTTTGTCTGATTTTGGACCTTGAAAAGCCCCCTTGGTTTCATTGGAGCTACACTGACTTTCATCTGCTATGCATCTATTCCTTAGTATACACAAAACTTCTGTAACTCATCTGCATTCCTGGCTTTTAAAGCTGAAACAGTTTAAGAAAAACCACAATGAAATCCAAACCAAAGACATCCTGCTGAAACCACTGAAAGTGCAATTACTAGTTCACCTTAAAACTGTTTATCTTTAAAAATATAAATGCTATTCTTAAATTTGATTATAAAGTTGGATTTGTATAACAATACATGTTCTAACATATTTGCTAATACATCTGCCTAGATATGTGTTTTAATCATTTTTTAATTATTGTTATTTGTAGATGAGTCATAGATAGAAAAGGGTTTTGACTGGAACGCCTGGAATTTTACCCATGCATTTTGGAGGGGGTTAGTGGGCAGTTACAGAATCAAATAAAATTCTTCCTTGGCTTTTCAGTCTGGGAAGAAAATAAAACATTCACTATAAGGTTTGAAAAACATCACAATCAAACTGGTGGTTCTGTAATTATTCTGTGTATTTTACTGGCAGGCTACATTTCTGAAGGGTTTGTGAGGAATGCAACAAACTGAGCCCTGTCAATGAAAAATCAATTATTTTGATTGGATTTTTAAAAGGTAGTTCCATATGGTACCATTGCACACCACTTATGAGGCTTGAAATGCACCGGAGCACAGCATTTCCCATTTAGCAGGCGAGGAATATATCTTGTGGACTGTAAGAGAAGTATTTCACCACATATGCAACTACGGTTTTCAGCTGGGAGAAAGAGGATCATTGATCTGATTCACAGCCATCTCTTTGGAAAGGTTCCATCCTTCATGAAAGGTTCTTCCCCAAGTCTGCACATCACCTGGAGCTCACACGAGCTCCCAAATCAAGGTCGTAATACTGCTCACACATGCATAAGTGGTAATTTTCCTGTCAGCAACCCTATCAAAATAATCGATTATTCATAGACAGATTTTTCACTGGCACACATTGGACATGACTCATGTAAGTTTTTGCAGGAAGAGGATGAAGGTGTAAATAGTTTGCAGAAGGATACATTTCCTTTTTTGACAGAGATTTAAGATTAAGGATAAGCTGAGTCCACATAAAAAAAGAGAAGAGGGCTAATGAAGGTCAAGTTCTGAACTACCCAGCCTGAAGTATATATAGGAATTGAAATAAGAAGATGTCATTTGTCATTTGTATTTGATAGTCGATAAAGGACTAGCATTCAGATTCTGTAATTCACTATCTCCAGATCCTAGATACTGGTGCAGTAAAACTTGCAAGTATTAAAATATATGTAAATGTGGCCTTATTTTCTTTTTAAGTATTGCACCCTTGAAGTTCACATTTTCAAGTTCACTGTAATCATTAGAAGAATATAGTTACTGAAAGTATAGATTTTCACATTGCTACAAGCCCTCAGAGACTTCAGGAAAATACCAGGTTCTACAAGACTTATGACAGAACCACTGGAACCTGGCTTGTAAAAGAAACTTGCAGAACAAAGTCCGATCCCCTGTTATTTCAGGTGGCCATATCATAGAATCTGTTCAAAAATAGGATTTCTCTCTATCTTAAAACTAATTAACTTTTTGCCCCCTTGAATCCCAGTGGGAGACTCTATCTTCCAGCATCTTGTGACTGCCAGTGAAACACTTCCTCGTTTTCAAAATGTTTATCTGCAGCCATCTTATACCTAACTACTTCTCTAGTGATATTTTCTCTTAGCTTTTTTATCATTTTGTTTTTCCTGCTGTGGCAGTTACAGACTGCAATGCTAAAGCCTCCTTCCTTTTTTTCTTCTATTTTGTCTAAGACAAAATCCTTCATTTTCCTCTCTCATAATATCTGCTATCACTAGTAACTCTAGTAGTTTTACTCTGCATCTCCCTAGTTCTGAGTTTCCTTGTTTTGAAACTGGGTGAAGAGGACTGTGAAGCATGTTCCAGTGAGAGCCTGCCAGTGCTCTGTACAATGGCAAAAATACCTCTCTACTAATAAGGTACCTAGTCACATCCTAGGGTCATATTTTTCATTCTTGGGGCTACACCATACTGGCGGCACAAATATCCTCATACTGCTCAGAAGAACCAGAGTCCTCTTCCTCAGATATGTCCTTCTTTTCATAGATCATGCAGGTCTTTTCACATAGTAACTTTCTCAACAGCAAATTTTGCCAGTACTTTCCTATTTTTAAAGATGAAAATATAATTTTAAATAATGCTGATCCTAATTTCTGAAGAATCCCACTAATGAATGTATGATTCTTCTAATTTACCCATTAATATTTGCTTTTCATTCCCTTTCTAACTGCTTTACAATTGCTCTGCTAAATCCCTGTCTTCTCATGCTTCACTAATTACATTATATCCAGTGCTTTAGTGAATCCAAATAAAGGATGCAAGCATGCAATAGAACCCATTTATAAAAGCATTACATACATTATACCCACAGCATTTTTATCACCTTTTCCCCTTAATGTTTTGGTTTTCATATTTTTTAATCTATATTTGTTCCAGAACCTTAAGTATATTGAGATGCAAGCAGCAGGCCTGTTTACTTTCACGTCTCTCCTGTTGAGGTCTTGATTATTCATGGTTTACCTGCTTGCAGAAGTTAACTTCCTTCGTTGTTCAAATTTTGTGTCTCTAACAATATTTATCCCTCTATTTAATTTTAGATGAGTTAACTGCTTCTCAATGAGATGCCACTGTGGCAACAGTCATAGAAAATAAAATATTTAAAAAATAAACCCTGTAGAACTGACTGACAATTCACTGAAAAAAAATTGCTGGCTGCCACTTGCAAACATAACTGAGTTACCATTACTTTTAATAGTAGTGGTACACAGTGGATTTCAGGAAAGTCAAGCTATTTCACTGATGTTGGAATGAAACAGCTCCCAATACATATCTTATGAATAACACTATAGATGATTCATGCCTGTATTCAGATTTGCCCTGTGAAAAACACCAAGAACTCTCCTCCCACTATGCTTCCACAAACCAACCTTGATGTTAAAGGGAATCTGTTTTATTCACCCTTCCCACTACTCCACAATAAATAATAATTTAAATTTTTTCTCCAACATGTTATTTCTGTCTTCCTTAACAGCACATCATGTATCTTTATGTTCCCCAAACATATCTCTACCACAGCATGATTGTGGCAAATCTGACTTTTTCTGGATTTCAGAGCTAAAAATCTCTTTTGGGATGCTTATAAACACAATTCAGACAGACAACAACCCTTGGTTGTGGTTTTTTTCATTTAAAAAAATAAAAAGTTACCCTCCAAACAGAAGAACTAATGAAGCCCCATTACTTGAGGATTTTGTCTTTTATGTTACCTCCCTTCCTTTATTGCCTACCTTCTGAATGCCAGAAAACAACTTAAAAAGTACCCGACCCAGAAGGGCACAGATAATTTAGCAAGACAACCTCCCATACCCAGCACAACCCATTCACTAGTTCACTCAAGAGTGTGGACATAACAGTCCTCCGACAGCAAGTCCACCTCACCCTTTTGATCCCACCTGAAATCCTGCATCCTAAATTTTGGCCTTTTGTTTTTCAGACTTTAATGACAACGTTTCTGGTAAGTTTTTCTGACCCAGTTTTCTACAGGAAATAAGAAGAGCACTTCAACTCTGTTTTATTTATCCAGCTACTGATCTAGTAAATTTAGCACTTGCTTTGTATTTTATCTATCTTACACTCATTTTCTCTTCTTGGATCTTAAACTAGATGAAGAGATTAAGCAGTCACTGCTGAATACCTCCTCTCTTTCCTTAAATTAAAGCTCTTATCAACATCCCAGAATTTGGCAGTAATGCTAAATCTTTAGACATCCATCACAAATTATCAGTTTAATCAGAGATTAAGAGAACTATCTTGTAAGAGAATATAGTGCCATTGGGATTTACCAGCAAGAATTAATTATACTACAAATTGTGTTAAATGACATTGGGAGTCCTAAACTTCATATTTCTGTGTTGAAAAAAAAAACAGTAACAGCAAAAGATTATGTTCTTAAAAACAACTCTCAAGTGAATAAGAAGAAATAGCAAGCTCAGAAACATGTTAGAAGAGAACATACCAGGACTGACCGTCTCTGAAAGTTACTTTCTAAATGACCTCTGGAGCACATTTCATACTCAAAGTAGAGTTAAGTAAATGTCATCTAGAAAATGGAACCATTACAGAAAGACATTATACATACAGTGAGACAGATGCATATCCATTGCTAATACTACACTCCTATTTATAGCTTCTGAGATGAGATCTCCCGTGCAAACTAGATGTGCCTCATCTTCGCGGAGTGCAGCAAGGACCTCTCATTTAGTGCATGGACACCAGAATGACTTTGGTGAAGACAACCTCATTGCTAGCATCAGCTTTTCACCAACCTTCTTGGGGATTCCTTAGGAGCGCTAAAACAGGTAACAGAAAGGTTTCCTTCTAGGTATCTTCTGAGGAAGAAAAGTGAGCTGTTTAAGGACTGTCTCATTTAAAGGTGCTTACTTCCAGGCCCCAAGATTTCTGCAAAAGCTGCAGAGTGCTACGCTATACTGAGAAGCTAATATGACCTTATTTTAATCTGCTATGAAAGAGGAAAACATGCACTGACTCTTGAGGTATGCTGCTATCTTGGAAGACATAGAGAAATGTAAGTTGAAATATTGCCTATAATTATGCAAAATATGAAAAGCAGGCTGGAAAAAAAAAATGGAAAGGAAATCTGGAATTTTATGCCGAAACCTGATTGCCTGATATATTTTGAAAATGAACTGTGGGTCCATAGACCATACCGGCCCAAAGAGATAAAACTGTAGTTAGGAATAAATAACTGTTCATGTGAAGAGATTTGTCCCTCATCAAGGGTGCCACCATGGCTTCACTGTTCACTGTAATATTTGGGGTTGATATGAAGATCATGTAGCTTGTATGTTTTCAGAGACTCTTCCATATCCTGATATATGTCGCAGCATACCTATCACATCCTAATTCCCAATTGTTTCTCAAATTTTACAATCTAAAGGGAAGGAAAATTGTCACATGATATTTAAAACTGACCGAGACATTTGTGATTTAATCTGCACACCAATTGCTACCAAATGATTCTTGCTAAATAGGGAAGATATTTATTCTGTCCCATTCAATATTCATATATACTACAAAGTTGCTAATATAATGATGCTACAAATGTTATGCTTGAGTTTTTCAGGCCATGTTATAAGTGGAAGTCATTTTAAGCCATTGGGTGCAAAAAGAAGAAAGAAAATCTCAATTAGTGTTTTATTATTGTAAAATTAAAATGAAATCATTAAAACAGGGTGGTATGATCATCTTATGAATAAGTTTTGCTTTGCTTTCATAGAATCATAGGATGGTTTGGGTTGGAAGGGACCTCAAAGAACATCTAGTTCAAATCCCCCCTGCCATGGACAGGGACACCCTCCACTAGACCAAGCTGCCCAAAGCCCCATCCAACCTGGCTTTCAACAATTCCAGGAAGAGAGCAGCAACAACCTCTCTGTGCAACCTGTTCCAGTGCCTCACCACCCTCACAGTAGTGATTTTCTTGTTTATATCTAATCCAAATCTCCCTTCTTTTAGTTTAAGGCCATTACCCCTTGTACTATCACTACACTCCCTGATAAACAGTCCCTCTCCAGCTTTCCTGTAGGTTCCTTCAGGTGCTGGAAGGCTTCAATAAGGTCTCCCCCAAGCCTTCTCCAAGCTGAGAAGAGAACTCTCAGTCTGTCTTCATAGGACAGGTGCTTCATCTCTGACCATCTTTGTGACCCTTCTCTGGACTCACTCCAACAGGTCCATTTCTTTCTTGTACCCGCACCAGGGACCCCAGAGCTGAATGCAGTACTCGAGGCAGGGTCTCAGGAAAGCAGAGTAGACCTTCAAGTCCTGAAAGTTAATTCTAAATTAATATATTTATTACAAATTATTTCTATTCACATGCTTAATTAGAATTCCAATTAAAATGTGCAGAAAACACTGTGGAAAATGCACCCTCTACTGGCTCTGAAAAACATTTTATGTTTTTGGAACTGTTCTAAATTTTCTTATCTGAAAAAAATGCATTTCTCATTCTTAAAGTCTTTTAATTCCTTATCCAGAAAGGAGACAAAAAATAATGACTTTGCTTATAAAAATGTTTTCTTGTAAAAGAGTATTTAAAGAGGTTTCACATATTAGAATTTTCTGAAAGGACATGAAACAGAAGAAAGTATTTTAAGACTATAAAGTACATTCTTTTAATGAAGAACAGCATATTGGTGCAAAAGGGTATGTAACTCATATCTTATTATTAATATAACATAATGACAATGGCCATGAATATAGATAGAGAATATAAATGCCTCCTGTATCTATAATAGGCAGCAAACTTAGCTTTGATTCAGCATACCCAAGGAGAGGAGGACAGGATTATACAGTCAAAAGAGAAGAGAGTGTGTGTGTATATATATTGGAGGATCTCAATCTGATTCCTGAAGTATAGGTGCGACTGTTCTGCACTCTCTTATTTCAGCATGACTACACAGTTTGTACAGGTTGTATGTGTCCAGTTTTCTCCCCAGCCTATTGTTTGGGTAGTGGAGATATTTTCATTACCTGATGGCAAAAATAAGACACCCAGGTGTATCCATTGCACTGAGTAATGGGATTGCTTTGTAGCTGTAGGTTCATATATTCACTGCCTGCCTGTTCCCCATCGCAGTGCATACCCCTTGTGAAATCCATATGCAATGTATAGGCACTCGAAGTATTTCCCTTTCTGGGTGGTCACTTCAGCACAGAGATGACAGGTCTGAACCCTTGCAACCAAGTAGGGATTCTGTCAAAAGGAGTACTCCAACGCCAGTGGGAATTTTCTTTTTCAAAGATGCCTGGGACTTATCCTGGAGCAACTCCCTCTATTTAATAACTGGTAGCTAAGAAAGGATGCCAAGAGGAATCACAGACATAAGTAACCCCTGCTGAAATAAATGGCCAGACTGACTTATGTCACTCTAGAGAACTGTCATGTTATGACTGTACCCTCCTCAATGGGCTGTGCAGCTAAAGATACTGTCTAATGATGTGTTACCACATAATGATAATGGTCTTCATGGAGCTTCTCTTTAATGATGTTACTTTATAACGATAATGGTCTTCTTGGAGATAGACTATAACTTTAATATCACAACCCCACTGAGGAAGCTATACTCAAAACATTACCACTCCTGTCCATGACCTCTGTTAGCAGCCCATTAGTCAGCGGGTAGTCATCAGAAGGCAGAAAGAGCCTTCAAACAGAAAAATAAAATTAAAGGGAGAGGGCATAAGCCTTCTAAGATGATGGGGAAAAATATTCAGCAGAAGAAAGATGCATACATATGTGTGTGTGTATATATATATATATATATATATATAGGATACCTTGTGATTCCTCCACTATGCATGCTTGTTCTTCCTCAAAAAGTATTTAAGAAATCTTATGGGATTTTTGCAACAGCAACACATTAGGTGGTGAAGCTGGGACATAAGAGCAAATTAGTATGAGCCTCACAGGAAACTTGACCTTTTGTTTGTTGGAATATCATAAAGTGACACAAGAAGCCTTTTGTGCTGGTTTCTGTTCTCCTCTGCTCAGTGAATATTTGGGCAATACGTGGGGCAAGGCTTAATAGTTCCTAGCACTTTTTATAGATAGCTAGCCTCAAAACACACAAAATAATTGTAATTAGCAGAAGTTTTAGCCAGTATGATAGCAAGATAGATTACATAGTCCACAAAGACTCCCAAGTGTGTTTAATTCAACATGATGCCTGTCCTATCATTACCTTACAAATAAATAAAAGAAGATCCAGATCAAGGACAAAACCCCCAAACATAACCTACAAACAAAAAACCCTCCATTCAAGTCAGAACAGTTAACTAGACAAAGTGTTACAATTGAGCTTTTCCTAAAATCTAACTTCGAGACTGAAATGTACCCAGGTCACCCCTATACCCAAACTTTTATCTTCTAATATTTGTAGAGATATCAGATACACTCTGATAATAAACTGAAAAAAATATTATAGTTCCTGAAAGAGTATTTGATGGCATTTCTGTCCCAACCATTCACAGGAAAAAAATGGAAAATGTACTTATAATAAATTACTTGAAGAACATAAGAAGTGACCATATTTTAAAAAATGTATTTGTTTACTCAAAGTAAACAGTACGTCTCCTTATTAGAAAATGTATACTTTTGCATTTTACTGTACAGAAAATGTATCAGAAATTAGTTTCATATGAGAGAAGACAAATCCTATCTCCCTTAAAATAAATATTATACCATACTTTAATTAGAAACTGAAAAGATGGGCACTGGAAACCAATGGAATGGGCAAAGACACGATCACTAAACGACCTACTTTAAAAAATTTTCAGGCAAAACCAAGATAAACTTGGCATCAGGGAACATCTGCTCCATACTCATAGTAAGCCCTTCTCTATAAGTCTGGACATAGCTTACTTGGATAGAATTAATTTATCTTAAATTTAGACATACACACCATAAACATCTAGACCAGAAATAGTCATCCTTAGAGAGAAATGGGCACAGACTGCTATCTATATCTATGATTCACATAGAATAACAGAAAGGTAGGAGTTGGAAGGGACCTCTGGAGATCATCTAGTCCAACACCTTTGCTAAAGCGGGATCACCTAAAGCACATTGCACAGGACTGTGTCCAGGAGGGTCTTGAATACCTCCAGAGAAGGAAACTCCACAACCTCTCTGGGCAGCCTGTGCCAGTGCTCTTTCACCCTCACAGTAAAGTTTTTTTTCCCATGTTCAGATGGAAATTCCTGTGTTCCAGTTTGTGTCCATTGTTCCTTGTCCTGTCACTGAGTGCCACTGAGACGAGTCTGGTCCCTTCCTCTAGACATCCACTCTTTAGATATAAGTATTGATGAGATCCCTCTCAGTCTTCTCCAGGCTAAATAGCACCAGCTCTCTCAGCCTTTCCTCATACAAGAGAGGGTCCAGTCCCCTCATCACCTCTGTAGCATTCCACTGGACTGTCTCCAGTAGTTCCTTGTCATTTTTGAATTGGGGAGTGCAGAACTGCATACAATATTCCAGATGTGGCCTCACCAGGGCAGAGTAGAGGAGGATGATAATCTCCAATGACCTGCTGATCACACCCTTCTTAATGCACCCCATGATACCATTGGCATTCTTGGCCACATGGCCCATGGAGAGCTTGTTGTCCACCAAGACTCCCAGGTCCTTCTCCACAGAGCTGCTCCTCAGCTATAACCTGTAGCGGTGCCTAGGGTTACTCCTCCCTAGGCGCAGGACCCTACACTTGCCCTTACTGAATTTAATTTGGTTCCTCTTTGCCCAATTCTCCAGTCTGTCAAGACCAGCAGTGCAGTCTTCTGGCATATCAGCCACTCCTTCCAGTTTTGTATCATCAGCAAGTCTGCTGATGATACACTGTCACCTCATCCAGGTCATAGATGAAGATGTCAAATAAGACCGGACTAAGCACTTGACCCTTGGGGCACACCATTAGATTCAGGCCTCCAAACAGACTCTGTGCTGCTTATCACAACACTACAGGCTCTGCCAGTCAGCCAGTTCTCTATGTCCCCTACTGTCCAGCAATGCAACCCACACTTCCTAAGTTTGTTTACAAGGATGCTATGAGAGACGGTGTCAAAATCCTTGCTGAAGTCAAGGTAGACAACATCCACTGCTCTCCCTTCATTTACCCAGCTACTCACGCCATCACAGAATGCTATCAGATTGGTCAGGCATGAGTTCCCATTGGTGAATCCATGTTGACCACTATCAATAACCACCTTCTTCTCCACATGCTTATTAATAACACCGAGAATAAGCTGTATGAATAAAATGTTTGTATAGGGACTACACAAGCCCTCACATGATAAATACAATGTAATTGCATGCTTGATCACATAGCGAAGCAGAAAGAAAGGGGAATCTTATCACAAGTAGATGGTAATTTTCATTTTCTAACTGATATACAAATAACCTATTTAATATAGAATGAGAGAAAATGCAGGAGTTTCCCTTGGAACAGACAAAGATTTCAAAACCCAGTTTCTGGAGAGATCATAAAACCTCACTTACTATCCCTAGATTTTGGCATGATGCCCATATTAAGATTAAAGTTGGTGTTAAAAACTTTGAAGAAGGAATTCCAGATTGACTTCCCTCCCCCACCAATATAACCTAGATCCTCCAGCTTTGTTTTTATTTTCCTAAAATGTCCTCCACTTATTTTGGGGGGAGTGGTGGGATGGTTCCCACTTGAAACTTGCCTTTCTTTGGTTATCTCCTTGAACTTCTTCATGCTTCATCAGTGTCAATTCCATCCTTACTTTTATTTATCATTTTTCTTCCTGTATTTAAAAGACAGTCCGCAGCATATGCAAACTACTTAAATACAGCAAACATGCTGGGAAACACCCCCCCACAACAAACCCTACCCAGGAAGAAATGGATATTTCCACTCTTTTTAATCTGTTTTATTCACAATAAATTCACTTGAAGCTTCATTTCCTTTCCTATTAATACATAAAATCAAGTGAGAGGCTAAAAACTTCAGTGTACTGAAGTTCTCTTTGTGCAACTTCCTCTAAAAGTTTCAAATAGACTGGAGAATTAAGTCCCAGCTAGCTATAACCTTAAGGCTGTCCCACGACTGTGGATTTGACAGTTAGAAAACCAGCATTATTACTTGTAGACTGAGAAAATTCAATCAGGAATTACTGATAAATAATAGCTGCATATAATTTAATGTTTATATATTCACTCTTCAGAATTTAATATGATTTCAATTATGATGCCAAGAATGAAACTATACCATTTTGCACAGCCAAAGCCACTGAAATATAAGCAGAGTGTAACAAATCCAGCATTATTTATTCCCAAAGTTCAGTATTTCTGTAATGTAGAAAGTTTAATTTAGACACTCACAGAAGCAAATAAAATCTAAGTATTTTATTTTTTTCTCCTGCTTTGGGTCTATCACTGTATAATCACATCATTCTATCAGAGACATTCTCCAATATTCACTGTAAATGATTCCGAAAAAGCACTCTAAAGGGGATTTCATTATCTAGATAGCTTATTTTCTAAAATTTAACAAAATGCCATAATCAGTGAATGAGATATCAAGTTTCTAAACTACATGTTGATTCTGAAGAACTATCACTGCTGTGATTTAATGCCAACTTATTTTGACAGATTTTGAAGATTTTAAGAGACATTATAAGCAGTTCTGCATAAAATATATCACACTTCTTGCACTGCAAAAACGAGCCTTCATTGCTGTAAGCAAATAGGTTCTAAATTAGTGATTGGGGGAGTAAGATTCTTTTCTTATCCTGTTGCCTCCCAGTACCTATTTTAATGCACATCACCAGAGGGAGCTACATTTTGCAGAGTTCCAGAGATGCGTTGGTGCTCTCGGAAACACTTTATCAGCATCACAAAATGCTTTCAGTGTTTCTTGAGCAGGACAGAGGTTCAGTCTTTTTCTCCATCAGGTCAGAGTCAATATGTGCTCAAGGATATGAAGGGCACAACAGCTTTTCACATAGTTTTAAGGTCAGACAGACATTCATACGGTGGTAATAGCAGTTATTAAGACCAGTGAAAAAAGTAGGACTTAACAGATGCCTTTATAGGGTGGTGGCAATTAGCTTTTCCAGAGAGCAAGCTGAGTCACTGAAAGGTGCATATTTTTAATGTTCACAAGGGGGTAAGGAGAGCCTGTAGCCACCTGCTCTCCTTGCTTGCCCACTACAGCAGAAAGAGCATCTGGCCAGGACTGCTGCAGGAAGTCCAAGGAGCTCTTTTCCCTCTTGCTTGCAAGGACTGCCTCTCCTGCAGTACTCTGCAGGCACATGAAAGCCATGAGCTGATGCTGCCCATCCCTGGATTTGGATAGTCAGACAAGTAGGGTAGCAGTCAGCACTTCCCTAACTTCTCTGGATGCAACATAGCCACAGCAAGGGAAGGTAGGGCAGAAAGAGCCTTTTTGTTTACGGGTGGATCCACTTCCCCTACCTACCCTGTGAACAACTTAGCTTTCATATTTTGTCCTGTTAGTCAGAAGGACTCCAAAAGGATTTTCCAATAAAGCACCACTTCATCATCACCCTGATACTTTGGGACAAGCAACCTTCTGCAGCCAGACAAGTGAGGCAGAGGAACAGCACTGAGCTGGGAAAGCTAGGGCAGGTTAGACACAGTGGGACTGGAAAGGTAGGGCAAAATTAGTTGTTTGGCAGCACATAAACCTAGATAATGTTTCTTGATATACTTTTATTTTTGCAGGTCACCAGGGCTGCTGGAAATACATGTCTGATTGGGTTAGCATATTTACAATGGCTACAGATAACCCACTCATGTTAAAACTAAATTAATTTTTGAATACATTAATGTAAGGACATTTCTGTTATTTATATTAATTTTTATCCTTTCAACCAAGCCTAATGTTCTATCATTTTTATAGTAAGGAATGTCATTACTTTTTTTTTCCCCCTTATTTCTAAGTATTGGTTTATATTTTAGTATAACAAATACAACTCATGCCAGAACATCTCCATACACTGGAGTCATTGTAACATCGCTGTCTAGATCCTGAAGCCAACAAGTATCTGTATAATACAAATCAAGGCTTTGGTCCACAGATGTTCCCAATCTAGATAACTTCTTTTGAGGCCTCAGACAGAACCCCCTTTCTTTACCTTCACATATCTCTTCCTGGGTTATGTATTGCAAAAATGATTATTTAACTTAAGCCCCTTTCCACTATTAGCCCCCACCTGAGAGTGCCTACCCTCCTTAGAGTGACTAAACATTATGGGTCTTGTACTTCGCTGGTTAACCCTCAAGTTTGATTAGATCCCATTAAAAATTGAGAGGAACCAATAAGTTCTCTCACACGACTCTCCATTGGGGTTAATTGTCACTACACAAACATGAAGAGAAGCTACTTTACTCCCAAATACAAGAACAGACCCTTGCCTCACAGTGACTAAAACCTGCTTTTCCTCTTTTTTCTTCTATATATGCTATAATTTTATTCTTGGTATTTTTGTTTCACGCCATGTGACTGACAGGAATAAAACATATGCAACTTGCCAGAAATCAACACACTCACATAAAATTGGCATAGAACACTGGAAAATCAAATCCCACAAATAGGCATAAGTTCCCATACGATAGACTAGAAGCAGGTTCCAAACAAAATCAACAGCTTCACCTATGTCCGAATATTGCAGCCTTTCAGGGTTACAGAAGTGCAAAGTTAGAATTCATCTTGTTGCAGCCCCTTTACATCAAGTGGAGAACAGCCGAGTGCATCCTTTACAAAAGGCTAGCACACATCTTGAAACTCTGGGAACAAGAATGTTTCTGAAAGGTTATCTAAATTAACTTTGTCTCCTCCAATTTCCCCTCAATAAAACCCATGGAAGACAGGACTACAAAAAAGATATCACATTTGCACATGTTGCCTATAATTAAAAAAAAATACATTACTGGAGACACTATATTTTATGGAAAATACTATGTAGTCTCTATGAACTTTTTCAGAAAGATGAGCTCCACAGCAGATACTATACAGGCATCATGCTCGGTATCTTCAAGTTAGACTTGTACACAGGGTAGGAGTAATGTTTGAAACCCTCTGTTTACAGTCACATAGTGTTACCAGCTCTGCTGTACTATCTTGAGGTCTTCAGTGAGCTGTGAGCTCTTTTGGACAGAAAAGCACATGCTAAAAAAGAGCACGTCAGAAACCTATTGCTACAGAAATTAACAATAATTTTCTTAAAAGCCCCCTGGGAAAAATTTTAAATTTTAATTTAAAATTTGCACAAATACAGGCAAAGACTTTTTCCCTCACAAATGGAAAGAATTAAACCAAGGAAATCAAACTAAGCCAACAATTAAAACAGCGTTAGCAGTAAATTAACAGTTTGTTCAGTAATGAAAACCATCAATTGCCAACTGTAATGAAATGCATTATTAAAAACATAAAGAGGGTGTAAATACACAATGCTACATAAAGATATAATCTGAAGGAGTTACCCAGGGTGGGAAATAATTAACCTAGAGCAACAGCAGTAACACAAAACAAGTAGGACCTGCCATGTGTTGTAGACCAGAGGAAAAGGGGACACGTGCTGACCTTTATTCTATATACTATACTGTCCCTTTGATTGCAAGATGTGTATTTTTGGAGTAGCTTGCAGGAAAGCAGGCAATCTAGCTACTACAGGCAGTGAGTGAATGATAATGACTAAACCTTTCATAGAACCATAGAATCTCCACCAAGAATTCAAACTGTGGAACAGAGGCCGAGAAACAAGCGTTTCCCCAGCTGTTCTGTGTTCTGTAGACTATGATGTCTACCACTCTAGCAGAGTCCCAAACCTCAACAATTCCTTTTTTTTTTTCTCATGGGACTAACATTTTCCACACTGAGAAGGTTTCAGATAGAGGGTAGACATGCCCTCCCTCTATTCATCTGAGTTCTTCAAAATACGCATCCCCTTTCCTTTCCCATCCTCTATAGAATCCAGTTAGATCACTGCAACAAAAAACCATCAGTTAAAGCGGATCATCAAGCAGCACTATATAACATGCCATTGTAGCCCCGTTGATATAATCATGATTATGCTAAGACCTGTGCCCTTTTCATAGGAGTGGATGTTGAAAGGAGATACGGGGAAGGAAGCAGTGTAGGGAGGTAGCACGCTAGTCTCACTTAGATAGACTACCTGAACCAGGTAGTGATGTTAACAGGTCACAGAGTGAACACAAAAAGAGAGACAGCTTGAAGTTAAAAGGAAGATAAGGAGGAGGGAGGACAGAAATATGACACAAACTGAAGTGGGTGAGGAACAGTAGTATCTAGGGGAAATGAAAAGAAAATGAGAGTAAATGAAAGAATCTCAAAGAGGGAAATGCTGAATTTAATGTAGCAAAGGTGGTAAATCCAAACAATGAAGACTTTAAAACCCTTTGGCTGGACTCTTTGTATATATGTAAATTGAGATCGTTAGATATAGGGTAACAAAGATGTAATTAAAAACACAGGTCTGTTAGGAAGTGCAGGTTTTCATTAGTGAGGATAAGTCACAGCCTGGTTTATACTGAATTGTTGTCCTAAGGATGATCTACTAAGCCTAGATTTGAAAGACAACAGTGGAAAATGAAGCAGTGAAGTGTCACATTGAACCTAGATAAGCAATTTCCCACTAAACACCAAAGGGTAATTGCAAAGCCTACAGATACCTTCAGCCTGAAGCAATCTAAGAAATAAAAGAGGTGGGGAGGAGTGGTAAGGAAAAAAAAACATTTTAAAAGATATGCTACCTGAAATAGGGACAGGTAGGCAGCTTTACAAGCAGACCGTGTCACCCAAATATTAGGAGCTTTTGCGAGGTGGGAAGAAAATGAAACTCCATGTGGCTTGCCACTACCAGTATACCAGGTGCAGTCTTAGTTAAACATATTATTAAAGGCATGCTTTGTCTAAATAAATAGTGTAATGCCCAAGTAACCTTTGGTAAGGCAAGATATTAACTGCTGGCCAGAGGGAAGAGTAAGGCAGGTGTTCGCCATGAATTAAGCTGCTGATGCAATCCTAATTAGCACCCAGATGCAGAAACCATGTGGAAGACTGGACCGTGTGATCCCATGCAGAGTGAGGGAAGCAGTCCAGAGATACTAGCAAGTTCAAAGTCCTTGCCCCTGAGAGCAGGCGTACCTTCTACATAAATTCAGATTCTCACCTATACAAATGTGCTGCTCTACTGATTCCCTTACTACACAGAACCACCTCAGCCTCAATAGTTTTCATCCCAAGAGATAAAGC
This sequence comes from Zapornia atra, assembly GCA_013400835.1. Taxonomy (NCBI): domain Eukaryota; kingdom Metazoa; phylum Chordata; class Aves; order Gruiformes; family Rallidae; genus Zapornia; species Zapornia atra. The sequence goes on from VZTU01030353.1 coordinate 50,888, forward strand.
AAAGGTTCAGTGTATGAAAATATGTTCTAATACATGCTTAAGCTGCATTGGCAACTTGCCCACCACAGAGGGGTCATTAATAATCTATGGCAACAAAGGGGTAATATTGTGTAGTTTCAAAGGGACGTATTTCAAAAATGCTCCATATTATTTATGCACAGATATAGACAAGCCACTAGTTAGTACAGTTAATAAACCATTACAGGTTAGCTTCAAATGAGTGGGAAATCTAAATCCAACATTATTTATTAGGCAATATGATTTTTTCTAGGCATTTATCCATCAAACATGGCACACTTATTGCATGCATTATGCAAAGTGTCAAATTAAACTATTGCTTATAAAAATAAACATTAGTTACTGAAATGATCCAAATGCTTGCTTAGAATGTTATTTAGTGTAGCTAATAAATATCTTTAACAAACCTTTTGCATAGAGAACATAGGAAAGCATGTAAGAAAAATTATTGGGGTCTCGCCTGCTCACTAGTCCTTTCTTCGAGGAAACAGTAAGGTAGAGAATTAAAGTGTAAAGAAAAAAAAAGTCTCATGGGAGCTAATAAACCAAAGACCACATTAACTATTATGGCATCTGTCTTACAATGGGAAAAAGAACATAGTAACAAGCAAAGTGACCTCTGCAGCAATTAGGGTGCAGAAAGTCATGAATGGGAATGGAGTATTCTTTGGTTTCATTCCACACTATTATTTTACTTGAATTTTGCCACTGTTTTCAACCAGAGCAGGCTCAGTCTCTGTAAATGCCCAGTCATTAGGAGCCGAGACCTGCAAAATGCTGGGAATGATTCATCCCCCCAGGATTTATCTAGAAATAAAGACAGTCAATGACCTCATGACTTTTCAGGGAGAGACGAGGATTAAGCCTTTGAAATATGGGTTGGAGGAGAGGCAAATTACTGTATATTCATAGCAGAAATGTTATCTTCCTACAAGCTAGGCACTGCGGTACATGTGTTAGTTTGTCTTTTGCTGCCAGAGAAAACTGTACAAATGTTAAGTCACATATGCAAATTCTTTGAGCACTAAAAGTTGACTTAATCACCTTGGACATGGTGATGGAACACTGCCCACATCCAGGGGCGTTGGGGTTAGAGGCTGAACAGCAGGGAGAACTGACTGTAATGGGAGCCCTCCTGCTTCCTTGCCGTTGTGGTGCTATCCAGTGGCATCTGACAGTGCCAGGCTTGCCACAGGGAGCACTAGTTTTCAGTTGGTTTACCTTTCTCCTCCTGAAAGGATTAAATTCCACACCTACTGCCTTTGACCCTAATCCACAAGCCTACCTGATGCTAGACAACTATGCGGGAAAAAAGATGCGAAACTTCTGGTTCAGCAGGGGCCAGATAGGGAAGTCAAGCCTGATTTGGTGGTATTATGGGCATTAAAAGAAAAAAAGAAAAGAGGCCTTCGAAATTAATATCCTGTTCTCAAAATTTTGGCTGTATTTTCTCGTCATACTGGGACAAGGAGAAGGAATTTCTCATATCACATTAAGCTTACAGAGGATATTAAATTGAAGTATAACAAATAAACAAAAATGAAACGGGTAACTGCAGGCATAAGCTGAGGAATGTATACAGTGAGTTTATTGCATATAAACCATTTGCTACTGTGATTATTAAATATATTTAGCTCTATTTAAAACAAACAAAAGTACTTACGCTAGGAAATTGTATAGTCTCTGATCCAGGAAAAAATTGGTTTTCTTTGAAGACATATCAGTTATAGAAATAGTACACAGTCACTTTACTTGATAAAAACATACCAAATTGAATGGCAGTGCGGAGATTTTTTTTTTCATTAAGTTCATTTTTTTTTGAAATTTGAAAATAAGTAATAATAGCATGAATGAACAAGCAATGAGTTTTACAACACAAGAAAAAAGGAATATTCCGCTGCCAGGAGAGTTATAAATATGTTCCTTTAAAACAACAAAGTAATAGACCAAGCACAATCTGGGGTAGTGAACCAGTATAGTCATCTAAACATGCAAAGCTTCGACAGTAGGGACTGTAATTTTGTGACTGTTTCTAAGACAGCTGTCAAACTGCTGACTAGCAGAATGTGATCCAATATTGCATTAGGATTGAAAATGTGTTGGCTTCAATTTGTGGAAGTATTTACACAACCGTATTTTAAATTTCTGCTTTTAGCTGTTTCATGTGCAACCACATAAACTGAAAAAGAAACTAATCTAACCCTTCTTTATATGCAGATTTCTGTATGCCTTTGAAAGGACTTAAACGATACAGTAGTATACAGTAAACATGCTTGGATACAAACTAAGGAAGAGGTATAATAAGTGTTCCCGGTCCAGTATCTCAAATTCCAGAATAACATTTGGTCTACATAAGATTACCTGATACGTTCTTTATTGTGCCAGTCTTTAGATTAAGTAATTGGCTCTTAGACTGAAAATAGAAATAACCTTTGATTTCCTGGCAGTTATCCTGCTTTAAACATAATCTGGGAGTAGTTAATGAAGATACACTTTTCATATTGATAGAAAGTCGTATAAAAAAAAAAAATCCAGAACATATTGAAAAACTCAATGGGTATGCATATTTGAAACAGAGCACATTGATTTAGCCACAGTTCTCATTAAAATTAGCTTCGAGCAGGCTCCTAAAAATCATTGCATACTATAGGAAAATCACTGTAAATCACTCAGGCAGAGCAAGGTCCTACAGTCAAATAGGTATTCCCGAGATCACTAAAGAAAACTAAGTACTACTTTGAAAATTTGAAAAAGGGTAGCTCCACTGACAGTGTAATTCTATTGATTTTGGTCAAGCTACATGAACTTACACCATTTGAATAGGTTTGCCACAGTGATGAGCTTCCTTTCCAGGAAGACATGTGAGCAATTGTGTGAGGTTATGAATATATTATTAATATGCAAGTCAAATGAAATTTGATTAAGGTTACTGAAAAGGAGTATTCTTTACACAAACCAAAATGACAGAAAGCCCTGCCTTACTATCATTATTCCTCAAGTGAGAACCGGATTTCGGTGTAAAATATTTCTCAGGGATTATCTCAAATCCCTGTTTTCTTGCATATAGCTGCCAGGAAATCTGTGCTCCACCATTCTACCCTTACTTATTGAATCTAATGCAATGCAGAGCACTACTATAGAGTCAGGCTTCATATTTTTAAAAGCTACAGGCAGTTCAGCAGACAATGTACACTGTATGAGAATGCAAATACCACACAAAGCAGAGAGAAAAGGGAAGAAATTACTTCCATCCTACATCAGAGCTTTATTACTTTAGAAAAAAAATGTGCTGTAGAGAAAATATTCCAAAACCTCCACCAATTGTACCATGCTTTTATGGGTCTTTTATTCTTGTTGTGGGTTTTGGTGGGTTTGCTTTATGTTTTTTTTTTGGTTTGGGTTGCTGGGGGGTTTTTTTGAGGGGCAGGAGTTGTTTGTTTGTTGGGGGTTTTTTTCCTGTAAACATTTTCAAGAAAATTATAAAGGAAGACAGTTGTTTTTCACAGAGGTTGAGAAACATAAAGGAGGTTCTAGTACCACAATACACCAGGAATACAGCTAATAATTCAGAAGTTTTGCTTCATTCTTTTATTGATGTTTGTCTCAAGCCAAGTTAATTTTACCTAAAGAAACAATACCACAGAATACGTATTTGCTTTTTATAATTAAAAAAGTAATAGAAATAAATAGTCTATAGATCAAGAAAGGCAAAATAAGGGTCAACAATATTTACAAATAGCAAATAATTTTCAAATAGTAGCAAATTATTATTACTAGCAAATATTTCATAATTGCAAATTGTTGAAAACCAAAAATCATATTGAGGTAGTAGCCATACATAACCTATCTCTTATCTGCTGTAATTTCCCTACAAATTGCTTCTTTTCTCACGCCAGAGTCTTTTTCAGACAGTACACACAGACATTTTCAAAAGAAATTAAAATACAAATACAATATTTCCCTCTCCATTTAAATAGCAGCTGCAACTAAAGATTACTCTTTAAATCACTGGCCCAAAATGACACTTGCCCATTTAGAGCGCACAGGGCACAAGGCTGTCTGGGAGAACATCAATGAACTGCACATGGCTTCATGTCAAATATGATTTCAAATACTTCTTTTACAGGCCAAAACTTGAGGCCTGTTTCGTATACTGAAGCAATGTGAATAGGTGTGAAAACCTCTGGCATGCTCGAAAACTGTATTCAGTGGGGGAGAAAAAGTCTTAGCTCTACTGCTCTGGTGGTTCAACTTGATGGCTGTATGAGAAGTTCAGTGCGGATGAATCTAACTTTGACAAGACCTTGGCTGCTATGGCATTGCTTTCCTTATAGAAAAAATTAATTCCTCACTCATTTATTGGTCCTAGGTGGCATTTGTGGGGTCTTTGACAAGGCAGTATCTGCAGAGCATCTGATCCTTTGGATGTGATCTTTCTTAGCATCAAAATGGTTTTGCAATATTCCTGCACGGCATCACAGAATCACAGAACGTAAGAGGTTGGAAGGGACCTTGAAAGATAGTCCAACCCCCCTGCCAGAGCAGGATCATCCAGATTAAGTCACACTAGAATTTGTCCAGGTGGGGTTTGAATGTCTCTGGAGAAGGAGACTCCACAACCTCTCTGGGCAGCCTGTGCCAGTGCTCCGTCACCCTCACAGTGAAAAAGTTTCTCCTTATATTCACATGGAACTTCCTGTGCTCCAGCTTGCACTTGTTACCCCTTGTCCTGTCATTGGACATCACTGAGAAGAGCCTGGCTCCATCCTCCTGACTCTCACCCTTTACATATTTATGGACATCAATGGGGTCACCCCTCAGTCTCCTCTTCATGTTTGCTCTCTTTTGGCTCGCCATGGGAACTTCACTTTCAGAGAAACCCTAGATGACATAGAGCTACCCTCCTAGTCACAACCAGCACACCAACATCATGGTCATACTATGATTTCTACGTCATACTAATCTCTAATTTTCTAAATCATACTGATGCCACATTGGTGACACTGTTCTTGTTCACTGCTCTGCCTAGACCAGCAGCAGACCAAACCATCTTTCTCTGCTACTTCTCTTTCCATGGCAAGTATCTTTCCCTGTGTTTTGGGTAGCGTCCTCTCCACAGCCGAAGGCATGCTCTGCTTCTTTCCCTGCCCCTTCTCGCTCCCAGCACCCTGTCAGGTGTAGGCGTTTTACAGACATATGGATTTTCGGGGAGCTGGTAGATCCTGGAAGATTTTCTCTAGTCCAGGTTCAGACCAGAAGGGGAAAATATTGAGAGAAAGGCGTGTTAGCGGAGTGAGAAAATCAGTGAGGCTTTAATGCTACAGATCAGTAGCACCAGAATGGAGCAAACTAGATTTTTTTTTTACCTTTTCTTTTTAAATTCTCCAGTTATGTCTCAATAGAATTTGATTTTCACTTAGCAAGTAAGACAATTAGCTCTTATCACAAGGATCCTGTTCTGTATTTATTCTAGGTACGTAAACAGGACTTGGAAGTACTATACATTGTCTTCCAGTCTTGCTATACTATTTTATTTTCTTTTTTATATATTTATATTTTACTGAGCCCACCATTCCAACAAAATTTGAGATTCTTTCGAATTTCTCTTGGTCAGATGACCTGGTTCACATTCAAGGCTATATCTGCAGTTTAAGAATGAAAACATTTTCCTAGAAAACATGGGTTTATCTTTTGGGGATGTAACTTGAACTTGGAGTAACTTTTTTATCACTCTACAGATGAACTACCAAAAAATCTATCTTTCACCGGATTATTTGAAACAAGGCTTTCCGGTGTGTAATACATTCAGAAAGGTAGGGAAGCCTTGCAGGCCTACCTCTTACTATAAATTGTTGTTGAATCATTAAAAATATAGGCATTCAAATTTCAGGGTCTCTAAGAATTTTTTTTTTACTTCAGTGTCATGTGCTAACCTTTAAGTGTCTTTTTGACTTTTGCCCCCTACATTTGCTCGTTGCAACCTAGATGTTTTTTAAGATCTAAGCAGGCTTTAAATATAAAAAAAGAAGTAAACAAAAAAGAAAAGGGGGGTAGCAGCTATGGGAAACATCACTTATGTCTCTTCTCTTTTTTTCATTTTTATTTAAACACCTTAATGTGCCTAAAAGTTATAGGCTTAAAGCTATGTCAGGTTTCTAACACTACTACATTTGTGTAGTATTTTTCTATTATTATTACACATCCTGATGTAAACCTGGCAAGACGACACCAGTGCTCTTTACCGAGCCGACACAAGGTATGCAGACCGCGTGTTTAAGTGCTTTCTATGACCTTAAACCCCTTTACAAAGATAACTCTGAAATGACCTACTATGGTACGTAGAGAGCTGCCTTCTATCTCACCTTCAACCTTTAGAGGGCAGTGCTCCCTTTGGTTACTTAGGGATGTTTTAGAAGGGCAGGATGCTTCCATTACCCAAGGAAGATGAAAGAAGTAACAAAAGACATTTCAAAGGAGGAGAAAATGCCTTGCTTTGCTGACTATGGGGAAGGGAACCACGTATGACACACACCGGCTGAAGCACTCTGAAGGGCAACAGGCACTGGAGGTCTTGTCAGCATGGCTTTGACAATGACACTAGCGGCTGCAGAGAGGAGGGTAACCATAACTGAAAGAGTAAAGTAGTCAGAAATGAAGCATATTATACTCCTACTCCAGTTCAGACTTATTTTTGTGCAGGCATTAAAACCCTGTCAAGGCCAGCACAGCTTCTATTGGAGGTATCAGCATGCCACAGAGAATCAATACTGTCTACAGAGTTACTGCTGTTTTCCTGCAACTATTTGCAAATTTGCCAAAGCCTGCCTCGGAGTGCTATGGAGGGCAACAGTGTGGGATGAGTAGTGGAAGGCCAAGAATTCATCTAGTGGAAGAACAGTGATCTCATTTTTATGTATTTTACCTTCCAATACTACCAGTAAACTTTATGAATAACTTTTCACCCAGGATTAGATTTTATTATTTAAAATAAAACAAACACAAACAAGAGCCAAAAACATGAGCAGAAAACTTGCACTGACCCACTTATATACTCTGAAGTCCTGAGAAGTAAAAAAGCTCTGGAAAATACTTGAAATTGCATTGGGTCTGGCTGAGGTGGAGTTCATTTTCCCCACAGCAGCCCTCACAGCGCTGTGCTGTGCATCTGTAGCCAGCAAGGTGCGGGTAACACTCCAGGGCTTTGGGCACTGCTGAGCAGCGCTGCCACTGCACCAAGGCTGGCTCTCCAATATCGTCCCCACCCTTACCAGTAGGCTGGGGGTGGGCAAGATCTTGGGAGAGGTCACAGCCAGCACAGCTGAGCAAACCGACCTATCTGTGTGGGACCTATCCATATGGATAGATATTCCATACCATATGACATCTGCTCAGCAGTAAAAGCAAACAGAAAGGAGAAGGAAGTGGGGTCATTAGCTATTTACATTTGTCTTCCAGAGCAACTGCTACATGTACTGAAGCCCTGCTTCCTGGGAAGTGGCTGGACATCATCTGCTGATGGGAAGTAGAGAATAAATCTTTCAATTTTCCTTTGCTTCCACATGTGACATTTACTTTTGCTTTATTAAACTGCCTTTATCTTGACCCACAAGGGTTTTTTTCCATCTTTTTTTCTCCAGCCCTCCCCATCCTGCTGAAGAGGAGAAGGACAGAGTGGTGGGCACCTGGCATCCAGCCAAGGTCAACCCACCACAGAAATGCTACTGGAAAATGTGGTATCTGGGTGGTGAAGGACTGCACCTGCATGTACTGCTTATTTCCTGTTGTGTATTTCCCTACTTAAAAGAAGTGACATAGTGAGGCAGTCCAACACATGCCAGAGAATTTCCAATAGTAGAGCTGCTCTATCCAAAATGGGCCTGTTGGGAGAAAATTTCCATTTATCTCTCCATGTAGCTTCCTCTCTCCAGTGAAATCACTGAATGGAGACTTACAGTCTTACAATGCTGAGACTATCCTGAATTCCTGGTTTGTCACTGGGCACCCCAGTACAAGAGAGACCAACACATACTGGAGCGAGTCTAGGGAAGCATCACAAGGGACTGGATCCTACACGGAGATGTTGAGAGAGCTGGGGCTGCCCAGCCTTGAGCAGAGAAGGCTCAGGGGATCTGATCTACGTACAAATACTTGATTGGGGTGTAAAAAAGAGGTGGTGGGCACTAACTGAAATATAGGAAACTCCATGCCCACCATCGAACCCTGCTGAGCCGGGCACCACCCTACCCGAACTTCACCTCAACCCTGTCTTGGTCTGAGAGCTGCCTTCCCAGCCAAGCTCAGGGCCTGCAGCAATGACTTGGAATGCCAACCCTGGTCACGGTCTGTGGCCTGGCCCAGCTCACCTCTCTGGGGGCTGTGAGGCAAGGCTGGTCAGGGAGGGAGAGCACCACACTGCATGTTGACATCGTGTTTCTTGAGGTACTATCTGACCAACAGTCTTTCTCATTTGAACAACATTTTATGCCCTGTTTAGGTTACTCTTAAAAGTGTTTTAATTGTGCCTTCAAATACAACAAATAAACATCACAAAGTTTATGCTTTGTCCTTATGATTTTTCCCACTGATGCCACATACGCATTAAATCCTGTTTTTATAATGGGTTCATCACAGGTAGAATCCAGTTGACACTTTTGGATTTGACGGCAACTACACTGCATGGCTTATGCTGCAGAGTTTAACTTATAAATGACATAGCTTGACACTAGTAACTTTAACGATTTTCCATAGAATTCAGATAACACTATGACCTTTCTTATACTAGTAAATAATTAGCACACAAATCTGTCCCTTTTCCTGTCACTCATGAACACAAATTATATAAGATACTTTAGAGACACAAGAGGCCACAAACTTGGATGCTAAAATGCTTTTTTGGGTTTATTTTCCCAGAAACATCATGGATGTGCATATGATGTTCTGTGCCTGGTATTCCAGATTGAGTGGGGGTCCACAGGACCCATATTTTGGCTTTCAACATCTGAAATGGTCATCTAAACCTACTACTTATACAGTGGAGAGGAACACGTAGGTCTGGAGTGTCTGTTCCAGGAGAGGAGGAATTGCATCAGCAGGTGCCCAGATACTATTTTTTCTATAAGAGGCATAGACTTTTAGCATCTATGAGAATATGAACATTAAATCTACTTGGTTTTTCTTAATTCTTTAGAAGATTTTTGGGGTTTATTTGTTCTAATAGACTTTGTTCAAAACAAGTGAAAGTGAGGCAGCATGTTTCAACTCACGGTGCATTTTAACTTGTTTTACTCATTGACAGAACATTGAAAACAATCCATTTATTCATTAGTGTGTGCCAAAAATAACTCAGCAGTTTCTCTTCTGCTTCTATTCATAGATTTCCTCATTTCATGTTAATCACTTCTTTCGGCACTTGGCACCTTGCAAAAGAAATTCAGAACATCTCAAATTATTAGTTGTTTACTGCATTCTCAAAATAAAAATGAAAACATAATACCAGTATCACTGTGTAGCAAGTCCTGTGTAATGAGATTGGGGAATTTGAATCATCTGTAATGTACCCTGCCATTTTGATAAATATCGTAAATGTTAAAGTAATTTCAAGCTATGGCAACACACGCACATAGATGCATATTCAGATGTGTGAAGACAAGGGTTATTTTAAGTATTTCTTGCTTAAATGTAGAGTTGGAAAGTCTTAATTACCATTCTAAATTAGCATGATAATAGTTGAATTTGGTTTGCTTAATGTATCTCTTGATTGAGCCTCAAAGGTATATCCATTTGTAAATTTTTAGGATTCCACTCCATTATTAAATGACTGACATTTCAATAAGAGGCTGAAATACTAAACCATAGCAAAAATTGAAACAAAAATGGTAACACCGACTTGCAGAATAAATCCTGTCCCCAAGGTCTTTTTGAAGAGTACTGTAGTTGTTGTCTCCTGAATTGTTTATTGAACAGGTTTTAATAGAAATGCAACAAATGAAATCCCACAGACAGTATCCTATTTCACACAAATACAAAAAAAAAAAAGAAAATTTCTGGTGTCATAGTTTATGGTGATCTTGTCCTGGATAAACTCATAAACACTTTATTCTGTCATTCAGTTTATATGTTACTGTCTCACATTTGGATTGATGGTTGACAGCAATGATGTATAAATTATGCATGCCAATTTACTGAACACCATTAAACCAAAAGAGTATGGGTAATTTCAATAATTATACATATAAATAGTATTATTAGCTCTGTCAAACTCAGTACCTGGATAGCATGTCAGTATATAATATCCATGAGGGATTCAAAAGGTTCAGGATTTTGCATGAGGTTGATGGCTGGAGAAGTTCCAGCTTCCATTTCTACACAGCTTATATCTGTAATCTGCGACAGGACTTCGTGCTTAAGATTCAGAAAAGCTTTGATGTTGGCTGATCTGTCCAGATTCATGCTGTATTTTCAGAGGGAAGAAGGTAGAAACTCAAAAAATAATTACTTCTAGCAAGTACTGCACCAGTGGCCTTTATATTACAACCGTCCAAGGACTGGACAACCATTTTCTCTGGTTTATTGCTGCTTTCTTTCAGGTACTTCTTATCTCACAAAGGTCCTCTCAAGTGATATGCCTGGAAATGGATATTTTCCAGCTCGGGAGGAAAACCTCCGCTGTGTTACTATTGACCAACTTTACTTCAGTGCTGTCTATATGCCCCAGCGTGGTGGATGTGGTACAAGCACATAACAAGCAACTCCATAGGAAACTTCTATTTTAAACAGACAAGGCAGACACCGAATTGGACACACGCCTGCCGACATTTTCATTTTCTTCAATTAGTTCAGTGTCTGGGATGCTTTAGATGCACTGCCCAGGCAGAGCAGCAGGGTCAGCCCACGCAGGTGCAATTTAAACATTTGTCTGGAATTTCTGGAATGTCTGACAGATGCTGCTGCGAAACGACTGGACATCTACTTTCAAAAGCAGTAGGCAGCAACGAAAGTGGTAGAAGCGGCAGGTATGCCAAATTATTGTTTTAATTTTAAAACTTAATAACTCAGACACAGGGAGATTAGGCGATTATTTTTTCACTCCGAGTAAATCATCCTGGCCACTGGAAATAATAGTACAAAACAGGTTTAATGTAAGTAATATTGTGGTTATCTCAGACTTAAAAATTATATATCCTCTGCAGTCATAATACTTAAGGAGTGTTCTACACATCCTGATTGCATATTTATATAAAATGCTTTTACCCAGGCAGCACTCCAATTTTCCCTTACAATATCCTTTAGAATTCCATCAAAACAAATTTTTACATTATTCACTAAAAAAAATAAAGCATGGATTCGGCCCTTATATTTGCCATTGCTAGCAATGCCTTACGTTCATCTTCGTTTGATTTAAGACAACTTGCAGGTAACAAGAATAATTCTAATTAAGGAATATAAATTATTAAGGATGGAAAGAGAAGGGAAGAATGTAGTATGGAAAGCAACATAAACCGTAGTCTACAAAGGGAAGGTAAATTATATTTTAAAATATAATTGCCACATACACTGTATTACAAAACAGCAACCAAGCGGGAAGACTTAGACTTAGACTCTCAGCAACTCTTGCTCTAGAAGGAGAGTACCGGGAAAGCACAGGCAACTTTCTTTTTTGTCCCTACAGTTTATAAGTGACCCTTTTAGAAAAACAGAGAACTGCTCCCTTTGTGTGATCCTGAGGAAAAAGCACAGTAGTCGATGAAGCAGATTCACTTCCTTTTCCTTGTTGAGAGTAGCTCTTCACATCATCACGTAAAGTGTTACCCAGTTATCCCATGCACTGGGAAGCTCTGGAAAGCACAGAGCTCTCAAATCAGCTACAGGTGATCTCTCTCTACTGCTTCTTAAGCAGAGACCATAATATCTGTCTTCTCTTCCTTTTTCTGTCCTTCGTTTGCTAAATCCTTGGCTGGGTTATACTGCCAGACAGAAAATGTTAATGAATAAAAACAAAGCAAAGGTTACCACCTACTGTCATCTGATAGCCATCAGTGACAATGACTACACCAAATGCCATCATGCACTTACACTATGGCTATACTACGCACAGCTGCATTAAATCAGGGAAGCCGTACAGTCACCAGAGCAGTGCTGAATTCCTGGACTGAGCCCTGCTTTTTGGATTTTGGCCTGTGTGTCACATCACACATTCTGACCAAGATGGATTGCACTTGCAGAGCCACCTATGAGATCTACTTTAGAAGGTCAGAAGGAATTCAAGGTAAAGTTTCTGCATTTAAAGGGTCTCTTTGCAATGTGCCAAAGTGCCAGGTTAGAAGCAGTTAGAGACACTGTCACCAAGCTGTGCCCTACCTCCCCTGCCCGAGGATGCCTTCCAACACCATTTTTAACCAATAGCAAGCTCTAAAAAGCAGTGTTGTAACCAGGAAACACTTCCATGCTGTAACCAGGAAACACTTCCATCTCTACTTTTATTGTGCAAAGGTTATTATTTAGGACTGCAAAAGGAACAAACTTGAACAGACTGCCTGCAAACACTCTTATTTATAACTGTAGCTGCCTATATATGTGCAAACCAGAGCCAGTCAAGTCTGGGGCAAATAAATTGGGGAAGTTGCAAAAAAAATACCATATTATACAATCAGCTTTGGAATTGAGCAGATCAGACAGAGAGGACAGTGTAGTATCTTTTCTCCATTTTGGTTTTTACCAGTTTGCAATTTTACTTATTTTGCTATTTCATTTATTTTGCAATGTTATTATTTTACATTTTTTAGAACTATCAGTCTTTAGAAAAGTTCTTTTTGGAACTGAAAAGTTAGAAGAAAAAAAGTTGAACATACATACACAGATTATTCAGAGTGCTGATTTATTTTTTTATAGGTTGGGCACTTTGCAATGAACCTCTGTGGACAATTGAACTCTGCAGGACTATTTCAGCTCTTTGAGATAAAATCCACAAGAGATACAACCCTAAAAGAACAGTTTGGGAGGGCAGGGAATAACGCTGTCTCTGAGTACCTAGTTTTTCAGGGAGCTGGACTCCAGTTGATAGCTCAATGGTTATTGATGGGTTTTTAGCATTTCCAGCAGTTGGGATATGCAGCCCTGTACCTTGTGGGCCAATAGTACAAGCTGTACTATTGGGATCCAAAGGTGGGCAGTGGAAAGCCCCACATCATGTTCTCAGGCTGGTGCTGGCTGCAGTAGGGGTTGAAGACCTCTCCCACAATACCAGCCACAGAGATTCAAAACAGAGCTCTCAACCTGTGCACATCATGTGCCTGTCAAGAGCTTCATACACTTACAGAACACTTAGACTAAATGTTTATGTATGCATTAGCATATCCGTATGTGTGTATGTATACATGTTTATAAGGCAGGCAAATAGCTTTGGCTAAGTGAATGAAATTTCTTTAGACACAAGAAAATCAGTATGTGCAAATACAGCAGCTAAACTCAAAGTCTACCCAGCAGACAACATGAATTTTAAAATTAATTAGTTTTTAACTTCTGATTACTTTATAATTCTTGAAGGTGATAGGTAGAATTTGGTATGGAAAGAGCATAAACCTGACTGTTATTCTGAGTTATCAGTTGCAGAGTTATGTGGACAAAATAAAAATAAAAATGTGAGGCAGCAAAAATCCTGTTTAGAAAAATGGAGAAACTGTAAAAAGTCAACTACCTAGAAAATAGGGGAAAACTGATAAGGAAAGAAGTACCTGCAAACTTTTAAGAGAGTAAAAAACAAATGTAAAGGCATACAAAATTTGCCTGCTTTTCTGATGCTAACAAACATCCTGAAAAATATCAGGAGGTCATTTCAGGCAGGTACTAAGCACACTTAATTTTCATAGGAAGTGAAGAGACACAATCAGATTCTAATCCAAAAGAGTCAGTAAGCAGTTACGCTGGGTAAGCAATGAATATAGATTAGGTTCCTTTATTCAAAAATATGTATACTTCATTTGACTTGAAGGGGTTTCCCTTATCTAGTAGCTCTCAAGAACATGAAGTCCTAAAGAAAACTTAGTATTCAAGTTCCACTTCATTTCTGAAAGTAAATTGGAATTTACATTATTGATGAGAATCACTTCCTCATTTATGTCCTAAATTAAAATCCAGTAGAGCAAAAATTATATTTTCCTTCCTGTGGCAATTTTTCAGTATTTCTTACAACTCATGGGTCAGAGCTTACTCCAAATTTGCTGAGCCCCACTGGCACAAGAGCCACTCTAAACAAAATCAGTTCTAGATTTGGCCCTGCTGCTTGAATTTTGTCTTCTAATGAGCAGTTGGGCAGGAGAAGAAAATTCCAATTTGTTTGCTGTCTTACTAGCAGTTAATCAATAGTCTCTATGTAGATTCACGGGACAGTGGAATGAGAAAGAGAAACTAGGCCAAAGTGAAACATAAGGACAATGTATTGCTGAAGAAATCTGCGTAATGAAATAATAATTGCCTCAGAAGGGAATAAAAGGAGTTTCACTAAAAATCCAACATGCTTTTCTAGCAAAATATTAACTAATTCAAAATACTGGTGTGATGGAAGAATCCCGATGTTTTGAGGATGACTTTCGATCTAGATCTATAGCAGAGGTAGTCCGGAGACATTTGTTTGGACTTAGAGCAGGAATTCAGTAAAGTGGAATGTTTTTCAGGCAAAGCATTGTCAGTGGGTGTCAGTATTCTGACTTTGAGGGCTGGATGTGAACAGAAGTTACTGTAACACTGGAAGTTCTCTAATCCAAGAGATTTCCTTAGGATCCATTCAAATTATCTCTCATCTAAAATCAAAGGAGTAATTAAAACTGAAGCAGGAAACACATGGGAAAGCTTTTCACAAACTAGTGCCACACAAACGAATTCCACAAAGAGCCACAAGCAAGCAGCATATATAGTGCATCATAAATTACCTGTGAATGACTGAACAAGCTGACCCACTTAAACTAAGAGCAAAGACCTGAATTATGCATCCTATCTTATTAAGCAGAAAGTTATCCAATGCTCCTATATAGTCATTGCTGCAGGACATCAACTTTATAACCCTTTTACCTTCTACTCTTTGACAACACACAGCCTCTCTTTTATTTGCCTACCAGACTTATTCAACCTCTGTACCCCATGCCAAATCCTAAGCAAGTATGGGAACCTCAGGTTAACACAGAGAACAACTTGTCATTTTTCTGCAGCAGGTGGTACGTCTAACAGCCGTGCCACCCCTTCCACATGAAGCTGCCTCACTACTTGTGTTTGCTCTATTTCATTAGGTTTGTTTTCTGTTACCAGCATTACCCCCTCCAGGGTCTATCAATCTGTTATCTCCTTGCACAACCTTGCTATGCCTTCTTTCATGATACAACCTTCACACATATTACCATCTGCCTGAGTTCATTTCCCATTCATCTAGAAGACATTTATAAAAATGCTCAATTTCTTGTAGTTCTTGGTCTTCCTTTGTCCTTGGAGAAACAGGTGGCATCTATATCTTTCTGAACATCTGGAAGAATCCAGGACCACATGATCATACCATAATCAGGTGAGTGAATTATCATAACAGCCACCATGATGTCAAGATGCACTTCCCGCTCCACGTTTTTTGTTACCATTTTGGCACAACAGACTATAACCAACTCAATGCATGTTCTTGTCTGGCTATGTGTCAGTATTTGTCTTTACCTTGACCTTCATTCATAACCTCTGCAGGTGTAGGCTTCTGTTTAACTGTACATTAACAATTGAGATATTGTTTTGACCTTTTTGTTCCCAGATATGAAAAAAAAAAAAAAGTTAAATCTCCTGCACAAGTGTGAAATAAAGGCAGTGACTGCAATGGAAGAGGAAGTTAAACACAGCTGAAACCCTAGTGGTATATGAAAAGATAAAAACTGCCTAACTACAGACCAAACCAATTTCATGTGAAGTTACCTCATGGAATAAAACCTGACCTCTCTGCACCCACATACTGGACCTGAACCAAATAGGTTTGAAGAAAGGTGAATGAGACTTCACGTGAGGTCTTGCCTCATGCACCAAAGAAAGAGCACTAGTGGGAAAAACAAGAAGTCAATTCAACAGTCTTAAGCAAAGTGGATGAGAGCTATGCAGCTGCAGGCAAATCAGGGGTTAAAGCTGTCTCAAATAGCCAGAGGCTCCACAGCTGCTAAGAGTGTCTAATTGACAGGATCTTCTCTCACATCCAGATTTATCCAGACCAGGGAGAATGCACCTTTTTCCTCTGGGGAGAAAGTATCCACATTTTTTTGTGCTTATATGTGTACACACACATGTATATGCACACATATGCCAGAGGTAGCCTTGAGCGTGAAGCTGAAAGACGATTTTATCCTACTAACGGATCTCTGCCTGACTAGGGTTTTTCCATTGCTTGCTTTCCTTTCCACATCTGGGATAATATTTGCCACTCAGCATGTCTCAAAAGATTGTGTCCTGGTTTTTGGCTAATTTTCACAAGAATTGGGGAGAGGACACAGCCAGGACAGGTGACCCAAACTAACCAAAGGGGTATTCCATACCATATGACATCATGCTCAGTATACAAAGGAGACTAAGTCGGGAAGAGTGGTGGCTGCAGGACTGGCTGAGTGTCTGGTCATCAGGTGAGCAAATTGCATCGTGTACCACCTGCTTGTACGTTCCAAGTATTGTTATTTTCCTCTTCCTTTACTGTCGCAGCAAACTGGCCTTATCCCAAACTCCAAGTTTTCCCTTTTCCTTCTGATTCTCCTCCCCATCCCACTGGCGGCAGGGTATGTGAGTCAGCCGCAGGGGCTGAACCACAACAGTGCTTTTTGGCAACCAGTATGGGGCTCAAAGGGCTGTGATAATGACATATCACATATAACACAAGTTGTTATACACATTTATTATAATAGGTAAATAGTCACTGTTCACAATGGTATATTGTTTGTTCACGTAGTTGTTACGTGAATCCTTACTTGCTCTATGTATTCCCTGTGGCACTGTTTATCTCTGCAGGGAGAGGGAACAGGATTCTCGTTTTGCTGTACTATGTTAATATCGACTTACAATATGGTAACATCACTGGTCATGAGGTTAAGCTGGTATGTGGCATTGCTATCATGTCCATACCTCAGAAAATATCTCACAAAACTGATTAATCACACTCAATTTATGGGCAAGATGGGGAGATATTTTCTCCTGCTCTTTCACCTCCCCTTTTTCCTTCAGGTTGCTACAGCAGCTTTGAGAATTTTGAATATCCTTGGTATGTTCAAGCCACCATATTACTCTGTCTCCTGAACATGTTTCAAGTCCTGTTCAGGGTTTCAAAAAACTGTTTTAAGAATACCAACCAGAGATCTGTCCTGAGGCTGAATAGCTATGAGTGATGTGGCATGTGGGAGAACATGGGTAGGTATCTAGAGACCTTCTCACTTCCAATGGTTTGAACTTCACTCCTGAACAAGTACAGGACAGATAGAATATCTGAAAGGAAAATGTTGTGGCTATTCCAAAGAGGCACAACTCACGATGCTGTGCTGGGCCATGTACAGTATCTACCAAACCCTGCTCAATATCAGCCAGCACCATCAAGGGGGAAGAGAGGGAAAACAGACTGACAGGCATTGTGGCTACTCACATACTGGCAACAGGCACTGCAGCTGAACCAAAACAACAATCCATGATATTATCAGTGACCCCTATACCGAAGAAGAAATACACACACAAAATCTCTTCCGTCAGGGATGACAACGAACCAGGACCACTGTAAGGACAGGAGGAAGAGGTAAAATCAGAGATAACCACCTGATCCTTGTCCCTGAGTAATGTGTGAGATATGCAAAAATATTTCAGCCACCATCCAGGTGAGCACATTATCACCTGGCTGCTCTGATGCTGGGATAACAGGGCCAATAGCTTGGAATGAGAGGGTAGGGAAGCCAAGCAGCTGGGAGCCCTGTCCAGGGAAGAGGACATTGACAAAGTGATTGGGAAAGAGACACAAGCTCTCAGCCTCTGGAGGCAACTTCTGTCAAACAGGAGGGAAAGGCATCCCTTCAGTGAAGATGATGTATGTCAGACAGACAAGTATGGAGATAGGTACCTAGTACCTGAGGGAATTAGCTGTGCAGGACATGGTTTATTATGACCCAGACAACACCCTGTTACTCACAGATCCTGATGGAAGTCCAATGTAGCCAACCCATGTGGTGGAAGTATGTACAAGGCACAAATGATCTCGCCCTGTCCTTGTCCCAACCCACGAGCTTTTTATTATATCTTCTCTCCCCTGTGTAGCTGAGGAGGGGCACTGATAGAGTGGGTTTGGTGGGCATCTGGACTTCATCCAGGGTCAACACAGGACAATTCATTAACTGGAGAGCCAAGGAGTGGCTACCCTGGTACACACTCATGCATAAGCTGGTAGAGAAAATATGTTAGAAGCAATATAATAGCACCAATGGTCTCAACTATTTTCTTTTTCTTGGGAAAAGCTATAAAAAGAACTCCCTGTGCTGCTGCAAAGTATATGTAAGAAAGCGGCAGGGCCGTGGAAAGGTCCTACTTCAGATTCCTCAGGTGCCCTCTGCAGATTTACACCTTGGAGCTATTATCCTTTACATGGAAGTAGTGAAAGCAAGGTAAATTTAGCCCTTTTTCTTTTTAAACTGAATTCAAAGAAGCTGCTAGTCATTACCCAAATAGTGTTTGCACTTCAAGATCAGCGTAAGGGGAAAAAAAAGAAAAAAAAAAGAAAAAAACCCTCGCAAAAAGATAGCCTGAGAACAGAAAAAATCCTCAGAAACAGTAAAGACTAATAGAAAGACTTGTTAGAATTTTGCAATCGGGACCAAAATCGACCTGAGAGAATACTTCTAACTGACTCTGAACTGTTGTAGAACAGTTTACTTGATTTAGAAAAGAAATTGAATCCCAGATGACGCAAAACCTGCTATAAATGTTTATATCCTGGAAAAGGGAAAATTTTTTCCTGCAGGGCTTGAATCAGTGTTTTCAATTCCCTTCCTCCCATACATCCGCCTGTCATAGCAGGCAGCATGTAGCAGCTCTCCTCAGAAAAATCCCTCCCAAGAAAAACTATGGTTCAGATTTACTATGGGCAAGGAAGAACTTTTCACCTCCAGTAAAACAAGGTTTACTGCTGGCTACTGTTATGAACACGAGATTTTCAATTTGGCTGGAGAAGGAAGGAGCGGCTTGGAAAGAGTACTTATTATGCAAGAAATTACAGATGGAAAATACTTATTAGATCATTTAGCTCACTTATTTTCTAGTGCAAGATTGTTCTCTACGGTAACATAACAGTGATACTATTAAAGTTACCCACTTAGTATCACTAGCCAGAGCTTATCGTCCCAGGGAGTGTTAGCACTGGCAGGAAAAATAGTTCCCTCAGTCACCTTTATCATCTGCTTTCCAAAGCAGACACAGAAAAGAGTCAAACCACTACGGTATTACATCGTGGTGCTACAAAACAAGGAAGATGTTTTTGAACTGCATTTTTAACATGGTGCAAAAAGCCCCTTGAGATCACCACAAGTAGATGGTTCACCAGCCCATCTCCATGGGCTCTTCCATCAGCTGAGCTGCTGCCTGACCAACTCCACTTTCCAGAAACAGAAAGAGGTGCAGTGACACTGGCTATATTTTGAGATTATATGTCTGGAGAAGACCCTTTGCCCTCCCCAAACTAGACAAAGAGAGTTTTCCTCTTAAACACATAAAATTTGGATATTTCTCAGGCAAAACAATGTTCAGAATGCTATTTTTCATGACTGAGTACAGATGTAACCTCACAGTAAATTTACAATAGATTAGGAACTTTGTTACAAATCTTGCGGCTTACCTCTAACTTAAAAAAGTATTAATTGCTTTTCTGGCTTCTGGTTGTTATATATCGTTATGAGATTTAAATTAATCCACATATTTTTTCCAGTTAGACTGTACAGCCCAAATTAATTTTGTAGATCAGATACCGCAACTGACTTACATAAGGGGAGACGCCCATGTAACATCTCAATATGAAAAACAAACACAAACAAGAAACATCTCAGCACTTTGCTGTTAATGATAAATCCTCTTCTCTCCTAATCTTCAGTAAAAACCTGAACAACATAAAAAACTGCTTCAGGGTTTTATGAGACTCATGGCAGAGCATCGCAGGGCACCATAGTAAACCTGATTCATCTTGACCTCTCCTTTCACGACTACATAGGAAAAGACATTCTAATAAAACTCCAGCACATACCCGCACTTATTCTGCATGCTTTCTGAAGCAATATGCAGAGATGCTTCAGATAGCTGCTAAAAGATTAAAACTGATACTTCAATTACATTTCAAGAGTATATGTGATCACATTCTTGAATCTTTTGCCCTTTGTGTTACATTAACAGATTTATAGCACTGATAAAGTATTCTTTCACTCTGGTAACATCCTGTGTATGTTAAATGGGAGACATGATCACTGTACTTTTTGTATAGCCTTGTAAGAGAGGAGCCAGTATCAATACGAAGTAACTAATGGACATACATGTTCCTACCCTTCATATGCAACCCTGACAGATCTGCATTCCTCTTGATATTAGCAGGTTTATTTAGTTCTCATTTTGGGTTGATACTCAAGGTGCAATGACAGGCAGCAGTTCTGTTGCCTGGTATATCCTTGGTCCTTATCTCGGCCTCAGGGCTCCAGCTCCTTCACTCAAGCTTCTCTGCTCCGGTTAAAAACTAAGACTAGAAATAGCAAATCAGTTCATACAGAACTAAATTGTGAGTGCAGGCATTTACCATCGCCCCCAGCAAAAGACCAAAACATGCAGCGTGACCCTATGCTTCTTTCTCACCCTCTTGCAGCTAGTGAGCTGTTTGGCTGCCACATACACAGCCTGCAGGCATCGAGCAGATTTTCAACAGATCTAGAGGCTTCATCCTTCCTCCTGCAGCAGCTCTAAGGGAATCCTACGGACTCTCTCTTGCTCAAGAAAGGCTGACAAGAAAAGAATCAGTAGAGAAGTGGGGGCAGGAGGGGCTACAAGCATCAAATACTCCCTCTGCAGAACAGAAAGTGCACAAATAGCAAGGAAACAAAAGTGGAGTATAATAACCCACCATCAAAATGTCAAAGGAGTACAGAGGGCTCAGATGACTTTATATCAGATCATGTAGGCAACTGGCAACCTAGAAATACCCAGGAAGCACAAAGGGAATGGGAGTGCTATAAACTCTACAAATTGGCACATAGTCTCAAGATACACTCACAGCTCCTTTTACACAGAGAGAAGTTCTCCAAGATAATTGCAGGTGCCACATCGCCCGCTTGCTTCTCACTCTGTATTAGAAAAAGTCAGGATTTCAGAAACAGTCCAAGTGTTCATATGAAATATCTCAAAGAACTTTTTTTCAAGTCTTACCGCTCCTTCACTTAAAGCCAAAGTGAACTGAGCTTTTATCCATCGAATCATGTTTTTCACAGTGATTGACTCAGAGTTAATCCATCTTTTCAGTATATTTCTCTGCATACCTTAGAGAAATAGCACACACACTAATTCCCTATCAACAGGACCATAGCTAAATTGCTGTTATCCAATAATCCACATTTACAGGCTTTTCATGGGTTCATGGAAGCCTGTAAATCAACCATTTTAAGCATACAATGGGCTCCATGTTAGTTTTGCCCTTGCATCATTAGCTTTTCCACTCTTGCAGTTAGACCAGTGACCTAGAAAAGACAAAGTGAGAAAATCACAGAAGAAACAAAATTAGGTGAGGTGAGAGAAAGAAAAAAGTTTACAAACTTTACTAATGGGAAGGTCTCTTGAAAGTATGTGTGCCCTCTTGCCTTTGGAAGTTCAAGAAAGAAGGTCAACACTAAAAAAACCCATAATCCCTTACCAAATTTATTAAACAATAGAGAGGAGAGACAAAATGGCAGCTTCCAAGTCAGATATAACATCTAATTTCTCTTCAGAATTTTTATCCTAGTAATATTTATGCAAGCACTTAATTTCACACAGTGAACATTGGTAGTATTTGCAGAACCAAGTCCTTACCATGTCATCCTTTTAAATAACTTTCAAGCACTTTCCAACAGGTAACATGCAATTATTACAACCTAGAATTGCTTTAGTTTGAAAAAAAAACAAAAACCACCATCAAGATGAAGACCACAAAATTGGTAAGTATTCTGTGCAATGGCATGACCAGCTTTTCCACCATGATGGCAAAATGTTCTGTCGTTGAAGCAGAGCAAGGGGACCACACAGTTGCCTAGCAGTGAGGACTTCCTTGAAAACAGAGACAAGAAGGATTTTCACCACACTTAAAGTGGGTTCTTCCTCCTTTCCTGATCACCAAATGTCAGCAGATGCATTCTGAAGACTCTAATAACACCTAAATAAAGGGAAAGAAGGAACAGGCCTGCTTTCCAGCTCCTCAAAACTGAAAAATCACTGGATCTCCCCAGCATTACTTTCATGTCCCTTACCATAGCTGACAGTGCTCACATCAAGCTGGCCCTGTGAGACCTGTTTAATTTTTTATCCCTCTCTGCAGCAGAACAATAATGGGTGACAGCTTCTGGGGAGCAGATTCTTGTGTTCACCCATTAGGAATGACATGGGGTAGGATGCTGTAATTCTCTCAGCACGATGCATTTCATAAATTCCACCTTCTAATTATCTAAACCCATTGAATTATAGAGCAACTACATTAAAGACACAAATTGTTATGTAGTCGAGCTTTGCAAGCTTAAGGGGCTATAAAGATATATAAATTTTATTGGAAAAATAGATTCTATGTGGGACTATGACACTACTTTATACGCCATGCTATTTGGACCTGAAATGATAAAATACATCAGTCATGTACTGCATTTCCATTGTGTAGCAATTATTTTGTCTCTCCCCCTTATATGCTCACTCTCTAATCTGTAAAAATCCTATTGAATTCTATCAATGTCATTTGGATTGTTTGATCTTAAATTCATTTTATGACATGAGCAAATTTACATTCTGCTCTTCATCCCATCTTATAAGTAACTTCTAAGAAATTATAGTGGTTCTAAAACTAATCCCTGCAGTTCAGTCATTAATGTTTTTTCTTATTTGAGGAGGTTACATTAATTGTAACACTCTGGTCTCCTTTTTGCCAAGGATCTTTTTTTGTTTCCTTTTCTTTCACCTTAAAATGGTTTCTGGGCATCTTTACTTCTTTAAGTACTGCTGAGGATTCCTTAGGAAGACACAAATATTGTCACCTGCAAACTCTGAAATACAATGGAAATTTAAAACAGCTTTTTTCAGGTGGGAAGACTGTCAGTCTCCCCCTTTTACATCTTTTCCATCAGAAATTTTTTTTTTCAGTGCTGAACTCAAGTAAAACAGTCAAAAGAATCCTTGTTAGTCACACCTCAAGAAAGACCAGAAATTATCCTCAGTTGTTTGTTACATGCATCCTTGATCTCTTAGCAGGGAATTCCTTTCTTGAAGAATGTTAGAGACATAAGAAAAAAGGACGTGACTGTTTGTTTGCTTCCCTGGTAGCATTTAGCTCTAATTCCAAAATCTTTACGTCTGCATGGAAACTACTGAGGTCTGTAGGACTGCATGTGGCTAGAAGTATTCTGTCATATGGAGGCAGTTTATGTTGAATTCTTTCAGAAGAATAATATATTGACACTTCGTGAAACTTTCTTTGCTGGCCAGAAAACTCCCTCAAATTTAGCCATTTCAGCATACTGGGCTGATAGCAATGAAAGCTGTATTTGACAAGAGGAGGTTTGAAAGCTGGACCATGTTCCATATTGGGTTCTAGGACAGAGAGAAAGTTGTCAGAGATGGAAAAGGTAGAGTATTTCCAACCATCCACAGGCAAACTTGACACTGGATGACATGAAACTGACTGATCATTCCTTATTTAAAACCACCACAACAACAAAAAAAAAAAAACCAAAAACCAAAAACAGCTCTCTTCCCTGCAACCAAAAGGATGCTCATCCAAACATACCTCACTCTTGTGGCTTGAACGCATCGTGCCACCCCCATGGCACAAATAATGTTAAAAAAGGCCTTAGTGAAGCTTCCATCAAACTGGCAGTACAGCAAGGCAAATCCCTTTCAGAAAACAGTTGGGATATGACCCAAAGAGAGACAATATCACCCTCAGAGGCCTGGAGGACGGTGTTTCCAATATGAGTGTATTTTCCCTGTGTTACAACTTCATGGAAATCAACAGTGTTACACTGAATGGATGTTAGCATGATGTTTGGTGTGGGTATTCATAATTTTTTTTTTTTACCTTCTGTAAGCTATCTTGGTGGGATGCCTTTTTAGCTGCACATAATGGGAAGTTTTGTAAGAAAATGCTAATAATGAGAGGAGATTGTCATATCTGAAGGAACATCAGTACGTAGTTTGACACACACGCGCCTACTTTGACCACAGCTTTCATGTTGCACGTGGTGCTCTTTATGATGAACTGCCTTCCATCTTAGGGTTGGGTTTTTTTTTTCTCCTTCGGTTTCTTTTCTTTCCTGCTGTGGAGTGTTTTTTATTCATTACTGGTAGCAGGCTTGTCCTCATTTTATTTTTTCCTCCTGCTGAGGTGCAGTAAAATAAATTAGTTTAATACATTTTATAAAGGTAGTTGATTTAATTTTCCCTTTGGTATGTCTGAAGATACAACTGCTTTAATAAATTGGTATTAAGATAGTTGGGTTTAAATGTTTCATGATTTTCTACCTGCTGTGGAAGATGCCAAGTACCTTA
Organism: Zapornia atra; assembly: GCA_013400835.1. NCBI lineage: Eukaryota > Metazoa > Chordata > Aves > Gruiformes > Rallidae > Zapornia > Zapornia atra. The sequence continues at coordinate 75,686 of VZTU01030353.1, forward strand.
GTCAAATATTTTTAGAAGTGCTGGAATCAATTTTTTTCCCTCGTATTGCTGCCCTGAAGACACACATTTGGCACACTAAGGATTTATTTCTTGAAAATATGAGGAAACAGTGTAACCCAGTTGGTTTGATTGCTTTGATTCGAAGCTGTTCAGAGCTTAGAAATAAATTTCAACTGGGAAATACAGTCATTCTCTCAGAAATGAAGCTTTTCACATTGGAATATCTACATCTATGCCTAGTTACAATTTTTCTAAAGGTTTTTGCTGGTTTTACCTATAGGAGTGTTACGTATATCTAGATGAATAAGTTTGACACAAAGAAGTATATAGAAATCAAAGTCCTCTCTCCATGGGGATTTACATGCTTAGAGCAGAAAAGCAAGCAATTCAGGTCTGAAAGCTTTTTAGCTGTCTAGGCAAAATCTTGTAGTCACCCAGCTCCACATAGCAGATGCTCACTTGCTGCTCAAAAATATCCACAGCAAGCAATGTTTTCAGTGACAGCACTGCTATGAACAAAATAGCTACAAGAAGTCAGATACCCATCTGGGATAAATAGTCATAGCTTCCTGGCTTTAACCTGTCTATGAACAATTAGCTACCAAGACTGTTTGTACTTGAGGGAGAAGCAAGGGTACCACAAGTATTCTACACAGAAATTAATGATTTTTATAAGGTGGCACAGGAGAAATGTTTTTAAACATAAGAAAGCAGAGGAATAAAAAAAAAAGTATGGTGTCCTTGAATATTTTTATCTCATGTTCTCAGATTGTGTACGTTCAGAATAAAAGACACAAAGGTAGCACAGAGAGTTGTATGCTTCCTTTCAACTAAACAGGAGTATGTTCTGCATCAATGGCCACATTACAGGTCTTTCTGAGGTGGAAATAAAGCCATTCATGTTGGAAAAACATAGTATGGGAGCTTACGTATATAATATTTATGTTCAAGCTGATCTACAGACAACATAATCTAGTGACTAGCTAACTGATGTTGGCAGTCTGCATCCATGCTCCACCAGCATTTAAAAATTGAAATCTGCAACAAAGAGTCCACAAAGAACTAAAACCAAGCAGATAAAAAACCCAGAAATGTATTCCAGTTTTGTCACTTTTTTTTTTCAATATTCTAAACCAATGTAAAATATCATAGGAAGCTATAAACCAAAATCCTGATAGAAAAATCCTAGAATGGAATTTTTCTTGAGAAAAAATAGAGAGAAGTTTAATCATACATGGCTTAGCATTCAAAGTCATCAAGTAATTATTTATTTGGATCTTATTCCAACAATCAAATCTAAGACACTCATGTATTTACGATTGGATGATGGCTACCTAGAAATCCAAGCCATGAATCAAGTGGGATGCAGTCTGAGGTACAAGCAGCAATTAACTGCATCATCAGAGTTCAGCTGTCATACTTTTGTTGATTCCACATTTATATATATATTTTTATAAATAATAGATGCAATCATATTAAAATTCTAAATCATGCTGAAACACTGAAGACCAGACAGTGATAAATATTATTCATATATAGGCACGCAAACATTATGGGATGATTCTAAACTCTCTGTACTTAATGATTTTACAACAGCCTTGTTCATTTATACAAAAAAAAATAATTCTAGACGTGTGCCTGCAAACATACAAATGTCATTTGCTTATGTACCTGTTTTAAATTCTACAGGAAAAAGACATCCCTTGCTAAAAGATATAGCAGGGCATAACGACTTAGCAGTTATGTCAGTTACGACTTTAGAGAAGTAGAAGATATTTCTTTCCTGAACATGATTTCTCCTCCACACTAACGATCTCCTGAGACACTTCTCTGCTGCCAATACCAAAAAGTCATAAAGCTGAAAAGTACACTCCAGATTTTTCTACGCCATCTGTCACACGGACCCTTCTCTTGACCTTCCCTCAGTGTCATGAGAAATATATTGCACTGGTGTTTTATAAGAAACTGAACACCTAGGTTGTACTGTCAATGTTTTTAGCTTCCTTAGCTTTTCAGGGGTGAGCATTTGGCCCATCATTGCTACCATCTTCACTCAGGACATCCCTGAACACTCCCACAGCGTGATCCTCCCGCGTGGGACAGGCTCTGTCTCTCCCGGGAGGAGGAGGTGCAGTCTCCTGCAGGATGATCTGGCATGGACTGCAGTGGCTTTAAAATTCTGCAGTATTTGTGTACAGGGAAGAAAACTGTTAACATAAGCAGAGGACAAATACCATTATACTCAATTAAAAGCAGATAAATATAATTTGCCATCATTAAGTTTAACCCCAACTGTCTAAAAAAATAGATAATTTTTAGCAGCAGTAATGCATGCTGTCTCCAGCCTGAAGTGCACCTCTGAGGTCTCAACTCTTCACCTCTTCCCTGTTTCATTCTTCCCTCCACCATTTGTCACATAGAATAAGGGAAAAGAAATTGCTTTCTGGCTTCTAGAGGTGACCAAAAGAAGCCTCTGAAGCATGTAATTAACACAATCTATTAATGGCACAAAAAGTGCACTGAAGTGCAATGCAGAAGCACTAGCTTCCCCCACAGTCGCCACATTGCCCCTACTTCCTAACAAGATAACACAAAGATAGGAATCCCAAGCATCAAACCCCTTCCAGCCTCACTATGTACTCGGCCTCTTCCACTGGTGAGTCAAACAGACCTCACTCAGAAATACAGCATTTATGATAATGCCTGCATTGGAAGAATAGCTATGATAACATCAAGATGGTAAAAAAATATAATTTTAAATCTCAGTGTATAATATATTTCTCATAACAGTAGGTTGTTTGGGTTTTTTTTTAAACACTGTATTTTTCAGCTGTTTTTTTTGTAAGAGTTATAAACAATTGCTTATCCTTGGGCTTTAGCTGTGGCTTTATGGCTGGACTGAAATTTAGTTTTAAAATATATAAGCTGCATAACTAATAATATTTTTTTAAAAAATGATAGGGAAAAAAAAGGTCATCTGGGAAACTGATATCCAAGGAACACTTTACTGAAGACCAGATAGTTCAATTTTCCTTTTGTGTATCCAAGAAAAATTACTGATTATGCTTTATAATCTGTTCTTTTCTCTAAAGACTTTTAGATAAGTGTTTTAACATAGAACAAAAATACCTCAGCTGAACAACAAAAAACATGCAAATTAATTTGGCATTAGCAAAGTTTTTGACACCAAGGTAATTAAATAGGGTTTTTTGGTTTTGTTTTGGGGTTTTTTCTAATATGCAAGTGCAAAGCCAAACCACAAGTAGTCTTCTTTTGTTTTCCCCAGATTTAAAAATAGGGTACTTTAATTGGTACATCTGACAGTTTGCTCTGTAATTCACTGGTCACTTTTCATTCTCTGGTGGATGGAGCCAGGCCTCTTCTCAGTGATGGCCAGCGACAGGACAAGGGGCAATGTGTGCAAGCTGGAGCAAAGGAAGTTCCATGTGAATATAAGGAGGAACTTTTTCACTGTGAGGGTGATTGAGCACTGGCACAACCTGCCCAGAGAGGTTGTGTAGAGTTTCCTTCTCTGGAGACATTAAAAATCCACCTGGACATGTTCATGTGACCTAATGTAGGTGATCCTGCTCTGGCAGGGAGGTTGGACTAGATGATGTCTGTGTTACAGTCACCTTAATAAAATATCTTGAATTCTAGGTTATTTTGGTTTTATTTTAGAATACAATTTTGATCTCAAAGGAGTTATAGCAGCTATGAGAATTAAAGCACATTAAGGCACTTAGGAATATGTAACTAGTATGTTGTGTGCCTTAATCACTATGGAAATTGTTGTGGACTCTGAATTAAAACAATGGGTACTGGTTATGGACCTTGAGTCAAAAAAATAGGCACCAGGAGAAACTAGTTGTGGTTTTGGAAGATAAGGTAAAGATGAAATGAGCATGTGCAAGGATGAGGTTCAATCAGTAGACACAGTGAGGAAGACTATTGATGATCACCAGAGGACCCCCACTCAATGTAAGTACGCATGCACTGGGGACATTTGTGTATGATAATGACTTCCAAGAAATAACATAAACATGCTAATCATTACCCTCCCCTCTTTGTATTTAAAACAATCAGCAAAGTTAACCAGTGATTTTTATAGAATAGGAATATAGATAAAGTGAAATAACTGAAAGCCAGTCAATGCAAAGGTGAAATTAAGAAGCGAGCATTCTGTGAAATTTTGAACAATGGCTTTGCAAAAAAATTTTACAAATTTGTTGTACTTTGTACTTCTGGGTGGACATGTCTGTGGTGGATCTATCCCCTGTGTTCTCCAGTGCTGGAATAAAGAAGTGCCTGCTTATCTGCTTTGTGTAGATAAGTTCTTCACGATTGTGACCACTACCATCCACAGGTCCCTTCCAAACCCTAACATTCTGTGATTATATTCTGTCATTGCTCCTAGTGTCAGGGAGTGTAAGTTTGAAACGAGTAGTATTCTTGCATAATTCAAAATACAGTTCTGCTCAGTTTTTATCTTTAGCAGTGATTGAACCAGAGAAGTAGAAAAGAATCCCAACTGTAAAGCTTATCACTGGTTCTTTTTGCTCAAAGACTCAGTGCTCACACTTAGGTTATGACAACAAGAGAATCAGAAGCAAATCATAATATTCATAGCCAGGTCCAGTTTAAAATATATGTCATACTGTGTCATCATTTTTTGTAAAGATTTATAAGAAAACATTTGTTTATGAAACAAAATAATCGACTTTGTCATCTACCTTCTTAATCCACTGGAAATAATTACATAAAAAACTTTTAGCTCCCTGGAAGATCATCAGGAAGTCTTTCTATTGGCCTTTGTGCACCTCTTTAGGGGTACTGTGAGCACAGATCAGTGACCATTTACTTAAGTGCCATTTGTGGGGGATGCATTTAAACCAGCAACTATATGAACATTCATAAAGTTGATAGATAAAGAAATAATGAAATATAATGCATAAGGCAAGACGACTTGTTACTTTTTTATCAGCATCTAACTCTGTTATTCATTGTCATTGTGTTTGTTTTCCATTTTTTCAATCCTCTTTTCCTTATAAGATTACTGTTCAGCAACAAGAAGCTGGTCAGGAGTCACACAGGATGACTGACAGACAATATAAGGTATTATCAGTCTTGTTACGTAGCCATCATCTCCCCTATTCCTCACTGTTCTGGTGCAGAAAATACTTCCTCACACAAGGTTTGACACTGCACAGGCAGTAAAGGGGCTCACAAAAAGTTACTAGTTTTCTCAGCACAGTAACTCTACAATGGAAATGTTCATCTTTTATTCATTAGTTTTTAAACAATCTCATCTATAACCCTGTAATTCCTCTACCTGGGTGTTTCCTATCTAACCATGCTCTTCCATTATTCTCTGGATCATAACAGAAGCACGACCCTTGACTTGGACAGGGTTGCACAGGGTATATAAATCACAGAGCGGTGCAAAGTGTGGATTTGCTTCCTTCCAGGGCAGCTAAGGCTGCTTCCCCCAGGCAAGCAGGCAGGCAGGCCGGCCGGGATGGCAGCTAGGCGGCAGGATGGCAAAATGGCAGGCAGGCAGGCAGGCAGGCTCCCTTCGTTCAGCCTCTCCCCGCCCCAGGCAGAAACAACCCGAAGATGAATTCCCTGCTTAACATACAGAGATAGGGAAATTTGCTGCTAATTACAGTGGTTAGAATTCCTAATGGTAGGAGGGGAGGTTGTCTCCCGAGCACGCCCCGTTCCACAGGCAATTCTCTTAGGTTGTTAAGTTTCCCTGCTCTTTTTCGGAAAATTTCTTAACAAAATTACTAGCAGCCTTTATCAAGCTGATATTGTAATTACTTTTGGGAAACAAATGGTATCTGAGGAAAAAGAAAACCACACTTCCATGCTTAATTTAGTAATGGGAAATTTAGAGAGAGAGGGAGCTCTTAATAAATTCTCATCTCTTTCACAAGTGGGATGAAATAGGCCACTAAAAGCTTCGTTTGAGAGGTTAATATTAACAAGCAGAGCTGTGACCTTAAATCCTGCTGCCTTTACTATTACGAGTCCTGAAAAAGTCTGACCACTCCCAGATATCTGAGGTAGGGTAGTGCATGCGATCCCTTTCCTCTTCCAGCCTTTCACTGCATCACCATCCTCTCCCCTCTCTCCACAGAAGTAAATTACTTCTCTTTTTATGTAGAAGCTCCCATTAAGGCTGAAAAATTGTTACAGACAATGAATAAAAAGAACAGAGTCTGAACTCCTGTCCTAACCTTGCCTTGGTTTCTCATGCGAATTGTAAAGAGTGTGAGGAATTAATTCTTTGTTTTCTCACATGCTTAGACAACACTTAATAAGGATAACCCCAGCTAGCTGTTGAGAGTCAGGCCTATGAGAAAGGCAGCATTCCACTACAAAGCCTAACAGAAGAAAGCATGACCATGCATCATTGGAGCAGAAAAACTATCCATCTCTCCTTCCCTTCCTTCCGCGTTGAAAACTTACATAGCCTGTGACACAAAACTTGCAAGCATTTCCACAGCCTGCAACCCTTCATACTTTTTAACCCAGAAAGAATCAGAGGCTTGCATCCTTAGGGTATTATTATTATCATCATCATCATTGTTGTTATTATTATTATTATTATTATTATTCCAGTTTGAACTGCAAACTCTTGAGTAGTTGGTGCTCACCACAATAACAGATGAAGTATAAGAAAATGCAGACTTCCTACAAGGAGGTGTTGCACTTTATAAATTGCAAGCTTATTGACTGGCAATTACATGTTTAGAGGGGGTCTGAGTAGAACCTTAAGTCTCTTCCCATGGACATTGACACTGGTTCTTATTTCTTTAATATGAACACAGGCCAGCACTGAGGGATTTTTTACAAAGCCGGTTCACAAATTAATTCTGGATGCTTGAACGTAAGAATCCCATGAAGCTGTATTCCATCGGAGTAGAATCACATCACTCATGCAAGCTTAGCAACACTAAAATCAACTGAAGCTATAAGCCCTCTCATTTGACAAAGACGATGCTAAATAAGTGCCAAATACCAGTTCCTTGCCTTTCCTGGCATATATTTAAAATTCTGACCTCATCAGAGCTATGCTGATTCACAACAGCTGGGGGACTGGCATTTTCTGGTTTTAAGAGTTACACAGGGACATCTCTGGTAACGACAACTGCATCTCACTGGTAGTGCTAAAATTAAAGTGGGACCACATGCGAGCTCTGGGAAAGTATTGACCTTACGTCTGCAAGTTCACACTCTTACAAAAATGCTTTAAAATGTGTCAGAATATGACAATTCTGTATTCTAATATTTTACAGAGATCCTTCTTAATAGAGCTAGGATACAATTAAACAATTGAAAAGAACAACAGAAATTACGAGTAATAAACTGCCCAATTTTAGGGGATAGTCATGTTCAGTGCAAAATGTTCTTTTTCATTATAAACCATCCATTAATTATTGAACGTGTTGCTTTTGTTAACATAGGAGGATAACTAGTCTTAGTTTAGTAGGCTGTTAGATAATTATAAAAAAAAAAAAGTCAAAGCATCTGCATTTAAAGTCTGGGGCCAAAATCCTGTACTTAGATATCTATACTGGGAAAAAAAAGCACTTTTGTAGACACAAAATGTATGTAGGGCAATAAAGTAGAGCATAGGAAATTGAACTGCAGGAGAGAAAGAGAGATTTTAAGAGCTATTGTTGTCAACATATACTGCAGCTCTAAGTACTGACAGGTGAATTTCTGGAAACTTGGTTAGAATACACAGTAAATCTAAAGGCTTAGTCAAAGATTTCCTGAAGCCTTTTGTCTGCACAAGGGCTTGAAATTCTTATACAATTTCCTCTTCTACTTAATCTGAACAGTGTGAGGTGATTCAGGAGTAGTTTTCATAACCATTAGGTTTTTATACCATATATATATAATATCTGTATGTAGCTGGAAGTATAGGAACGTTCAAAATAGAATTTTCTTTTTTAATTTAAAAAGCTGGATTTATGTATGTTTTTATTCACTAAACATTTTAATAATATATCTGTTAATGCCTTTGAATAACAATCTTTGAAACGGTAACATCTTTCAAACTCTCCAATTTTTTTTCTTGAGAAATTTTCTGGAATGCCTTTGGTATAAATGAAAATTAGCATCTTAAATGCCTATCCTTGCCTAAAGGGATGAGATTATCTTTTAAAAATAATTACTAATTTTTAATCAGAAATACTTTTGGTGCAATCTATCATTTTAGTAACCATAGTTTTACAGCACTATATCATCATTGTTGTTGAAAATGATCAGCGTAACATCAAGGCAAACTATTCTGATACTATTTCCCAATTCAAAAACATGATTACTGTTAAAAGTACTTAAAAAATCACATCTTATATTGTATGTTATTAGAAGAATATTGTCAGAATTAACCATTTGGAAATAAAGGAGCTGAACAGAAGCCTCTGTATTACTTCTACATTGTTTAGTTTTAGTGTGGTGGTATTAATGGTATTAAGATATTCCAGACCCTGACAACTGTTTCAGTGAAAAATTTTTCCCAACATCAAGAAGCTGTGCCAGGGCAGGCTCAGATTAGACATTAGAAAAAACTTTTTACTGAAAGAGTTGTTGGGGCCTGGAACAGGCTGCCCAGGGATGTGGTTGAGTCACCTTCCCTAGATGTGTTTAAAAAAATGGTAGATGAGGTACTTAGGGATATGGTTCAGCTTAGGTTGGGATTGGTTGGACTTGTTGATCTTCAAAGGTCTTTTCTAACCTTGTGATTCTGTGATTAATCTGAACCTGCCCTGGCGCAGCTTGAGGCCATTTCCCCTTGTCCTATCACCTGTTGCTTGGCTGAAGAGACCATCACCCACCTCTCTACAACCTCCTTTCAGATAATTGTAAGAGGTGATAAGGTCTCCCCTCAGCCTCCTCTTCTTTAGGCTAAGCATCCTCAGCTCCCTCAGCCATTCCTCATATGATTTGCCCTCCAGCCCCTTCACCACCAGCCCCTTCACCAGTCTGGTTGCCCTTCTCTGGATGCACTTGAGGACCTTGATGTCCTTCTTATGGTGAGGAGCCCAGAACTGGACACAGTACTCAAGGTGTGGCCTCACCAATGCCGAGTACAGGGGCACAATCACCTCCCTAGACCTACTGGCCACACTGTTTTTGATACAAGCCGGGATGCCATTGGCCTTCTTGGCCGCCTGGGCACACTGCTGACTCATATTCAGCCTGCAGTCAACCAACACCCCCAGGTCCTTCTCTGCCTGACAGCTGTCCAGCCAGTCTCCCCAAAGCCTGTAGCGCTGCATGGGGTTGTTATGTCCCATGTGCAGCACTATACACTTGGCATTATTAAACCTCATCCCATTGGTCTCTGCCCATTGGTCCAGTCTGTTCAGGTCTCTTTGAAGAGAGAGGTCATTGATAAAGATGTTGAAGAAAACTGGCCCCAGGACTGAGCCCTGGGGGATGCCATTGGTGACCAGTCTCCAGCTGGATTTTGTTCCATTTACCACCACCATTTGGGCCTGGCCATCCAGCCAGTTTTTAACCCAGCAGAGGGTCCACTTGTCCAGGCCAGTGGCAACCAGTTTCTCAATCAGAATGCTGTGAGAAACCATGTCAAAGGCTTTACTGAAGTCCAAGTAGACCACATCCACAGCCTTTCCCTTTCCATCAAGTGGGTCACCTTGTCATAGAAGGTGATCAGGTTAGTTTGACAGGATTTACCTTTTGTAAACCCATGTTGACTAGGCCTGATCCCCTGGCCATCATGCATGAGTGAAAAGTGTCACTGGTCACTGGTGAGAGAAAAGTGTCTCCAAGAGGCATTACACAGTACACAGTAGATTCTAAAGTATCCTCCTGTAAATGACAAAGACATCCTGTTTCACGTAAGTGATATTGCTAAAGACTATATTAATCATAGACTTCTGTCCACAGTTATGACAGTACGGTGTTATTAACAAATGTGTTAATATTAGTATTTTAAATATGTCACATTTCTATTTCTCAATTATTGTCCTTGTTGAGTGCCCCAATAAATACTTTTTCTCCCTGCTCCAATACTATACATTAAAATACTCCTACAACTGAATTGAGAGAGGAGAACCCAGAGGTGCCTACAGAGGCAAGTAAGGTGCTTCCTTCTGACTTTAATGGCATTGGGATCACCCATCAATACAAGTGACTTTGCTTGCATTCAGTATAGGGATCTATTATAAAATGGGGTCTAATTACATTAATGCTAGGATTTTATTCCCAGGTACTAAAAATATTTGTAATTATCAAATTATCATAAAATGCAATAATTTTAAAGATAAAGTTTAAAAGCGGTGCACATTTTATTTAGTAGTGGTAGATGATTTTACCAGACAAACAGTCAGGTACAAGTAGTAGCAAACCAAAGACATCTGGTTTATGTTCACTTCAGGCACTTTTAACACTGAGAAATGGAGAAAAGGTGATTGATTTCCAGAATATGAAATGCTATTAAGGAGATTCTGATCTTTGTCATGTGACTTATTTCGCATGACATTAAAACAAATAATCCAATCATACTGGAGCTGTAACAGCAATCATGTGATGTCCATCATACTAGATGCAAGGTTCCTATCCCCATAGCAACATCTGTAGCGCTTATGCTAATCACTTCAAATTAACTTTGATATGAAAAAACGCCCTAGGGATAATACTGTTGTTGTGGCAGTTCAGATGAGTAGCATGATTTTCTAATAAAACTCCATAGCAAAAATAAAGGTGATAATGAGATGTCCTGTTAGGACTTCTTTTTTTAATATGCTGTGGTTAAACCAAGACATTAGTACTAGAATCAGGATAATTATAAGTATCATAGATAATGAGCTGTCTTATTGATTACTGCCCTTTCATAACCCACTGTGGTTAGAGTGTGTACACAAACTGAAAGCTTTAAAAGGTAGGAAGCTGACGTGATATCTAAAAACACACTTTATATTTTAATAGCTCACCTCTTCTTAAGTGATAGTAAAATAAAACCAGAAGTGTCTACCAGTTTCCTTTGGTGAGCTCCACTCAATGCGAACACTACAGTATAATCCTGTGGGACGTCAGTTGAGCACAAGTCTCCATCTTTTGAGTGGAACTTCTACAGAAACAAGTTGTTAGTTTAGAAGAGCCAAGTATAAACTGTTAAGGTGCTTGTTACTGTGCATATCTGGCAAGGGTATTGAGTACAAGTACGAGAAACACTCTTGGAGATCAAGTTCAGAATGGTTTCAAATATGGAAATTCAAGGTACACAGATGGGCACGAGGTAATAAAAAATTATCTGGGATTGAACTCAAATTTGTTCAAGTGTCTTTTAACCATCTTAAACTGAACTGGTTGTTTGTTCAGGTTTGGGGTTTTTTTTGGGGGGGGAGAGGAGTGGG
>VZTU01030353.1:87099-123334 GCA_013400835.1 Zapornia atra
TGGGGGCGGGAAGGGAGGGCAGGGGTTGTTGGGGTTTTTTTCCGGTCAAGTCCTGCAGCACACTGGCTGCTCTCCAGTAATTGCGCTGGTGAGGAAGGACCATCGGAAGCATCTCAGCCAGTCCTGGAGCTCCTGGAGAAAGAGCTGGAAGCACCAGTGGGGAGTCCTGCTACAAACCATGGCTGGGGTGACCCCAGTCTGGGAAGACTGTCAGGGCCAGGCCCAAGCCCTGGACATGGCTCAGCTGGGCCCCGTCCTCCACCCAAGCCCAACTTCTGGGCTGCTTTCCCTGTTTTTTCCTTTCCTGCATTATATTTTAGTGTTTATTTTAGATGCATTTATTGTTACTACATAAAATTTAGAGGCTGTATTTCACAGTAGCTTTTAAAAGATGGTGCTGTGGTACCCTACTGCCTTCTTTTATGGCAACAAGTTTTAATTAGAGAAGGGAAGTAGCAGTGTCATTTGTCTACCAGAGTAATAGTTACTTTTTTTTTTTCCACATGAAAACATAGATACTTTAAAAAACCAGCTGGCTACTAGGTTAACAAGACAGTCCAATATAAGGCAGGCAAGTATAACAGTTATGGCAATCCACAGTTAAAATTTTTCCTGTTTTGTTTCATCTTCCATATCACTAGCCTTGGAGCAAGCGAGGCTATTTAATGACTTGTATTTCTACCCCAATAATTCTATCCTGTGGAATTAAAATTGATTTTCTGTTAGCACGTGAAGATCCAGTGTTGGCTCTCTTCTCTCTGATGTAAAGCCAAGCAAATGCTGCGTAGTCTCTCCATAAACTTTAGTGGACATTAACACCTAAACATGCACCAGCGACAATGACAGAGAACACAGACCACAGCATTTTGACTGTCAGTAGGGAATCTCAGTGCAAGAAAGCAGTGCCAAAGCCTTTTTATATTCTAGCTACTGAGAAAGCAAAGAGGCACACTGTGAGCTGGAGTTATTTGTTGTTAACGAACCATCTCTGTAGCTTAAAACACAAACTTCTGTGGTGAAATTACACCATCAGCAGCAACGCCCTGTGGCTGCTGCTGGAGTAAACCTGAGCCACTAGCCAAAGTCCCCGCTGTGCTTTCCTCCTGCTGTGCCAACAAGCTACTGAAATGGCTGAAGACACAGAGCCCTAACACATTCAAAATTTCACTTTTTCTTTTTTCTTTTTAGTCCACGTTGAGCCTGTTTTGCCCGTGATGCTAATTGCAGAATGATCTCTCCCTGCCCTTATCACAGAATCATAAAGGTTGGGAGTGACCTCAAGAGATCACGTCCAACCCCTCCTGCCAAAGCAGGTTCCTTAGGACAGATTGCACAGGTAGGCATCCAGATGGGTCTTGAATATCTCCAGAGAAGGAGACTCCACCACCTCCCTGGGCAGCCTGTGCCAGGGCTCTGTCACCCTCACTGTGAAAAAGTTCTTCCGCATGTTGGTGTGGAACTTCCTGTGCTCCAACTTGCAGCCATTGCCCCTTGTCCTGTTCCCACAGACCACTGAAAAGAGGCTGGCCATTTCCCCCTGTGTCGCACACTTCAGATATTTATAGACATTAGTAGGATCCCCTCTTAGCCTTCTTTGCTCAAGGCTGAACCGCCCCAATTCATTCAGCCTTTCCTGGTAGGAAGATGCTCCAGGCCTCTAATCATCTTCGTAGCCCTCTGCTGGACTCTCTCCAGGAGATCCCTGTCTTTTTTATACCAGGGAGACCAGAACTGGACACAATAAATATATCCCAACTCTTAAGCCTCTCAATATATATTTTCTCCCCTGTCCATCTGAAAAGGGGAGTGATAGAGCAGCTTTGGTGGGCACCCAGCCTCCAGCCAGGGTCAAACCACCACAGTCATGCAAGGAGCTGCAACAAACCAAGTTCTCCACCATTATAGCATTACCAGAGCATAAGGGGTTTTCATTCATATGCAGCTCAGCTAGGAATCACTTTTTTGTGAGGCAGAGTGGTTGTATGGTGAGATTTTGCACCATCATAAAGAATTAACAACAATCTTCTACATTTTATTCACAACCGCACAGAACTAGCCCACGTGCCTGGACAGCAATCACATATAGAGCTGATAGCAACTGCTGGCATCAGATGTGGATTTTTCAATTAAAAGGACTATACCTTTTTATTTCTTAAAAATGTCTAAAATTCACGGACTGAAATTTAGATAAGGTTTCACTGTTTTCATGTACAGAAAAAAAGCCACCATAGGTTTCAGTTAGATTCCATTCCCTGAATATGAAAAAATTAAAAGAAAGGTTTGGTCTTATCTGGCTCATCTTCCATTTCCTAGGGAAAAAACCTACAAACCCAAACACATATGTATATCTACTAGAATAATTATTCATTTTAGAAGGAAAATTTCAAAAGTTCAGCTTTGATTCTTAATACATAAAAATAAAAGATCATACACTTGATATATAAAGTCAAGCTCTGAGATTTAAACTGTAAGCTCCTTGGATCCAAGAACTGATTACATTTATCTGTAAAGCACCAGACATACTTCCCATGTTCTACAAACATCAACATAGTAACGGGATCTTTTGGAGGACTTACAAGAATGTTTTTGTTTTGTTATTTTTTTTTCCCTATCAGCTTAAGACAAATGAAAGCTAGAATAACTGAATTGCTTCCAGATAACAAAGTGCATGTTCCCAAAACAAAACATGCACATTTAGATACAATGTTTTTTAAAACCTAAAGGATTTGGTTTATTTGGTTAGTTGGTTGTTTCTTTTTTTTTAAATAAAATGCTTCCAGTGATTTGAACTGCTACTTCTTTCGTGTGGGGACCAATTCCAGTCCCACAGAAGATTGTGACAGAATGTCTTGTAACTCTGAATGGGGCCAGATCTAAACGAGATAAAGAATAATTGTCATATTTGGCAAGATTAGAATTGTGTGGATGCTGATATGGTTTGTAAAATAAAAACAAATCAACTGCTTGTTCTTAACGTGCATCAGCTTTTTGTAGCATTTTTACTTCTCCAAGCATACAAAGCAGTCTTCTTCCCTCCTTGTTCATTACCTACAACACGTATTCTCTGATAGATGACCTTTTAAAAATATTGATAATGCCACCATGGCCACTGTGACCTGCCAGAGGGACTGCCTAATTTGACAGGAGTGAGAGATTTGCCATGACTGACACAGTAAATAAAATTTGTGAGAAGAACGTGAATGTATGTTTACTTTGGCTTCAGGCAGAGTCTTGTATTTCAAGTGAATGCTATGTGAAGCAATGCTCAGTACCTTTAGTGAGGATATTATTGTCAAGTCCTTCCTGAGACTACTGTGTCCTTGGAAAATACATCTGTGCCTCAAACAAGTGCTAGAGACAAGGCGCAGATGATTAAACAAAAGAAATTTTGGAAAAGCCACCTCTAATTCATCTGAGTGAGTCAGACACTGTAACTGTTTTTTGCTGGGTGGTCAGTTGACCTGAACTGCTGACAGGTCAATGCATAAGAGGCATTAGTGTTTCCAAAAGACGGTCTGTAGGAGAAAACCTCACTGTGTGCATTGTTAGCAGCAGAGCGAGAGAAAAGTAAATGTAGGTGAAAAAGTAGGACAGTAGTAAATGTAGGTGAAGAAATAGGACAGGAAACCATAGGAAACAATTTTGCACTGATAGAACTAATGAAAATTAGCCAGTCAGGTTTCCTTTTATGTTTTGCTTCTGTTTTCCCTACCGCCATGAAAGCTAAACAGGCTGGTAACTCGTTGCTCCTGATACAGATGAAATGGGTGGTTAATAATCTCTCAAGAGTATCCAGCAACCAAAGTAGATAATTTGTCAAGACAGCTAGCACAATTTTCAATAAATACATACAACAGAAGATAAAATCTCAGAAGCTTCTATACACACAGGGAATCATTTCAATTTAAGAGCATCTTATAAACCCTTTCCTGAAATGAGACTAATTCAAACTGAGAGAGCAGAAGTTTCAGATCATTACAGTAAGAGAGATGAAATACAAGAGATTAACCTCAGCCTTACTTCACAAGCCTCCATCTTGACAAGTACTGGCCAGATCACTTCTACATGCTTCTGCTTCCTTCAGTAAGCTGTACTGCACCAGCTCTGCACCACCCAAGGCTAATCTTTCGGACAGATGAGGTTTTTTCAGTTAATATATACTAATAAAACCGTTCAAAGTCACACTCGGCACTAGAAAATCTGTTGAGGATTTTATTCCTAGATCAAACAAATTGATATTGCATGGCAATTATTTATGCTTTCTTCTGAACCCTGCGTGATGCATAGTAATCACATATGCTATTGCTCAGTATCTTGTCACTGAAGTTAGTCAGCAAAAGGATGGGTCAGAAATAGTACAGCTGGAGCTGAAAACATATTTGCTTGTGTCACGTTCACACCATATGTATAATTCTATTATTATTTATTCTACTTTTCTCATTCTTGATACACTCCTTTCTGCAGATGTTGGAATTACTGTCAGAAGAGCAGTGCATAAGGTCCTTATGCTCTCCAGCCTCTCCCAGCATCAACAAATGACAGAGGTTACTAAGAACAAGACAGAATGTTAATTTTATCCCTAATAGGAGCTCCAGCACATGTGTTTCTTTAGTATCACTTTTCTACAGATGCAGTGATCAAAAGAGAATCTCAATTTCTAAGACTAACTTCCTTTCTTAAAGAAAATCAACCAGGAAGGCAGATGATGAGATTATCAAAGGAACAAATAACTAGATCTCTAAAATGCTGGAATTATTTAACTTTGATGTGCCAGCGTGGTCAAAATAAGGGCCATTTGTAGGACAAGAATACAATTTTAAGTTGTTATTCACTGAAAAAAATGTTCTTGTGGCAAATCCTTTTTTGTTATCGTTCCTGATAACCAAACCCCAAAAGCTTTTTCAATATTTTTAATTAAAAATTGTGAATTATCTCAAGAAGAAAATAATTTTTCAAACATAATCAAAGCAGCAATATGAACCCCCTGCCATATATCACTTACTTGCTTTTGAGTACTTCATGGCAATGTATTTACCCATAGTATTTAGGGCTGTGTGTCTCAGTGAGATTTTTGCCTCAGTTTTCATCAGCAAAGTTGTCCAGCCACGCCACTCAAATCTCAGAAAGCAAAGGCAGGGACTGGGAGAGTGAAGAAACATTCTTTGTAGCAGACAGTCAGGTTCAAGACCATCTAGGCACACAAGTCCCTGCGACCTGAAAAGATGCATCAGTAGGTCCTAGGGGAATTGGCAGATGAAACTGCTAAGCCACTGTCTATCAGATTTGAGAGTCATGTCAGTCTGGGGAAGTTCTCATGGACTGGAGAAGTGGACACATAACCCCATTTTTAAAAAGGGGAAAAAGGAAGACCCAGGAAACTACAGGCCGATCAGTCTCACCTCTATGTCCAGAAAGATGATGGAAAAGATCCTTCTGGAAACACAGGCACATGGAAGATAAGGAAGTGATCAGTGACAGTCACCATGCTTCACTAAGGGCAAATCACGCCTAGAATATTGTCAGCATTGGTAGGTAAGGGAAGAGCAACTGATGACATCTACCTGGACTCCTACAAAGTATTTGGCATTGTCCTACACAACAGCCTTGTCTCTAAATTGGAGACACGTGGATCTGAGGGACAGACCAGTCAGTGGATAAGGAATTCACTGAGTTGCACTCAGAGTTACCATCAGTGGTTCAATGTCCAACTGGAGATCAGTGAGAAGTGGCATTCCTCATGGGGCACTGTTGAAACCATCACTGTTTTAACAGCTTTGTCAAACACATGGATAGTGGCATCAAGTGCACCCTCAGCAAGTGTTCTGATGACATCAAGCTGTGTAGTGTAGTCGATACACTGGAGGGAAGGGATGCCATCAAGAGGGACCTTGAAAAGCTTGAGACGCGGGCCCATGTGAGCTGCATGAAATTCAATAAGACCAAGTGTAATGTCCTGCACAGGGGCTGGGATAATCCCAAGCATAAGTACAGCCTGTGCGGAGAACGGATTGAAAGCAGTCCTGAGGAGAAGGACTTGGGGGTGTTGACTGATGAAAAGCTCAACATGAGCCAGCAATGAGCACTTGCAGCCCAGGAAGCCAACTGCATCTTTGGCTGCATCACGCTGAGGGTCAAGGGAAGTGGTTCTGCTCCTCTGTTCTCCTGAGATCCCACCTAGAGTACTGCATCCAGCTCTGGAGCCCCTGGTACATGAAAGACATGGAGCTGTTGGAAGGGGTCCAGAGAAGGGCCATGAAGATGATCAGAGTGCTGGATCACCTCTCCTGTAAAGGCAGGCTGAGGGACTTGACCTTTTTCAGCCTGGAGAAGAGAATGCTTCAGGGAGACCTTCTAGCAGCTTTCCCATACCTGAAGGGGCCTACAAGAAGGATGGAGAGGGACCGTTTACACAGGCATGGAGTGATAGGACAAAGGGCAACGGCCTAATCTGAAGGAGGGGAGATTTAGATATTAGGAAGACACATTCTTCCTTGTAGGGAAGTGAGGTCCTGGCACAGGCTGCCCAGAGAAGCTGTGACTGCCCCTTCCCTGGCAGTGTTCAAGGCCAGGCTGGATGGAGCTTTGGGCAATCTGGGCTAGTGGAGTGTGTCCCTGCCCATGGCAGGGTGGTGGAACTAGATGGGCTTTAAGGTGCCTTTCAACTGAAATAATTCTATGATGCTATGATTGTTATAAACACACACTCTCTGTGTTTCTGTGGGGTTTTTTAGAGTTCCCCAATTGGAGAATTCTTTATGAACTCTTTCTTACAATTTTTGAGTTTATTGTCAGAAAAGACACAGTACAACATATGTACCTTACAGATACCACTCTCTGATAAACAAAGCCTACTAAATGTATACACATATACATATGAATTTGAAGGTGAACAAGAAAAGGTCAGTATGTTTTCCTACATGTTTAGAATGTTTGAATTAAAGGAAAAAATCAGAACAGCTTCTTAGAATTAGAGCAACCGGATTTTTAATTTTCCAGAAATATTAACATTAAGCCACTGTAAGAATATTTGAGGTAATAGAAAACATAGTTCTTATTAAAATCCTATTTCATATGGTAATAGAATAATGAAAAATAACTAACGTTCTTTAGACAGCATTATCTAAATGATTCAGCAGTGGCCTAACTGACTAGGTGACTTTGAGAGAAGGTAGTTAGGTCAAAACTTTGAAAAATAGAGTCCTTACACTGCCTCACAACAGCATGCAGGAAACAAAATCCTGCTCCACATAATATCTGATGGGAACTTCACCATAGATTTCAGCAGAAACAGCACAGTACATTTACTTTGAGGGAAATAATGAGACTGATATAAGGAAACTACTTATTCACTGCTTTTCTTCAGAGGAGTCTGAGAAAAGCCGGGCAGAGAGTATTGGAGACTGGAGATCTTACTGAATGGAATGATTTAAGAAAGCAGATGTGCTCCTTTTTTTCAGACTTATATTTATTTGCTGGTTTGCTGGGGTTTTGGGTTTTTTTCATATAGGGAGAAACAACATGAGAAGGATGACAAGAAGTATGTGAATCATTGATTTAGAGTCATTTTTACCTCCCTACAGACAGGCACTTCAGGCAGACTCAGGGTGCCTGAATAAAAAGTGTCACAGGGAAGGATGTGATGAGAAGAATAAAGAAGACCACTTCAGGAATATTTTACTGTTGGCTATGTGACTACAAAAAATCTCTGACCACAGTCTGCCAGAAAAAGATTGATAAAACTGCTAGTAGCAGAGGAGAAAGTATTGCTGAAAAGGAGAACTATACCTGGAATTACTAGGAAAGCACATTTTTGGGAAAAAGAAATCAAAGCCTGGGGGAAAAAAAAAACCATCCTGACTCACATTTAAATTTCCGTGATGCTCCTCAAGGAAAAGATGCTCGTTAAGGGGGAGAAAGAAATTGGTCTGCCCCACTGAGAGTCAGCCTTTGATTTTGCATGTCACCCAGGCACAGTCACCTGTGTGTAACACAGCCACATGCCCAGGAGCAGGTCCTAGCTGGAAAGGAGGGACTCCCACAGGACAGGGCTCAGGAACAACCCCACTAACACAGGCCAGTGAAGTCTAGGAAGCCCAGAGGTGCAGTCCTGTTGAGGTCATCAGGCAGGGGCAGGGATTGTGAGGTGATTTTTATCAGAGAGCTCGTTAAAGCTGTGATAATCTGTTACTCACTGAAAAGATAATTATTTGCATAAAGTAGGTTTTCCACCAGCATACCATGAGAAGGGCAAAAATCAGTTTTATAAGGAAGGACTCAAGGGACATCTAACTAAACTATGAAAGCTTCTAGAAATTGCCAGTTCCCAAAGGAAGAAAGCACTTATGCTGCAGCAAATCCAGGCCTGCTCACTCCTTTGCTGAGAGGGCAAAGTAAGAGTGATCAGGTGGGGCTCCTGATCTTTACTACTCCACATCAGCAACATAGGTAAAAGGAGAAGGAGACTGTATATCAAATCCTCTAATGCTTGATAGTATGCAGGAAATTAATTGACTGTTAATTAACTGATAAGAAATGTGAACACATTTTTTTAAAAGTACAAAGTAATCAATAGACACCAGCAGCTCCTAGTATCTCAACCTCATTTCAGATAAAGTGGATCCCAACACTCTTTCCCCCCCAAAAATAGGTTGAGTTTGACTAAGTAATTTTCACACGTTATATGTCTACAGTATGATCCATTATGAATTTAAGAAAAAGCAAAAGGCACAGTTTGCTTGTGTAGATCCTTACCAAAACATTACCTGAACTTTTTATGCAGTAGTGAGGTATCATCTTCTTGTTTGTTAAATAAGAATTTTAAAAATTGCTAACCAAACACTGTGTCATGTAGCCTCACTTTCATCTTCTACTTCAGAGATAGCTGGACTATTCTCAATTTCTCTTAAAGAACTGACCACGGTTAGGTATTTCACTCTTACACTCCCAATTTGGAATAAAAAGTCCCTGTTAAAAGGCTCTTCTAAAAGTTCAGAAAGCTTGCATGTCACAGTATTTTGTTCTCAATCTGGTTAGTACCACTTATTGAGAATCAAGAGTTTGGTGCTCATATGTTTCTTCATATGCTAGGCTCCTTGATCAAATGACATCTCCTATGCTGCATCACCTTATGGCGGATTAATTTTCATCAGCCAGAAGACAGATGTAGCATAGTCAGAAACCTTATGCAGAATCATATGGACATGAACCTCCTAAACTGCAGCTCACTGGAAGCACCCTGGCAGCTCAAACAAGTCAAATTTGCAAGCGAAACTGACTCAGACAGTTCAGTGCACGCAGAAGAAAACAAAGCAACCATGCCAAAACGGACAATTTTCCATAGAAAGTATCAACTTAAAAAAGAAACCACATCTCTACAGTAGAAAAACACAAGTTCTGATTAGCTTTACTGATGACACAAAAAATAAAACTATGTCTTGTTTTTTCTTCACCACCAATATATATCTGCATCCTAGATGATACGTGTGCTACTGACCTCTTTATACAGTCCACATTTCTACTCAGACTACAGAACAAAGTTTACTGACGAGTTTTATTTCCTAGTCATGGATTATAACTATGGTAACAGGTGTTCCCATTTCTCCTTCTTTGAGGAAGGACAGCTTCACATGGCTGTTATTATAAATGATCAATTAGCCTTTTTGTTTACTGGTTGCTAACTTGAGTTTGAGAAATCACTTGGAAATATCCAAGCAGAATCATAAAAACTAAATTACAACCCACATTAGTACTGAGGCTACTTCCAGATTTGTAATATATGAATTACAAATATCTGTAAGACTGCAAAAATATTAAAGTGTCAAACCAACAATAGTCATTTGTTTAGTTAATTTAGCACCTGAATTCTGTAAATGCTAGAGGAAAACATCCCTTGATCTATGAAAAGACTTCAGCTTGGAACATACTTTGCTGGACAAACTCCAGTCGAAAATTACAGAATATATTTTAGCAGACTTACTCACCCTATGTCTAGGAACAAATTAAATGTTTCTTTTTTTTTCCCTTCAGTTATATGTGCTTATCACTTATCTTCTTAATAGGATTATACTATTTTCTCCTTCATATTATACTATGGTTTCTCTCTTCCTTAAATTCAGAGTGCCAACTCCACATCTACCTTCTGGCCATGACCCTAAATGTCCACTTCAGATCCTGGGAATATCTGTAAAGAAAAACCACTCTCGCTCTAACTCCTTTTATCCCTTTTGACTCAAGGACCTACCTAATGGTTATGGAATCATCAACAAGGGAGTTTAACTCATCTTACAGCTATTTTAAGACAGCACAGCTCTGCTGAAGCAGTAAATACAAGAGTTTGGGAATATAAATATTTATTTATAAATAAATAAATGATAGAGGCAGTGTAATAATAAACAATAGAGGCCATTTACATATGTTTAGTAGGCACCACAGTTAAAATTAGGAGAAGAAATCATATTCTTCCCTCCCTCTTTCCAATGGCAGCATGACGGAAGGACAACCACATGACTTTCTCAACTCTGAGCATCCTTTGGACCAAGAAGAATTTTCAGTGAAATGAAAGACAAACTGTCCTTGCTCCCCTCATGCATGACAGGAGGGAAACCTCCAGTAAAGTCAGCAGAGGGTTCTCCATTGCCTCAGTGGATGACAGATGCAAAATGGTTACACTTTTTTTTTTGTTACTGTAGCAACAGTTTATTTTATATGTGTTTATTTTATATATAAATATACATATGTATGTAAGGGAGGAAGAAGAGAGATATACAAAATTATGGAGTAAAGCAAATTATTTGAGATGCTGCTGCTATCTGATTTAATTTTGCTTTAATACAAATTTAAACTTAATCTCAGAAATAGATTGACCAGGGGAAAAAATCTTTGATCTCAAAGCATGCTAGATGCCTCACAGACTTTACTGATTTTTAATGAAATTGTTTTTTCCATACTTTAGACATTCTTTAAATTACATGATTTTAACGTAGGAATTTAATACTGGACTTCCTGTTTTGAAAAACCTCTGTGTCAAAATCACATTTGGACTACCAAGTTTGTTGTCCTGATTTTCAAAGACATTAACCACATATTTATTCACCTTGGAACCAGAGGGCAAAGTCAGAACCAGCTGTGAATAACAACATTTATGAGAAACAGACCATTTATTTATATGCCTAGAAATAGATGGCAATTTAAATTGAACGTAGGTACCAACATTTGAAAACATTGGCCCTAGATCACGAACATGAAAAGGACTCTAGGGATGCCATTAACTGAATTGACCTCTTGTGTGCATAATTGGCACTAAGTCCAAAAAAAGCCAACAACTATACCTTTGGAAATTTAATTTAGTAAGGACAGTATATGATGGTTTTGTTATGAACCTCTGATTATTATGAAAACACTGATTGCATGGTCTGTTTCCTTAGAAACTAACCAAAAGGTGACATGTTCTGTTGACTTTCTATTATACATTCATAACATCAGCTTTCAATTCTACGTCATAAAGAATTTATGTAGGACATTAATCATGCAAGGCCATTAAATTGTTATCTCATTTCAGTGATAATTGTTTACTGCTATAAATGGTTCATGTTTTGTTCCAACAGTTGGGCTGTGACTAAAACATATCCTCAGAGCAGAGTTGGCAAAGAAGATTAACTTCTTCAGAGAGAAGGGGCTGTGAAAGAAGCCAAGCATCTTATTATTGCACATGAGAAAATATGACACGTAAACCCTGTGTAATTCAGTCTCCAAGTGGACCAAACCAAGCAGTGGTCACAAGAAACCTCACCTGCATCTAGCTACGTGCACCCAATCAAGAGTCTTAGAATTTTGCAAGATCCTAATGTTAATAATGCACCTGGCCCATTCCCAAAATATAATAAAGAGGATATAAAACATGTTCCTTTTTATAATTGCTTAAAACAATGCAGCACGTAAGCTGAAATGTAATAAAAAGGAACTATGAAATACATGCAATTATGAGGAAAATACAGGTTGCAACAAAAATGTCAAGCATTTACAGAAAGGAGTGTTCATAAAACCCAGCAAACCTGCCCCCCAGCATAACTCAGCTAATCAGAGCTGTGCTGTGCAATGCAGTGATTTGTCACCTGCTTTTAGATTTCCCTATTGACTCTGGTGTGGAATAAGAATGGGATCAATTTAAAGCAGTCCTTTAATCCCAAGGGTGCCATCACTAATGCTGCTGTCTGTTACTGCTTTCTAAATGGATCCCAACAATATATTTTTCTGTAGCAAAGTGTCTACTTTATGAGCATAATAAATAGCAATGGCCCTTTAATGACAACTTTAGCTTTGGCCATTATGGTACATTTTAAGTGCTTTAAAAACACTAATGGGAGCTATACAGTGTTAATTATACTTAAGATATGAGTGCTGTACACAAGAACTACTGCAACATTAAGTAAAACACTTCTGCTAATCCTAATTATAGCCTGTATAGAAGAGATAAGAGAAATCAAGTGCTCCTTCTACAGCAAGTTCTTAAAATAGCAGAGACAGGAAGAACAAATTGGCTAGAAAAACACTGGAAGCACCTTCTAGCACAGGATGTGCTCATTATTTACACCATTTATATAAGCAGCTACTTGCATGAGTTCTGCTATGCAAAAGCATGTGTGTGTGTGTATATATATATATCTGTATATCTCTCCTGGCCCTATAATCAGCACTATACCTGGCTAATTTGTGTCCTGTCAAAGCCCGCTGGGCTCTGTATAAGCATGGATCAACACACACACATTAATCTGAAGGAGCGGGCTGGAGAGTTGAAGAATACAGAGCTGCAAATGAAAGTCCAGATTCACCTTGACTGCCTCTACCTGTTTAACCCTGGTGCCTGAGGTAAGAGGGAAATTGCTGGGCCATGTTTATACCCATTGGATTTCCAAGGGTGACACAGATTTTCTTGTAGCAACTATGCGTGCCTGTTTATCTACACAGACCACAGAAGAAATCTAAGGTGACTATGTTCCACTTTAGGCAACTCAATAAAATGCATAAAACTAGGAAAGGGATTCATTTGCCCTAACTGCTTGCAATAAACAGCGCTCGCATCTTAGCTGAGTGTTTAAGCACAAAGAACTTCCCACTGGCTTATACAAGTCAGGGACTGCACATTTTGACTTTCCTGAAGCATTTCAGCAGGGGCAGAGAAGGAGAAGAAATCAGAAAATCTGTTGAAATAGTGCAAGTGAAATTAATTCCGATAATGTCCACAAATACTTCAGACTTGAGTTCTAGTCCCAATGTTGTTCAAGTTAAACTGTCTGTATGGTAGCTCTAGGCTTTGCTTGTCCAAATTTACTGATTGCCCCTGCTTGATTCTCAAAGATACCTAAAATGAAAGACCAATTGCATTAAGACTCCTGTGTTTACACACCTGCTCCATTCTTCTCTGCAGAACTTCCCTCCAGTTTCCAACAGCCTTGCTCTAGGCTAGTATACAATGAGTCCTAAAAGTCTGTATCCACCAGGAACGACAGCATCAGATTTAACTACACAGGGTAGATATAAGACGGCAAAATCCTTCGGTAGATGAACTTTGCTTGCTGTCAGAATTACAGAGGAAGAGGGGCATGACTGCATAATAACTGCCTGGCATCATTACAGTCGGTAATATTTCTTGAAGAGTGGCACCTTACCGAAGTTTGCATGAGGTCTTTGTCTCTGTCCTAGAACTTATGACAATAAATCACAAACCAGTTCAATTCGTGAAGTAAGCAACCACAGTAAATGTAAAACAATATGTAAGGGCAACTTAATTATCACTATATACTATGCAAACAATTCTAGATGCAAATAAAGCAACTTACATCTTCTGCAAGAAATAAATACAATTATTGGTGGAACTAGGAAAAAAGCACAAACATCTTCACTGAGCCAATGGTCCTCCAGGGATATTTAAGCAAATGACGTAGCTGTACAGAGAAAATTTTAAAGCAACCCTGCGTCAGATGATTGTGATCATCTCACAGAAATAATTGAAAAGCACAGAAAAGGAACACGTTCAGCGAAAGCACCGTTTAAAATGTATTTTCTTCTCCCACATGATACAGCCCAATGTTTTATCGTTTGAACACACTAATTTTCAGCCAGTTGAGGATTGAGTTGACATCAGAAAGAATACAAACCTAGAAACTTCTTATTCTTCAAGTACTCCGAGCCTTCAGCTACTTTCTTAGTTTGCAAGTCCACCAAGAGAGGAGGTGACGAGAATACTGCTAAAGTACTGACCAGATCACTAGCAGAACCCAAATTGTCCCTTTCTTTTTCAAGCAAATATATCCTTTATAAGCTCCTGTTTTCTGCTAAAACTTTTGGTAATTGCATCTTACTTACTATGTCCATACTCAGCACTTGAAGTGTTATTTTCAGGATAGTGATCCTCGTTAGTCTCCTCCTTTTACAACAGATTCCCTGAAGTTATCAATAGCTTGCTCATCAGTGTTAACTGGGACTTTGGTTCCCAAATTACAATACAGAAAAACATAACCCTCTGAAAGCAACTGTGTTGCTAGAAGCTAGGTCAGTTAGAGCTAAAGGTTTTATATACAAATTTTGCCAGCACTTGCTCAAAGGTAAATTACTGAAGCATTCTTAAATTTAACCATTGCTTAAATTAAAACTTCAGGTATGTGTAGGGGAAGGGGAAAGGAAGGGACAAGGTGTCTGCAACTGATGGTATCTAATTACTGTGGAAATAGACTGTCATTTCCTATTTTGTGCACTTTTCTTACTGATCATGCTGTTCCCACTCTACCATTTCAGACAGCTATGTGACTGACTGATTGCAACATTATTCATTTTAAGGAATACATAGGAAGGGCCTATGAAAACAATGGTCATACACCTGACAGGTTCAAGGTGCCAGACAGAAAGGCAATCTCCCCTTCCAACGAGACGTGACCTAACAGCATAACAACATGCAATAGGGAAAGAACCAGAAAAGATGCTGTTGTGAGGAGGACACTAAAGATGGATGTGTATTTTTGTTCTCAGTCTTAGTGATCATGATAGTGACCTTTTGGGTACAGCATAGAAAGTCTTAAAGAGGATGTGTTGCAAGTATTAATTAAAGCTTTTAGAACATTTTGAATACAAAGCCTTTTCAAGACAGAAAGCTCTAAAACCTGTTATTATTCTAAATAATAATGAAAGATGTTCCAATATCCTGCAGAAATTGTATTGTATCAGCCTTGATTTAACACTGAAAAGCAATGCATGTGTTTAGCATCTTACAGATTTATTCACATAGAGTATTCAAAAGAAGTGTTCTTTGAAGAATCCTTATCAACTCCAAATGAGCCTCTGATAAACTACAAAACTGTAAAAGCTGTTCTTTGTTTGCCATCTTTATAATCAATTTTTCAAATATACTTTCTTCCTCTTCAGACAGCAACAGATTTCCATTTTGTGCTTGAGCTACAACACAAGGAAAGGTGCAAATGTTTTGACCACTGCAATTTGATATTCCACACTGTCTTGACAAGATGTCAGAAATCATCCTCATAATTTGTAATCCATCCAGGGCTATTTTTGTAAAACCTTTTTGACATATAGTTTGTTATTGCTCTAGCACTTTCTTTGGTCCTATTTCTACAAGACTGTCAATATTTATTTCACCATGGTTAGGTAACTTCTTATAAATATGAAGAATATATGCCCATTCCCTAAATCAACATTGACAATCCATAATATTTAAATAGAATTAGCATCACCAATTTTCAGCATAGAGAATATTCCGTAGGCTTGCTGCAGAATGCACAGGATTCAGAATAATTAGCATACAAAGCTACTCTTGCCATTTTGCCCCTCTGTTTCTAGTAGAACTCATTACTACGCCATCATATTTCAGAAGCAGTGATGCAGAATTTGGATTTGACAATGATTAAGGAATGAGCCAGCCAGCAAATTATCTGCAGGGACTCACAGACCTCTCTATAATATCTGCCCACCTGGGCATCACTCCAAGTAACTGCATTTTCATGTCACTCATGAGTGCTGCCCGCAAGTCAGAGTGCCAGCTGATCTGTATTGCAAATGATATGAATTGTTTCATTCATAAGAGACAGAATTCATCCCAATAAAGTCAAAGACAGTGAGGGAGCAGAGACAGTCCCAGCCTCCACCTGCAGCCCTGGCCCAGCAAAATGGGGCTGTGTGGTAAGATGGGAGCTGGGCTCTCTGGACCCTTCCTGACTTGGATTTACCCTTCTATGCAGGTGCTGATAGATGCAAAAAATGTTGGCAAATCAAGGTAACAGACTAGACCACAGAGCTTCATCCGAAGTTTTGTATATTAGGAAGAAAATTTTCACCGTGAGGGTGGTGAGGCCCTGGCACAGGCTGCCTGGAGAATGTTTTTTTGGTGTCACCACCCTAGGAAAAAAAAAAAAATTAAAATCCTTGCTCTTTTCTTTATCCTAGCTCATATACTTCCTATTATACCATAACATTACAGGCTTGGTAACAGTTAGTCCCATGCACAGTAGCACGAGAAGTAAAGTCCTACTGCTAACATCTTTTAAACATACCCTTCCTGGAGAAGCTACTTCCTTTGAAATAAAAAAGATGTGATCTCAAATTGCATAGAAGCAGTTCAATTACTCTGGCCAATTTCAGGCAGAGCACAGAGATTCATCTCTCTCTTCTCTACAATAATTCCTCTGTGTCAAAATGCTGGCACATTTACAGCCATGGATAGAACTGTTGATATGATGTACCTAGAGTGTGGATAAATAGAGGACTTCACTTTTCAGTGCTATCAATCTCACAAGGACTGTATTTACTTTACAATTTAATGAAAATAAAAATAATGGACTGAGACCTCTTTCCTCTGGTAAAACTTCCGTGAAAAAGGCATAATAAACCTATGAGGCATTAAGTGCTCTCAGTGCCTTCATCTGCCAGAGTCAATTGGAATTTCTGGAATCCAGCACTATGTGAGAATTTCATGGTATCTTAAGACGTTCATTCTGCACAAACAAACTCTAGGCTAAAGTCTTCCCAAACAGACAGATCATTACTTATACTTCTCATCCTTTCCCAACCAGTGACACTCTCCTGCTCAGAATGTGCTGCTGTAATATTGTAGAAGTCAGTTTGAGATTTGGCGATGACATTCGAATGACACTTTTAGAAGGAATTATAACACAGCAGGCAACTAGCCACTGGGCTGACACCCTCTTTCCCTCTCTCTCTCCTTCAGACCTGGATCTTATCTTAAATTGTGCCCATTTTCCTGTTAAGGATGAGCGCAATTCTGGTGGAATGTATTCAGTAAAAATGTTAAGAGATAGTGATGTCACCGTTTTTCAGCAGCCATAAAAAAAGAAAAAGGCATGTTATCTGCCCAGGCTATCATTTGGCTATAGTCAAAAGAAACAGCAAATGAAATGGATCTGAAATAAATCAAAATGTTTGCTTTTTCAAAGTTGTAAGTGGAAAAAAAGTAGGTCATATTTATCACTGCAAGTTTCCTAAATGTAAATCAGAATCAAAGAATGGCTGATGTTGGAAAGGACCTCTGGAGGTCATCTCATCCAGCTATCATGGTTAAGCAGGGACACCTATAGCTAGGACAGATAGCTTTTGAATGTCTCCAAAGATGGAGACTCCGCAACCTCTCTGGGCAACCTGTGGAACACCCAAGTGTTCCTTGATGCTCAGAGAGAACCTCCTGTGTTTCTGTTTGTGCCCATTGTCTCTTGTCCTGTCACTGGGCACCACTGAAAAGAGCCTGGCACTTCCATTTGTTGAACTCCATAAGGTTCCATCAAAACATTTTGCTAGCTAGTTGAGGTCCCACTGGATGGTAGCATGACGTTCTGGCATATCTGCCACTCCTCAAGGTTTTGTGTCATCAGCAAAATTGCTGAGGGTACTCTTTACCCCACCATCCAGACCATTAATGAAGACGTTAAATAGGACTGGACCCAGTACTGACCCCTGGAGTACACCACTGGTTACTAGACTTAACTATACCTTGTACCACCACACTCTGTAATTGACCTTTCAACCAGTTTTCCATCCACCTCACTGATACATCAAGGTCTTGTCTAGGAGGGTCTTATGGGAGACAGCATCAGAGGCCTTCCTAAAGTCCAGCTAGACAGTATCTACCACTCAAACAATATATTTCTGTTCGCAAACGTGCTGCTGAGTTTGACTGTAGACTATTCCCTGCCCAGATGCCGAGGGAAAGTACAACATTCTTGCCTATTGAAATTTCAATCTGGATTACATGGAATTGGCTGCTTGACAAAATTCATTTCCTAGAGTGAAGCTATAATGAAATAATTTTTTACAAACTAGTTGGACCTGCTTCTTCTCAATAAAAAAGGTAATTACAAGGCCTGGTAATTGATTGTTATTTCCATTCATACAAATGAAAATTACTGGGGTTTTCTTCCTCTTTTTACAGTTTTACAAGTGGAATGCAGAAGACTTTGTGTCTGAGAGGGATCAGAGGCATATACTTGTCAGAGGTCTCATCTTGTATAATATATTATCTGTGTTCCAGCTAAGCTGCCTGCATTTTTCTCTGTTGGCATTTCATTTTCCCCTTCATGTCAGGATACACCACTGTGTCCAAAGAGCAACACCAGCTTTCAAAAATTGGTTGTTACCCTTTCAGCTCTCCTAAATATCTGATATCTGTATCATATAACAAAGATCACAGATGATAGGCTTTTACTGTTACCTTGTTTACTCATTCATAGCCACAAAGACAATGAATTTATTCCTTTGTCTAGTCCCATCATGAGTCCCACAAGGGACGTGACTGCTTCTTCTGTAGAGGATAATTATTCACTGCTTGCTTTGTGTCCATGGTGGGTATTTTTTCTGTTCTGTTACATACTACATCGTTGTGTCTTGTGGGATTGCTCTACTCCAGCTGCAGTATTAGCCTTGAGACAAAAAAATATCCGTACAGTGCTCCCATCCTGGATAATATCTGGTTAATCTCTGGAAAAAAAGTCCTGATAATACACTGTGCTGAAAGTGATGGAGCCATGAAGATCCCCAGGACTAAGGATAAATGAATGTACTATAAGAACAAGCTACTCTGAATCTTCGTTATGGGAAGCACTTGAGAGAGATTATATTGGTCCTAATTAAATGTTCATAAATATCATTAAATACAGACAGGAAAGCTAAAACAAGCAGAGTTTTTGATGCCTGCTTCCTTACTGAAGCATAGCAGTATTTTTTTTTTTTCAGTTGCCCCCAACAGTCTGTGGTCTGGGACATCCCTTCCAGACCTACAAAGGTAGGCCACATCATCCAAAGCGTTGCTGATGCATGCAAAGTTTAATGGGATTTTGGCTTCTAACTGACTAAGAGACACTTGAAAAAGGAATGGAAACACCGCAGCCATCTTTTCTATAATTTGCACACTAGTGCTTTGTGTTTCACACAGTGTGTGGATTCTTCCCTTTATTGTTAAGTGGACATACGTGCTGGAGGAAAAACATTTCCTTGGCTTCTTATTCCAGGTCACCTCTGGGCAGTATGGCTATCAGATAATTTTTCCTCTACTGAATTAAGCTAGCTTTACATACATACTTTATTTCTATGCATCACACACAACTACAAAAGTAATTCCATATGCTCATACAGTAAAACCGTCTTCTTTAGTCTATTCAGGGAATGAAACTTTGATAAAGGCAGTTTTTCCAAACTAACCATGGTAAAGCTGACCTATGTGGGCACAGTACAAAGGCAGAAACAGACCCTGTGTCTGCCGGGCCGAGCAAGAGAGGACTACCATAATTCCTACATTTCAACAGTTTTGTTTGCTCTATGAACTCTGCTAAATAATTACCAACGGTCATGGTGGAGAATGTATGAGTCTATAGATTGGACAGCTAGTGGATAATGGATAATACTCATCTGTAGTGGAGCTTAGGCAGCATTTTAATAAATCTGTAGTATGCAGAACCTGCACATTTCTGAAGAAAGAGAAGAAAACAATCAGCTGGCATATTGTCACAAGTCTGTTGAGGTGGAACTGAATGGAATAGTATAACCGTCATGCACTGGGCATACTGTGACAGGTTACAGACAGTTGATAAAATGAAATTTTAAATAAAGGAGCAACCTTGTTCTATTGTATCCTGCAATTAAAGCCATTAGGCAAAGGAAAAGCCATTTTGATTTCTACCTTTATGATTCTGGAATGTATCTCTTCATTGTGCTGATAAAATCTAATGTGTTATATATTTCACCATGACAAAATATAATTGATGTCATGAACGGTTTTAAATTATTGCTTGTATAATGTATGCTTTTAGCAGAACTGTATTTATTATTGTAAAATTTCTGAAACTTGTCCTAAATTACCATGAAATGCATCAGAATGGAAGAAAAAGATTTGTCAATGACAGGACCAGTTATTTGAAAGATTTTAACTTTCAAGTGAATTTCACGATACTTTCAGCTCCTATATATATTTATTTTTTTTTCCCTTTAGGGCGAAGAGGATAAAAGGATTAAGGGGAGAGAAATACCCACTGCATTTATTAAACTAGATAAAGTGAGTAATAAGCAGACTGTTTTATATAACAGCAATAAAAATTTAGATGCATCTAATATCACAAAAACCCCATTCTTAAAGAACAGTAAAAGGCAGAAAAGATTTTCATCACCAATATCAACATAAAAAAAAGCAAGCCACTGCAAAACTAATTAGACAATGCTATCTTCTACATTCATAGATATGCGAAGCAATGCTGCACTATCACTCAAGCTTAAGCACTGGATCATTAACCGTGCAGGAATGTTACATCCATTTGTGTATACAAGATTAAATGCTATACGTTCTTGCAGTGTTCCATATTCTGTCATTTTAGCCACTCTTTTATCTCTCTGTCACTTTCAATGAACTGTAAATTTGATAGCATGTTTACAGATACTTTTCTTGCACTTACTAAACAATCAAAAGCCTGTATGATGATTTCCTTGGCCCCTCAGGATTAGAATGTACAGTGTGCAATGCCCTAAAATGTGTTTATATGGAATACCTAACTCAACATATTTTACACAGCTCTTTAGTGTCCCTTAGAGAGGCATATCCATACATCCCAGACTGATTACTTTTGATTATAATAAACAAAATCAGACAGAAATTAATCAAAGACCCTCATGGAAAAGTATTTCAGAGTGGCCTGGACTGAAAAAGCAAATAAGAGGAAAGAGGTAGAAAAGAGATAATGGCAAAATTCTTCCCCAAATCCTTTAAATGCATCAAGAAGTGACGTCTGCATTTTAGAGATGAATACCTGCATATTATATGCAGAGCATGAGGTATAGTGACTTAATAACTACAATAGTACTACACAGTGCTGGTTTCCAGTTTAACAGAAGAAAAGAATCATCATCCATGACATGATCTACCAAATTAAAAATATTTATGAAGCACATGAATTGAAGTATGTTTTACCACCAATTCTAATGTTTTGCTGTCTCCTGAGCAACTCAGAAATACAAAACTATGCTGAACAGCTATACAGAGAGCAACTTGCCCTCGGGATATTGCCCAGGGGATTGAGATTGTTCTGTACCACTGCACCTTTCCTGGACTTTTTCACTTTGGCCCAGAATATCCTGTGGAGACAATCTGAAACAGACCTAGGATTGCACTGCAGGGCCTCTCCAATAAGAGACAATAGTTCAAAATTAAGAGTAAGATTATTATCCCAAGTCTCAGGAAGGCAACTGCCTAGCCCAGCCAAAATAATTACAAATTCTGAGTGTGCAGAACACCATTTTTGGATACTGTTGTGTGAAACAAAGTACTTTTCTGCACAGATCACCTCTCTTCTCATTAGTGACTGATTACATGCCCAACCACAGCAATCCATTATCTGGAAAACTGATAGGGGAAGATATTTACAGTACTTTAAGCTTCTTCTTAATAATATTTAAAGCTGAGAATTAAAGACACAGAATTATACCACCAGGCAGATTCACAGACCACCAGAGAATTCTGCAGAGATCACATGGATCACCTGTGTTCTGGCAAAAAGCAAGAAAGAAGAGAATTTTGTGACAAGTAAACTGAATTTAGCCTACCACATGCACTGCAGAGTAATGAGAAATCTATGAAATGCTAGGGAGTACAGCAGGAAATCATATCTGTCCGTTACAGGCTCACCATGTTAATAACAGGGCAGATATTATTTGCTGGGAAAAAGTTTACATGTTAATATTTTCACATGTACCAAAATCTAAAACTGTTTAATTGTATTTAGGTTGGTAACAGAAAAGAAGCTCGACGGTGCCTGCAAAAACAACTCACATCCTATCTTCAGCTTCCTCTTCAATGAGCAAAACGCAGTGTAATGGTATGTTTCGACACAGTTAAGACATCTTTATGATTTACTCTTTCTGCTTAAAAAAAAATCTTGTTACTTCCTTTGAAACATTTTTTTCAAGAATTTTCTCAATTTGAAAGATAATTGTTAGCATCATTGAGCTGCTATTTGTTATAATCAGTAAACTTTATGGGTTAACAAGACAAGCTCCACGTCCCAAGGAGGCTATAGTTAAGGGTACAGATTTTCACTGAACAGCAGAGACTTATGATCCATCTGATGAATCAAGGGATTCTAGAGAAACTGAAAGGTATCCTCAATAAGGAAAGGTATTAGAAGGAATCATGGAGTCAGAGATATGTGGAATAAAACATATTGACGACAAAAGACGTAGCATAAAAGTACATTGCAGTATCAAAAAACTTGTGTTTTGAAAATGCGTGTGTTTAAATTCATCTTTCTGCACATATTTGTTGTAGTTTAATACCAGCTATTGCTGAGCAGCCCTTACATAGCACCAAGGCCTTTGCTGCTTTTCACACCACCCCACTACTGAGTAGGCTGGGGGTGCACAAAAATTTGGGAGGGGACACAGCTGAGACAGCTGACCCAGACTGACCGAAGAGTAATTCCATACCATATGATGCCATGCTTATCATATAAAGCAGGGGAAGAAGAAGGGAGAGTGGCACATTTGGCAGGACAGCGTTTGTCTTCCCAAGTCACCGTTAGGTGCTATGGAGCCCTAACCTTAACTGGAGATGGCTGAACACCTGCCTGCCCATGGGGAGTAGGGAGTGAATTTCACTCTGAAACCACAGAGGAGAGAGATGGGCAACAGCCAGGTTGGTTTGCAGCCTGCCCATGACCTTGAACATCTTTTACATCCTTCCAGCTCATAATTCAGGGGAGAAAGCAGTGATGGGGGCAGTGGCATAGTATCAAAACGTTTCTTCAGCAACTGCTGCAAAAACAAAACCTGCAGGTGGATGGCTTGTGCTTAATCGCCAGCTGGGGTTAAACCACAACAATATTTCAAAAGGACCCCAGAACCCTACAGCTTCCATTAAATTTGCATTGCACTAAGCAACAGCCTTAATATTTGCCTTAATAGCAGAGTTAAAACTGAGTTCCAGCTGAGATGTGTCTTGATACATGAAGCTTCGGAAGTCTTTTCCTGATTCTGCATAAATAGACACTATGTCCACTCCTTCCATTTCCAGGGTTACCCTAAATTCCTTGTTATTGTCGTCAACCCCTCAGTATCACCAAGTTCTGCATGTTCTTGGTGATACAGCCAATTTGCCAAAACTACTTCCTCTTAAAATCTGGTATCATGCTGTTCTGTGTATCCGGCTACACGCAGAGCTGTTTGGAAAAGGTGAAAGCAGCAGTACCAGTCTGTCACAAAGAATCAGGCCAGGAAGAAAAAAAATACAAACACCAAAACCGGGGGAAGAGAAGATTATCATGCCCATAATGAAAAACTGAAGCAAAGAAGTCTACTCCTTCATAGGCTAGGTTGCCCCTCTTACAAACAGAATATTCAGTGAGTGAGAATGAAAATACTTTAATGAAGATTCTTCAGGCGAATAAGCTAAATTTTGGTCCTAAATTTAAAATGGAAAGATATTGTCTTATAATTTCTAAAATTATTTTTAATTTCTAAATACAAAATAAAATATTTTTGGAGGAACACCACAGAACGGGAAAGAAAACAAATACTTTCCTTGAAATAGGTCCTCTCTTCCCAAATCAGATCTTTGACCCTTAAACAATCTGGTGCCGATGAGCAGCGCCAGTGCTGTTCCCAGGCTACAGCCATATTAGGAGACTGGCAGTGGGGCTGTGTAATTCTGGAGAAGAAAATCCAGCTGTGGAAAAGGTGAGCTGTTTGGGCAGGGCTGGAAGCCCGCATCAAGTCCATTCCCCTTGTGCTGCCCTAGCTGTACCTGGGAGCTCACAGGCAAACAAAGATTTTGGCATGCAATTTGTAGCTTCAGGTGAGTGGCCATTTAGATGAGGCCACTATCTACAGAAAAGCATGCAATAAAATCCATGCTTGCATTGCATTCGTTTTGATGTAGATCCGATTTTCTAAACATTAGGCAATGTAACAACTATTCTTGGCATCTGCAAACAGTCTCAAGATCACAAACTGAAGAAAAGCAGCTGTTCAATTTTTTTTTTTTAATATCCCAGTAGACCAGGTAATTCTTAAGGTTTTGAATATTAAATTATGAAAAGATTTATAAACAATTTGGGGACCTCTGAAATCCCATTAACGATTCTTTGCTGATGAGGAAATTTAGTTTTTGTCCCCTTAGACTCCTGATGTGGTATCAGAGAAAGAAAAATATTTGTGAATGTAATGGGTGTATCTTCTGTTTCACATTAAGTATCTCAAATTATGAGCTATCAGTGACAGACAAGTTTATTTTGCATCACTGCATTTCTCTCTGAGATGTGTTCTCTCTTCCCATCACACAGAAATTATGAAAGGAAAGAAGGGAACTTAAAGTCAACTCTGATGTAAAAGCAGTATGAAGAGACTTTCATCAAAGTGGCAGCCTTTCTATCAGTAGAAGAATCAAGGGATTTCAGCGGGGCAGATGGTTACAGATCACCTGACAGAAAACTGGGCTGGGACTGGGAGATATCTCCATTTTCTGTCTGTATTACACTGTAGTTGTACCATGTGTGGGTGTCAGGGGCTGCAGAGCGGCCTCTGTAACCAACTCCAACCCACGCACCCACAGGGCATGGCTGAGCCCCGCAGCCACCATGGCAGCACCTCAGGGAAAGCTAAGAAAGGGAAGAAAATGCTGAATGGAGAAAGGAACAACAGAGGGAACACCAAGATCAGAAGAGGACCATTTCCTCCAAAGCGGAAGTGCAGACACTCCTAGGAGAAACATAGGATTTATGTGTGCTTAATTCTTCTAGAGGTTGATGAATAAATACTCAACATTTCACTAAATTAAGCCTTTCACCAATTCCATGGGGGACACTGATGAGAAATACATAATCTACTCTTGTTTCCTGAGATGCAGTTATGCTAATGGCTAACATCAAACTTTCTTACAGACCTCTTAACTGCCTGGTGCCCAATAAACAAGACTTCAGACATGAGGTCATCTGATGGAAGCAGATCATGGTGCCCATACCCTTTCACGTACAAAGGACGTCTGCGTTTCTGCACCTGGAGTTCCTTTTTCCAACAGTATTACCCTGAAGGAAGCATATCCTGGGTTAAGCACTGCACAGCCTGAAGGCACCTCAGTCTGGTGGCCTTCATGCCAGACACTGATTGATAGTGGATCAACATCAGGCAGGGCTGACACCTGCCACAGGGGAATCAGTCACACAAAGGGAGAAGAGGCCTGGTGCTGAGGCCGTGGCAGGTACCAGCAGCAGGCAGGGGAAAACAAAGAGAGGTCAGGAGAGGGGAGTCTCACAGAAACTCTTAAAAATCCTTAACAAATCCTAAGTCAAGTTCTTTGAATATAGACTTGTCCCCGCTGCCAAGGTTTTGCTGTCCTAGATCTGAACAGCTAGCATATAGGAGTGAAATATATCAGATATGCTCATTCTGTGTACTGGTCCATTTTTTTCACACTGTTACATGGAGATTCCTGGAAGTATTTCTCACAACGTAATACATTACATCGTTTGGAAAGCACAACTCATTTTCCATTCCCTTGTATATCCTCTGGTTATATATGTTTGAAATACAAATCAAGCATTTTACAGGTAGAAAAGCCTTAAAAACTTAGAATACTACAAAGCCTGGGAAACGATAGAAAAATCAAACCAAATGATGGAGAACTCATGGCTTGAGAATGTGAACTTTAAAGAAATCACCTTCAAAGTTATGCTTATACATCCAAGGCAGGAGGCCAGGAGGTTGGTGAACTGCAAGTTTGTTTCTCTACTCCAAAGGGAGCTTGGACCAAAGTAAAGTTTGGACTGTGTCAATTTCCAACATAAATGCTAAAGAAATAAGGGTTCAAAAATAAATGTTCTGCCTAGATTTATCCAAGTAAATAGCTTTATGGATTTCTCACTACATTCATAATTCATTGGGATTTAAACATTTTCTGCAGTTCATTTTAGATGCTTTTACCATCTTTGAAGGACCAGCCAAACAAAATCCTCTTAAATAAGACGACAGCTGTTTAATACAGTTTCTAAAATTGCTAAGTAAAACTATCTTCTTTCCAGTATTAGCTGTAACATAACAACTTTCCTCAATTTACTGCTAGGGATTTAAGGTTGTGAAGTTTGCTAATTTTTGTAAGTAGTTCTTAAGTACAGGAAAGATTTTTTCAGGTTCACAGATTTGACATACTGCTGTGCTTTGCAAAAAAACCAAACATTCTGACATCTATGTGCTCCACAAACTTTGTAGGTCGAACATTTAGCCCTAAGTATTTCCAGGAGTCACACCAGGCTTAGACCTAGATGAGGACGCAGCACCTCCAGTTTCTGCTGTCACAAAGCACTGTATAACCTTTATCTCACTGTATATTTTCCGATGTGCATATTCACAGTGGTTCATGTAAATGTATTTTGATTAAAAACACGAGTGTAATACAGCAAGCCAGGCTGTTCTGATTTCTACCAGACACAGATCTCTTCCTTCACAGACAATAATACACTACAGTAATAAGAATATAATCCTGAATAGCAATGAACTGGCAAAAAAGCGAGAAGTTTGCAGACAGCAGGGCTTTATGGCTTTATTTCTATGCAGCAATCAAAGTATTCATTTTCCAAACGGGAAAAAAGTCACAATATGACAAGAACAAATGGTCCATCTAGTCCAACATCTTTTTCTAAAGCAGTAGCTACTCGAGGCACCAAAGAAAAGCACACATGATACAAGGAAATTCTAAGTTGATACCTTCCCAAATCAAGGCAGGTAGCATTTAAAGGTTATGCTCACTAGAAATAGCACATGCTATATTTATTACCTTTAAGAACCACCCCAACGTGTAAGCAAGCGCAGGTTTTCTTAGCCCAGTGATGAGCACCTAAGGGCTTTGCCTTTCTCATATATCAGCTTTGACCTTGACTTAAGCCTCTTTCTCTCTGGCTCTCAGGACTAGGCTGGGGAGTATACAAGAGGTACCCTCAGGTGAATAACTAAAGCCACATTTTGGTTGCACTGACCTATAAAACAATCCACATAACTTCGCTGCTGCCAGGAGATCAAATAAGAAATTAAGCTATTTTTCTTCTGGCTGGCGACTATTTATAGCTGGTAAAGGAAGAAGGTGCTCCAACCTTTAAGTGAAATGCAGCAACTCCTTTTGTATGGAGTCACTAAGGAGGAAGTTGAGCCTTTCATTTTTCATCCAATACATGTATTTCTAACACTTCTCACCATGGTATCTATATATGTTTTAACCCACATTTCATCAGGTACATTCCTCACTGGAAAATATTAGC
The DNA here is from genome assembly GCA_013400835.1 of Zapornia atra. NCBI lineage: Eukaryota > Metazoa > Chordata > Aves > Gruiformes > Rallidae > Zapornia > Zapornia atra. Next base: position 114,894 of record VZTU01030353.1, read on the forward strand.
ATTCAAGGACATTGCATGGCTTTGAAACCATGCCTGAATGATTTAGTTCTAGCTATAACTTTACTCTTAATACTTCCTTCTCCTTAGAAGCAGCTATAACAGTATACATGAGATTTTCACAAAGGATTTGCAAAATAACACTCCTAGTTAATTAGAATTAAACTCAAGTATTTGAGCCTGATTCTCAATTTTAAGTGGATGATTTAGACTAAAACTAGTTTGCACTGCTGAAGTGGTGTAAAGCGGACCTTTGTGTGAGAACCAGCCTCCTATTTTGTCTAACAATGCATTTATTACTACCCATAATCTTCTGAGATTTTAGATTTCCATACCAAACAAAGAGGCTTCCTGCTGTATGCTTTTAATCCAGTATGTGAAGCAATATGTGAAAATATGGAAATTGTTTATGAAAAATTAAACAAGTGCAGCTTTTTATGACAAATAACATGTTACAGTTGAAAAGCAGGTACGTGGCATGACTTACACTTTACTGACGTGCATTTCCCGTGCCATATGCTACAGACTGTTGCAAAACATACTGCTTTCTTTCAGGACATTACCTTGTTTTGACGGCAAACATGACTTGACAGATGCTTCAGCAGAGGAATTGCATGATATCTGACCTTTTTGTGATATGTCATTTCCAGAAAGCCTTGGTGCAGGTGCTCCATCATGGGACACGTAACAGAGATACACACCAGAAAACGACATGATTCAAAACCTTTTATCTAGCTTATTGACTTTCCTGCATTATATTTGTTTTAGAGCATGACACCTATTGGTCTTTCTAAAATGAGATGCTGAATCTCAGGATATAAGGTTTAAGACTGCATTATCCTAAAGATTTGTATCTATTTCACTGCAAGGAATAATCTCACAGGTTTGTTTTTAGTTACCTAATGATTTAATTCAGGCAAAGCTGGACTTGAGCCTCAATTACTATGCTTCAGACAGAGATGGGTAACTTTAAGCACCTTCAAAGGTCACTTCATCTTGGCGCTGTTCGGGGCCCTGTCTGCCTGCTGTAAACAAATGCAGTGCAATGCCATTGCACTCTCTAAAAGCTGCAGTAGGTGGGGAATAGCAGTGCTGTAGTACACGATGACCATGCATCTCCACACACCTTAACCAGATCCGAGTTTAAGTGACAGCGATCAGGATGATGGAAGACACCCTTTAGACTACACTCTCACCATCCACCATTCTACCAGAGCAGACTGTCTCTTCTCTGGAGGACATCTCTGGCTCCCCTGAAATCAAATTATACTGCTATGAAGTAGTTCGGGGCTAAAAGAACAAAGCCACATGTTAGTCCTGTACATACTGGTCTAAATTCTGTTCGTACCATGTATAAATTCCAGGCATTCAAGAGAGCGTAATTACATGGTTTTGTTTTACCATGGAAAATAGATAATTATGGGTAATTCACGGCCCAATTAAGTTGCAGGATAATTAGTACTCAAAGTAAAAAACACTGCCTGGAGATTATGGGGTAATCTGAAAGGAAGTCACACAATTTATTCTAGTGCACTCATTACTGGTTATTTGATATACATATGCCCTGATCAAAGCTTAAAATATAAAATATAAAAGTGTGGCAAACCTTTGCTACTATTTAGAAACACTGATAGAGAAAAACAGCCCAACAGATAATAGTTCTTCCAGAGTTCTTAGATACCAATCTTTTTCTTTTATCTATAATAATCTTAGAAAATGCTCCTGACACCATAAATAAAAAAAAATAAATTGCTGACTTACAGCTGTCCTTGTAAAACTTTCAAAGTTCAGGAAGCACAGCCTACCATTGTCTCTGGAGTGGGTGCATGTGCTTTGTAACATGGTTCACCACCTTGGCTCTCGTGAGAAAATAAGGCAGCATGTAATACAGAAACAAAGCTGAGGGCTGGTACTTGGCATATGTCTGGAAGCTTCACCAGGGCAGAAGACAGACAGATATTTCAGGACTGGAGCAGAAAGATCACAGAAGAAGAATCACTGATCACAATCTCATTTGTGCAAATTAAATCCTGTACGTATATATGGCCTGTATTCACTCCTTTTAATAATGTACTTCAGTTGTTATACAACAAAGTTGAAGGAAAGGCTATCAAGTACATTTTAAAATTAGGAGATTACCAATAAAACATTTAAAATGCAAGTTCAATATATTAAAGTTATTCCTCTTTTTTTTTTTTTTTTAAAGAAAGGTTAAGTCTGTGTATGTATCATGCTGTGTAGTACATACCATGCAGTTGAACATACACTCATCTGCCTACAGAAGGTAGAAATTATTACGGCGGTCATTGCTCACCCTTAGCAAAATGGCTTGGGCAACAGCTGCTAAGAAAGGCATGACAGCATAAGCAGTGTAAGTGAACTGAATACCCAGAACTGTAGGTAATGTTCTGCGACTAAAAGGCAACCTGCAGATAATGCTAAAGAGAAAGCCAGCAATCAGTTGGAACAAGCAGAAACCTGGGATTTACAAAGAGATTCTTGAAACAGAGGAGTCAGCTTGAAAGGAGGCATGAAAACTTGTTGGGGAAATACCTGGCAGCGGAGACGGCAGAGTCAAACCTAGGTTTGATATTACCAGAAGTCACCCCCCCCACCTCCTCGATGACCTTGGGGATTTCTGCCTTGGCCAGACTTCACAGGCTCCCCATCCGGCTCTGACTGCAAGGAGCAGCCTCTGCACTCCAGCTGGAGGACTGACCACCTGGGGGACACCAGCAGGACCCACACCTTGGGCGCACATATGCCAACCCCAGAGGTGCTCTCTCAATGTCCTGTGCATCTCACTGAGCTGCAGGAAGCAGCACAAGTGCACACAAATCTGGAGCACTCACAGCTCCTACCAGAGTGTGCAGCGAGGGGACCACCTAACTTGGTGTGTGATGAGAGTTTTTGGGGACTAGCTATAGAAGGGGAGCCTCAAAATGTGTAGGTGTTAATTAACATTGTGTAAATGTCATTATGGTTCATTGGTTGCACTGGTGGTATCGATACTTACAGTTTCCTGATTGCTGGTTAATTATGTGTCATTAATAAGACAATAAAACACTTTGGTAATGATCTGATTAAAAGTATGTTAACTGAGCATTTTTTCCCTGTGATAGCACTCACAGGTTACCCAGAAAATTAAACAGTGCCTTGGGAAACTCTTAGGATCTAGGACATGACTGCTTTTTACCCCTTTATTATTAGAGCACCCCTGGAGTGATTTTGGCCCAGGCCAGCTAGTACTCGCCCAGCTGTTCTTGCATATAAGTCAGGAGTTAACAGGGAACAGGTCGAGCACAATAGAGAGTCTGCATGCAGCCAGCCTCTCATGGAAGCTAAAGATGGTTAAACCAGGGAGGAATATGTTCTGTTTCTCCCTTGTTGGCATGAGGAACTGGGACATCATGTTTTGACTTACCAGTATAAACATAGCACCATTGTTAAGAGAGAACTTTCAAAGCATCAGGACAGACTTTTAGATCAAATTTTTTTGCTCCTAAATCTTAAAGGCAATCAAGACCTAAAAGTAATTTTCACCTCTCTGACAGGGAAATGCAAATCTCTCCAAGTGCAGAAAACTATGTTGCATGGGGCTGCTCTTGGTCTCCCACACAGATGGGAAACCCCAAAGGATCTGCAGAAAGAACAGCCTGCAGACTTGTGGAGCCAATCCCAGAAGCAAGCTTGTTATATTTAATTAGCCTGACGGTCGTATTGAGAGAGTTAGCAGTATTTTAATAAATTGCCATTGTACTCATGCTGGTTTAAAACGATAGTGTATAGCACCCTAAGTTATATCTGAGTAGAGACCCTCAATAGAATCGACTCATTAACAGCATTGTCATGAAGAACAGCAGCCTTTAATTATATAACCGCATGCAGTCTTCTGACAGTTCGTTACGCACATGATAAACCAAGGACTTACAGTTCTCTTTTTAAACTCAAATTTCAAGGCAATTTTTACCAGCCCACTGTAAGTACACTACGTACCCAGAAACTGTTAACATGTCTCTGTTAAAATGACAATATACATCACATGTGATGTCTTGGTCCCTAGGGTACCCAGCGGGCTCATTTCAAATCCCTCGATGTATGAAAATTAAAAGTTGATAAAAGAAGGTTTGCAGGTTTCCACCAGGATGAAAGCAACCTATGCAGAGACCACTGGGGTTAATAATAAGAGACCCTTGCACTACAACTCTGGAACTCAAAAATAAATTGTTATTGCTTCAGTGTAGCAAATGGCACTGTTATGGAGTATTTATGCAGTTTCCTGCAACACACAGGATTTCATGACAGAAATTAACTTCATGAACTGATCTATGTTGCTCATACATTATTGCAGAATCACAAAGGAAGCTATATTTTACAAGTCTATAATATATTAATAAATTGTTGCTTTCTATCCCTTAAGATTGCTTTTTGTCTATACAAAACAAGAAGAAATAGAACTGCCTGAAATAGCCCAAAAGCATCATTCAGGAGATACAAGAGACAGTGGTGTGACAGCTGTGTGATGGAGCAGCTTGTACATCATGGGGCCAGAAGGGTGCTGCTGACAGTGCCAGCACCTCTGCAACGGTACCCGTGTGAATAATGCTTGCACGTCTCCTGCCTGTGGCCTAAGTGAGGAATAAAAAGGTGGTGTTTGGGGGCTGCACGTTTGCAATAAGCTGTGGCAAATACTGCTCCGCAAGTCAGCCCGTATCTTCCAGGAGCTGACGTATGGCAGCGCTGCTTCAGTGGCGGCAAAACGTGCCGCGCAATTGTGCACGTGAGTGACATGGAGATAGGCATTCGTGTTTCTCGTTGTCAATACCCTCTCTTTTTTCCTCACCCCTTCCACCATCCGCTAAGGTACTCAGCTGCCAATCCAGATTCAGCCATGACTGCTTAGAATCCTAAAAAGCGTGGCTGGTTTGGCTTATGCTAAATACAGGAGGGACAGAAAGGCACCCTTCGGGAAAGCCCAACAGATTCATATACATTTGTCACAGTTGGGCTGCATATGACTGTCCTGATCTTCCTGCAACTGAACATGAAAAAACTCCTTCCCACTAGCCCTGAAACAGAAGTGGTGACCCTTCACAGCAGCAGGATGCCAACTTGTTAGTCTCCTTCTAACCCAGCTCAGCTAAAGCGATCCAGGCTGCCTAGCTTATTGTAAATAGTTAAAACTTCTGAATACCAAAAATTCGGTTTACTCCAGGTGATAGAGGAGCTGACAAGGAGAAGTGCCTTGCTGGACCTTGTTCTTGCCAACAAGTAGGGGCTGGTAGGGGACATGAAGATCAAGGGCAGCCTTGGATGCAGCAAACACAAAATGCTGGAGTTCCAGATCCTCAGGGCAGTGAGGAGGGTGCACAGAAAGCTTGCTACCTTGGACTTCAGAAGAGCAGATTTTGGCTTCTACAAAGCCCTGGAGGAAAGAGGGGGCAAGACATCTGGCTAGAATTCAGGGGTCACCTCCTTCAAGCCCAGGGGTGATGCATCCCTGCAAAGAGGAAATTAGGCAAAAACGCCTGAAGGCCTGCACAGATGAACGAGGAGCTCCAGGGCAAACTCAAACAAAAAAAGAAAGCCTACTAAGGGTGTAAGGAAGGGCAGGTAGCCTAAGAAGAATACAGGGAAACTGTCTGAGTAGCTAGGGATCAGGTTAGAAAAGGTAAAGCCCTGATAGAACTAAATCTGGCCAGGGATGTAAAGGGCAACAAGAAAGGTTTGTACAGGTATATCAATGAGAAAAGACTGATGAGTGAAACTGTGGGCCCTCTCCAGAACAGAACAGGTCACCTGGTTACCCAGGATCTGGAGAAGGCTGAGGTGACTCAGGGACTTTTTTGCCTCAGTCTTCACCGGCAAGAGCTCTAGCTACACCAGTCAAGTCTCAGAAGGCAAAGGCAGGGGCTAGGAGTATGAGGCACTGCCCACTGTAGGAGATGATCATGTTTGAGAAGGTTCACAAGCCCATGGGATCTGATGAGGTATATCCATGTGTCCTGAAGGAACTGGCAGAGGAAGTAGCCAAGTCACTCTCCATCATATTTGAGAGGTCCTGGCAGTCTGGTGAAGTCGCCACTGACTGGAAAGGGGAAACATTTTTAAAAAGGGAAAAAAGGAAGGCCCAGGGAACTGCAGGCCTGTCAGTCTCAGCTCTGTGCCAGGCAAGATCATGGAGCAGATCCTCCTGGAGACTATGCTCAGGGACATGGAGAATAAAGAGGTGATTGGTGACAGCCAACATGGCTTCACTAAGTGCAAATTGTGCATGACAAATCCGGTAGCCTTCTATGATGTCTGGAGGTTGGGGGTTGGAATTCTATGACCCTTGGGGTCCCTTCCAACCCAGACCATTCTATGATTCTATGAAGTAACAGAGATGGTGGACAAAGGAAGGATGAAAGACATTTTCCTAGATTTGTACAAGTGGAGAATGGATTGAGAATAGCCCTGAGGAGAAGGACTTGGAGGTGCTGATCAATGACAAATTAACAGGAGCCATCAGTGTATGCTGGCAGCTCAGAAAGCCAACTGTGTCCTGGGCTGCATCAAGACCAGTGTGGCCAGCAGGTCAAAGGAGGTGAATCAGTCCCTCTACTCTGCTCTCATGAGACCCCACCTGTGACACTGCATCCAGCTCTGGGGTCCCCAGTACATGAAAGGCATTGAGCTGTTAGAGCGAGTTCAGAGGAGGACCATGAAGTTGATCAGGGGGCTGGAGTACCCTCTCCTATGAAGATAGGCTGAGAGAGTTGGGCTTGTTCAGCCTGGAGAAGAGAAGGCTTCAGGGAGACCTAATCACAGCGTACCAATACTTAAAGGGGTCCTACAGGAAAGTGGGAGAAGGACTGTTCACCAGGGAGTGTAATGATAGGACAAGGAGTGTCCTATCTGGCTTCAAGCTGAAAGTGGGTAGACTTCCCTATGAGGGCCATGACGTGCTGGCACAGACTGCACAGAGAAGCTGTGGCTGCCCCCTCTCTGGAGGTGTTCAGGGCCAGGTTGGATGGGGCTTTAGGGCAACCTGGTCTAGCGGAAGGTGTCCCTGTCCATGGCAGGGGGGTTGAAACTAGACAATCTTTGCGGTCCCTTCCAACCCAAAGCATTTTATGACTATAAAATGAACTAACAGGTCAGCACCCAAACCCCCGAGCCAGGAGAGCAAGATGAGTTTGATAGTGGGGAGAGGGACTGTCTCAGCAGCTGTCACAGGTAGCACCCAGAGCAGCACCAACAGCCTGTTCTCGACAAACACAGCCTTCCCACGGATCACACCGGCTCAGGAAGTTTATTTGCCAGGTTGGCAACACGTCCCTAAGCATCTTCTCAGTCTGAATATCTTCACTGTTAAGACCTAACGCTGAAAATCAGTATCCTTCAAATCATTACCAATTCTCATTTACCAGGACCATTATGAACTGAACCAATTTAGAGAATTTATTTTATGCCAAAATATCTTTTGGCATATGTAGTTGCCATTCAACAACCTCATTTCACTTTGAGGAGGACGGTTGCTGTCATAATTCTACAGAGAGGCTCCAGCTGCCATCTGAGAGTGCTGGGGCCAGGGCACAGGACACGACGTTAAAGAAAAAAAATAAAATCATAGATAGATAAACAAAGAGAGAATTGGTGTCATTCAAAGAACAATTTTTCTCTCGGTGAGCTTGTCTGCAAAAAATAGATGCACAGCACTTTCCTGTCCATCTAAAGACAGGTAACAGCAGTAATCTGATATCTCTGACAGACTAACTATTGAAGAAATCTTTAATGACCCGGTGACAGTTCATGTTGCATTTCAGGTAGCTCCTAAGGTAGGCATGAATGCTTTTTGTTGTCTCCCTCTGCTAACTTTTCCCATAAAAAACACAGCACTCAGTTTTCAGTGGATCACAGTAGCAGACACATTGACTACAAAGATGTCCTTTTTAATAGAGACTGATTTTTTTGGTCAGTTTTAAGTGTCTTTAAATTGAGGAAACAAGAAGGCCAAAGCCTTCAACAGCAAATACTCCACTGGTGTCATTCAGAAAAAAATTAATGTCAGATTTTTCTTGCTACACACTTTGTAATATGCAAAATCTAGAAACTCATAAAAGTAAATACAATATTGTGCTTTTTGCCATGAAAAGGTATTCAATTTTAACATAATTTCTATCATGATGACTTCTGATGGGTTATTTTTGTTTTCATCATTCCATTAGAAAAAAGTGATACCTCTTTAGCTCTAATTAGGCCACTATCACAGAGCCCATTAATAATTCAATAAGCCCTTTATCTATTTTCTTCCCCTTCAGAGCTCTTCAATCAGGGCTTATGCAGCAGGTTGCATTTGCTTTGAAAATCCATTAGCCTTCCGCCTCACTTGTGGACTTTCCAAGGGACACAAATGGAGAGGCACGTAATTTTATTTATTTATTTGTTATATCAGTTTACAA
>VZTU01030353.1:123340-269830 GCA_013400835.1 Zapornia atra
AGCTTAATTTGTCATCTTATTTTTCACATGCAAGATTCTGACAGCATTGATCACCTGAATCTGTTAAACAATTTTTTCATGAGGCTGACACACTGCCCCAGTGCTTGCATCTATCAACATCTGCCTGATTTATTGGCTTAATAACGGGAAATCATTTGGTAGTCCAGCTCTATTTTGCCTGAACACTGACCTGTGACCTTAATTTGCTGCCTTTTGAGGTTCTTTGTTCTCCCATAACAGGTAGCTCACTAATCAGCAGAAGCAGCTTTATAAACTTAGATAAATATTTAACTGAGATCTAGAAATATGAATGTTTAAATTATTTCTCATTGGGAAAGTATAAATAACCCAGACTAAACAGAACTACTGAAATCAAAGGCATGCTTGCAGAAAGGATAGGATTTGGCACACTTTTAATATTTTATGTCTTTCTCTGTTCCTATTTCAAAATATTGACAAACAGCTGCTATGAATGCCTGAAATAAAAGGAAGGCTTCCCTCACTGCTAGTCTTTAAAGCAAAATCCAAAAAGGAAGCCCACTCATTTTCTCTACCAGGTACCAAAAAGGAGACTAACTAGAATAAAGTGGTGCCATTAGCCCAGGGGCAGAGATCTCAGATTATGGTGGGAGTACTCTAGCATGACAGAAACCTAACAGAGGGCATATCCTTACATTTTATTTAAATAATGAAAATAATTAGGAATGCTTTGCTGTAAGAACATTTTAAGCCTTCTTAGCCCTCCATATGCTGACCAGCACTGCACATAAAATTGCAAACATTTTAAAGGAAACCAGTTGCTCTAGGACTCACTGGGAAACTTTATATGAGCACAAGACATGTGCAGGTATTTTTCTTGCTGAACAATATGTTGGCATTCAGTATCACTTAGTCTGCTTTATCTAAAACACGATGTGACTTTCCTGTAAGAAATTATACACACTTTGTGAAAAACCCCATGGTTTTCATGGGAAAAAAAACCATGGTTTCCTTCAACCATTTGGAAAAGCAATACTAAATGTTTGGTGGTCCTTGAAAAAACATTCTGCTGAGAATGGCTTGAAAAGGTCATTTATGACATGGGGGTAAATGAGTAGAACAAACACTCTAGACCTGCCCCGGAGAGACTGCTTCACTTCAAGCTGGCTTGAAGCAGGGAACCCACACCATTCACTGGCAATAAGAAAGGGGCAGGGAAAGAGAAGGTTTTTATCCCCACACAAATTTGGAAGAGTAGAACTTCCCCTCCTGTTGTGAAAGCCAATCTCAGAGCACTTGCAGAAGTCCATGGGAGCTGGGTATTTGTAGGAAGAGTGTTTTGTCGGGGGTGAAAAGATAGAAAAAAATTTGGCAATGCAGAATTTATTCTCTAACAACTTCAGAGAACTTAATTCATGCAGAAGGATTGACTTAACTCTCTCAGTAGACCGGGATTTATATGGCTTCTATTTTAAGAAAAAGGATACCTACATTTACAGGTTTGACAAGCTTGGATAATAGCTACTCTTTTCAATATATTGAGTATTTTTCCAGGGCTAAATATATAATTAATGCTTCAATTTTTATTTAATTTAGATTATAAAGGTATGAGAGGGAAATAGGAAAGCCCAGCCTATATTGTTTATCAAGACAAACAGTGATCTTCTTGGATATGGATTACTACTACAGCCATCAGAGATGAACATGCTTTTCCAATCCTATAGAAGGCTGGTTGACACACAGGTCAATGCTCAACTCTGGGCATTCATTTGTCACAGTATTTAAAGGAGAAAACCCCCCATATTTCTGACAATGACATCCTCAAAATTCTCCTTACTGTTGATTTCTGCAATGTACAAGTATCATGTTTGTGGTCTTTTGTCAGTCAAATTAAGAGCATGTTATTTAATGCAGGTCCTCTAGACAGCAAAAATAAGTGAAAAGATCTTGATTTGCTTCTCTTAGTGTATGTCAATTGTGTGCATAATATTTGAAGGTTAATAGTGTGACAGTGATGTACTAAACCATGCAAACAATATCTTTCTAACAATGGACAATTTCCCTGTGAAATGGATTGGAAAGAATGTGATAGCATACAGAAGACTATATTAAAATGATGGCCCTTCAATCTGATGAACAGTGGAAATGTTACTTGCTCAAAGGCACCGTTAAAATTAGAAACATCTATCTATACATTGTCTTGATAACTGCTCTACACCTCTGCACACACACTCACATATATTATTCTGTTTGCAAACTTCACAATTGCTTATTTATAAGATCTGCTTAGATAAGAACCCGTAAGAAAAATTTGAATACTTGCATCAGGAATGCTGCTGCTGTTCAAGCTCAGCTTGAAAACAAAAAAAGCCTACATCAAATAAGTTGTCCTGTAAGGCTACCATTCTTAATATAAGTGCTATTGCCAAATGAAACATCTAAAACTGAAATGACAAAATATTGCTGCAAGACAGTCTTAATTGAGATCCCAGCCTCTGCACAGTTTTTCTGTACTTAATGGAACCAGAAATATTTTAAGATCAATTAGCAATTATAAGTATATTTTGCTTCCCTAAGGAAAGCTTTTTGCACTACCATAAAAGTTCAAGTATTTTTGAGGAGCTTCAAGGAACCTTAGTGTTGCAATGTTGGGAGGAAAACTTCACTTGTGATTTTGTTTATTCCCATGTGTCTTCATTTTCATTAGAGCTCTCCATACGTGTAACAGATATGACATAGAATCAACTCCATCCTCCTCCTAAATATGCAATTGTATTTTCCTAAATATGTCAACATGAAATTATGCTCTGTAAATGCAGTGGCTCACATAAGGCAACATTTTATCTAATTTCTACATTAAAACACCATTCCACCAGTTAGCTGATAAATTCTTATATTAAATCTCTAAAGACTTTAATCCTCATATTCTGGAAATTCAGGTGAAGGTCCAAACTTGAATGTATAAATCAAACAGGAGTCAAAATCTTTCACTAAAAAAAAAAAAAAAGATTTTGGCTGTCAACTAAATCTCAAGACAAATGATCATTGTTATTTAGAAGGAAGTGCATTAGCTGGTGGCCTTCAGAAAAAAAGAAAACTGTGTTATTCAAAGTAGTATTAATAAAATATTCCACTGCAGAAGGCAACATTTTAAGCTCAGGTGTTTGTGGGAGGCTGGAAAAAAGTGCTGCTGTGGCTGGACGCAGTAGCAGGAATTAAGTTCCAAACAGACAATCTCTACATTGCTTAGGACTTTCACATTATCAATCATCTGTAAGTGGCCCAAAGGACAGCTAGTGTTGACTAAGAAATCATCAGAGGAAGCATTCAGATTAATTTTAGATTTTAAAAAGAAATGCAAAAAAACCCAAAAAACAAAAGAACCCAACAAACCCTAACCCACCTTCAAAGCTGTAACACAAACCTGGGAACTCAGGAACTTCACACAATGTTTCCCAAAAGAAAATAGCCCATATGTTGCAAAAGCAGTATTAACTTCTAGGCAGAAGCAGCTTTCCCCCACCCTTCCCACCTCCCTTTTCATTCCTCCTGGGCCGTCAGCTGAAATTGAGGCAGACTGTGACATTAAAAGTTCAAAGGAATACAAACACAGGGCCCAGAGCTCACAGTCCCATCAGCTCAATTCCCCTGAAGGCACCTACCACAGAGAGATGACAGAAGTGCTTTTGTCATCAGGTGCTGAGGGGAAACAGAATAAAACCTCCATCTTATGTTGTAAATGGGTTCTCCAAGGGGTGCCTATACTTGCAGGCTTTGCCAAACATATAGATTATAAAAACTGCTTCCAAAGAGACAGATTGCTGTGCTTAGCAAGGTTAACAGAGGCATATTCCAAGCAATAGGGGAGAATGGAGAAAAGGAGAGCAGGGAACAGCATGGTGAGGATTAACCAGAGAACAGATTGGAGTAAATACATAAAGCATAAGAAGAAATTTTAACTGCATGTGCAAGTGGAAAACCTGATCAATAATTTAGGAAGGAGAGAACTGCAATCAGATCAATGCCGTTAGTAACAATGTCAACATTTGGGATGTGTAGGAAAAGAGTACGTTTGAAGTACTGAAGATGAAATGAAAATCTAATGTAAAAAATGCTGAGATTTCAGCAGCAAAGATAAAAAAGAATGAGAGTACCTGTGGACGGGAGAGAAAACTGACAGGAGTTTATGATAAAGCAAGCAGAAAACCTGAAGCTTTTAGCCGGAGCTACTAGTGAACAGTCATAAGATTGCTTAACTTTAGTTCATGACTGATTTCGCACTCAGAAAGGACTAATTTTTACTCAAGCAAAAACTGCATATCCTTCATCATAAAAAAGGGCTGTGAAGTACTCATAGCTAATTTTCAGAGGCCAGAAGGAAGAGAAAGTGGAAAGGAATTAATTTTTGAGTACCAACAACTGAGGGCTGGATCACTCAGAGATTACAGTGAACCTGGGCCCATGCATATCACACTTTGTTTCCTTTGCTCCCTTCACCTGAATCCTAACTTTTATTGTGGTTTGGCCCTCATGTGATGGGAATAACATAAAGCCTTTCTAAAGCACTCCATTAAGCAAGACCAAAGGCCACCGCTTAAAAGATTTGATGTTCCCAGACTACTGAATGTACTCATGGTGTTTACAGCTAACAAGTTTTTATACTGTAAAGCACAGCATGCCAGGAGTGAGACAGAACACGCGCGTGCTGTGCCCTGTGTGGTGGAGCAGTTCAGAGGACCCTTTCCCTTCTTCCTCTCTGACCATCACCAGGAATAAACTGAGAAGCAATAAAAGCAAAGCCAATCCAGGCTGCTACAGGCCAAAGCATATGTTTATTGTTTTCTTTTACATTTCTTTGCTTAACATATTAAATTAAATACATTTAATAAATTCTTTTTTCTCCCAATTATGATAGTTTGCATAACCTACCAATGTGTTGTATCCACATCTTATTGCACATGCATCATGTGACTGAGAGACAGACAGCTGACAATATTTGTCTTTTTGTCCTCTAGTATATTAAACCATCTAATTCCCTTTACATTCTGCCTAGGAAAATCCTCCTTCCTAGGAGTTACTGACCATATGTATCCAGGGGAATGGAAAAGCAGACACAGAGACAGGTTGCAGAGACAACAAAAAGGAAGACTTATTTTGAGGGATTCAGAAGAAACCGCAGAGGCTTTTTGCAACCTGAAAAGCTACTAAAGGTTACAGGACTGAAAGTAAAGCTGAAGGAAATTATTTTCCCTGGAAGGAAATGGCAAGCTGGAAGCAATTTGTTTGCTAAAAGCTTTGATTTTCATTTATTCTGTTTCACCGAGATCTAGATTTCTCTGAAAAAAATCACAGGTTGTTTGTGATGAAGTAAAACCTTAAGATAAGAGTTTAAAAGCCCTTTCAATGTTTTTGGAAAAATGTAGAGGTGGATTCACCTTATAGCCTCATCAGAGCAGTACAGGCTATGTCAACATTAGCAAGCAATGCAATGCAATGGGAGCAGATTTGCAGAGCAGAGCTGAGAGTTGGGCATGGCAAGATGAGGTCTAGCCTGGTCACACAACCTGAGTGCCCCCTAGTCACTGGAGCACAACCAGGCTAGAACTCATCAACCAGGTGTGCTCCAGTGCATCATCCTGTTCTGTTTTTATCCAAAAGGCATATAGGTTACCTGCCCGAAAGACAAGTGCATAATGCAAATCAGAAATGGGCAAAGGCGGATTGCAGAATAAAAACCTCCAAAACTCAAAAGCAAACTCCTGATCCAAACTGAGATGTTAATATATCTGCACCTATTGATGCAATCTAGAACTCTTCTAGCAGGAATTTCTGCTGTGCTGCTGCAGGAGCAGATGTCCCAGAAACAAACTCACATTAGCAATGCCTCAATGCAAGGCAGTATGAATCTGTTAGTGTAAAAAGGAAAAAACAATGCAAACTCCAAGCATTAATTCAATGAAAGTGCTTCAGATCTGTAATTAGCAAGATAAGAAAGGAAATTCCAAAAAAAACCCCAACCCACTGAATGATGTTTGGTTTTGAATGTGTTTTTATCGTGACACAGCTTGGAAAAAAAATGTAACAGTTCCCTCAACCAAGTAGTAATGGACAAAACCCCTTAAATTCTATTTTTATCAAGAGAAAGAACAATGTAAAGTGTTAATAAGAAACATTAGCTTGTGCATTAGTACTGATTAATGCACCATTCACATGTGATGGAAAAACAAGGCAAACATCTAGAACGGGCGTTAATCAGCACTGCTGCAAAGTCTTTCCTATCTCATTGCTTAAATAATTAATTTCCAGCTCTCAAAATGAGGTGAATTGGCAAACTAGACCAATGTATTGCAATGCCCCATTTGGTGCACCACAAAGTTTCAACAGTTCTACTAGCCTAAAAGTCTGCCACAGGGAAAAGCATTTTTAAAAAAAGCAAACCCCTTATAATATTCCCATAGAAATCTCACACTAAAAGGAAACAGGTTAGAGAGTAAGTTAAAACCCTAGGAAAATCAAACTTGTTTTATCTGCTATACAATGCTTGTAAAGAGGGAAGGTAATTTATGGGATCCAGCAGCCGAGATTACCAGTGAGATGCTAGATTGAGCTGGATTGATGAACTACATAACTGGCTGACCTCAGTGTATTCCTTACCTGGTGTAAATAGACAAACTTTCAAGTACATTAACTTTCCCATGATCTGAGGAAACAGATCAGAACGACAAACTAACACCATTACACCTTCCAACAGCTCTCAAAGCACACACAGACCGCAACTTGCCACAGTCCTAATGCACATAAGGTACAAGTCAATTTGTAAGAAGGGATAATATTACAGAGACCCAAAAATTCGACTTGTTAGACAACACGTATTCTTGGCTAACTTTACATAGAAATTCACTGTTAAAAGAAAGCCCAAATCATAATGCACTACACCTACTACTGTGATTTTTAGAACACATTGAGTTTATGACATCTTTATTGCATCATTAAACTGGGACATGGCATCAGCACTAGCTGCCTTTGCCTTCTCTTACGTGTTCACATGATTTGACATGCCCTTGTGTAAGCTAGATCAGTAAACAAAATGCTGTAATAGCACAGCAACAGAAATCCTTCAGTTTTGACTCACTTCTCTGCTCTATGGATCAGATAGTACTTCTTGAATACCTTAAAATTTAAATATTTTCATTAGAAAATGTTTGGGGTTTTATTCTAATTAGAAAATTATAAATGTTCTAATGTTTTCATTAGAAAGGCTGAGTTGCATCAATAGAAGAAAACGCTTCTAATTTGAAACTTAGTTTTATATAATTATGTTTAATACAATCTATGCAATAGAGTGCATATCTATATCAGAGACAACCTATTTTGTGTTTACCCATGAAACATTTTGACTTGCCAGAAATTATTACTTAACTTCATTTCATGCTGCTGAAGTTTAAAACAACAGACTCTGGTTAAAAAGGCAGTTTGAAGAGGACAAATGTGATGTCTGTACAGACCAATGACTAAAGATGCTCTCCGTAAGGCTATACATCTTACTGCTCGGTTGCTTGACAACCACTTTCCTCATCTCGTCTTCTTAAACCTCATGATCCTTCTACCAAACCTACTTCTGTATAACACAAGGCCAATCTCTCGCTTAGCTTTTACACCATTTAGCACAACTCCTCAACACCATGTTCTCCACTCAGTTGAGCTCTTTTGCAGTGAGCCACGGAGAAGGGCCAAGAGCTGTGAACTGTTGTCTGATGGAGCGGCAGATTGCTGTTCATCAACTTTATAATGATCACGGAGTAGCAGCAGCTATCATACATGCTCAGTTTATTTCTGACTACTGCTGCCCAGAATGCACTCCTACACATCTTCACCAGAGCAGAATTAAAAAAAAAAATGTAAAAATCAAACGAGAAATCTGGCAGTCACCGAGGATCCATTTGAACTGACAAGAAGTCACATTTGTGTTTTAGCGTGCTTCTAAGCCCGCTAAGGGATCTGTAACTCCCCACTGGTACTGTCACACTCCAGGTCAAACTACTCGTTCAGGTCTAATTTTGCTCTTATGTTGACACTGTAGTGGTAGTAATGCTGTACTTGAGATCCTGGAGAAACAAGATGCCTTGGAGCTCTGAAGCACAGACCTTATTTCACACCTCCAGCTTATCTAATACTATATGCTTCTACTGGAATATTAAGCCATGGGTCACTATTCATAGTTTTATGGAAGTTTTCCATACTGCTTCTATTTATTTCAATTACTTTTCCTTGACCTGATCTTTGACAGATCAAAGAATGTGGTTAATTGTGCATCCTCTGCTACTGTATGTTATGTATTTATTTATTTTTGTAAATGGGTTAATTTCTTAAAATAAACTGTACTTCCAACAAGAAGCATTCAACTTTCCTCCTTTGAACAGAAATGAACAGCTACTTTACACTAATTTTTAAGAAATGTTTACCTCTGGAAGTTTATGCATCTGTTCCCAAGCAATTTACAACTAGAAGGAGACATATAGTGAGAGGAATTTTTCCTCTTCAGTATTTGGACAAAAACGCTCAAGATGATGGCTTTGTTCAGGAAAAATGAGACTCTCAGTAAAGGTTTTTAGTCTTTGAAAAAGCACTTAAATAGGTGGATACTTAAGAGCTCTTTGTTAGAAAGACAACTCACAATCCAACCTGCAATTGCAAAATTCATCTGCTGCCTTTAACATTTGAGAGTCATATGAAAATTATTCTCTATTATTTTCTCATTTGAGTCTCTTGGACGTACACTGCATCGCTGATGTATTCTGGGCTATATCAGAAGCAGTGTGACCAGCAGGTGAAGAGAGGTGAATATGCTCGCTACTCTGCTCTTCAGACCCCACCTGGACACAGTACTGTGTCCAGCTCTGGGGTCTCCAGAACAAGAAGGATATGGACCTGTTGGACTGAGTCCAGAGAAGTGCCTCTCCTACAAAGACAGGCTGCGAGTTGGGCTTGTTGAGCCTGGAGAAGAGAAGGCTCTGGTGAGACTTTATTGAAGCCTTGTAGTACCTAAAGGGGCCTACAGGAAAGCTGGAGAGGGCCTGAAGGGGAGATTTAGGTTAGACATAAGGAAACAAAATCTTTAGTTTTAGGGTAGTGAGACACTGGAACAGGTTGCCCTGAGAAGCTGGAGCTGCCAGATTGGATGTGGCTTTGGGCAACGTGGTGTAGTGGAGGGTGTCCATGCCCATGGCAGGGGGTTGGAAGTAGATGATCTTTGAGGTGCTTGCCAACCTAAACCATTCTAGGTTTCTAAAATTCAACACAGTCAAAAACTTTTAAAACTAAAAAGCACTAAAAAGATTTAGTGAGCCCCCAAATCCACAACTGGGCATTATGAACAATAGCTACTGGTGAAACCAGAGAACCTCTGAAACATCTGAACCTCTGAATAGAATAACATATGCTGCAAAGCTTCAAGGCCATGAACCTCAATCCCATCTCTGCTCCCCTTTTCTGTCATCTGTGCTCTCACCAGGGACAACACCCTGGTGCACGCAGGAGCTGACTGCTGTTCTGTGAGGGTCTGACTTTGCTGGAAGCTAAGCAAATAATAACCAATAACAATAAACAGCTGACCAGAACCTGCTCAGCCACCTTCATTCAGATATCCACTGGGGTACTTCTGCCAGTAAAACCTATGTACACTGCATGGACAGGGCTGTTATAGATTTTGTGAGCCCCACCTTCAGCACCAACCTCAAAAAACCTGAGACATGAGGGCAAACATTCTGCAGTCATGGAATTCAGTGAGATGATACTGTAAAAAACAGTGAAATTTAATGGGAAAATGTCAGAAACCCTTTTTTTTGGGTTTTTTTTTGTAGCTCTAGCTATCTATGCAAGTGTAGTGCTTTGTACCATAAACAGATTTACAAAACTTGCACAGTGATCTCTGCAAGAAAGGGTTTGTAAAATTTCTTGTATTAATAAAGTCCGTCCAACATCCTCATCCATAACGTGAGGAACAAATAATAATGTCAGTCATTCATCAGCGCACATAACTGCTGACATAGCGTACAGCATACTTCACATATCTGCTATGTTAAATGCACAGAAACATAAATACCTCTCAGGGAATTTACAAAGGCACACTGCTGAACTTTGAGATTCTCTCCCTTTTCGTACTCCTCATACAACACTCATGGCTTAACACGTTCAGGTAATAACTTACATAAGCTGAAAATGTTCACTGTGTATCCACAATGAATGCCACAGAAGCACAGACTGCCCAGCACTGGTGTTGGAGAGCAGAAAGTGGGTCATCCTGTCCACTTCCTGGACAGCAAAGGGCTTTCAAAAACTACCAGCCTCTGGCACTGCCAGATTTCAAATATCAGCCTCGCAGCACCAGCCGCACGCCTCTTCAGAGGGGCCTCCACAACTCACTAAATCTAATTATCTGAAGGTGTTTATTAAGAATAAGGCAATAGCTTTAATTTCTTAATCTCATGTCATTATTGCTATTAACTAGTGGCTATCACATGAAATTTCCTCTCTTTTCTTGTGTTGGCTCTCTTTCAAGCGGGCGTGCACTGTTACCAAGCCTTGTCACATCTTGGACAAAATATGTCTTTAGGCTCTTTGAACCTTTGTCTTTAAAAAGAATCCCATTAGCTCTGTCATCAGTCACACTGCTGTGATCTTCCAGTCTGTCAATATCTTTTTGATAACAAGCTTTAGGGATAAGGCATTTGAACTTGGATCCTGCAGAAACCCTTTCGATACAGGAGCAAGCCTGCAGGATGCAGCAGGATTGCTTCCTACAGTCCAAACAGCTAACATTGTTCATTAGAGGGGAAGGCTGCTGTGATATTTATTTAAGCAATGGATTAATGAGAACAAAAAGACACTTCAGGGATTACGAGGCCTTTGTGCAAGAAAGAGCCAATATTTCAGAGCCACTTGGAAGGTTTTTTTCCAAAAAGGGGGCCTAACCTAAGGGTTCTTTTTCAAGTCAGACAGCAGCACATAACATGTTAATACAACGTTGCATAATCTTGCACTTTTGCCCTCATTAAAAGCACCACTGGCATTTTCCAACTTTTTTAATTTAATATTTTAGTAAGGTAAGCCTAACAACCCAGCTACATAATGGAGCAATGTAATATCACCTGGAATCCCTCAAGCTTACCAGTATATACCAGTCATGTACAAACCACCATTTTTTCATTCGATAATATTTGGGGCTTTTTTGGGTGGTTGTTTTTTTTTTTTTCTCTGTAATTATGATTTCAGTTTTGCAACAGAAATTACTTTTTCATTTTGACTTATTTCTTCCACAGTCATAACAGACCTTTAAGAAAAATAGTCAAGTCCAGAACTCGGGAAGCTGGAAAGCCAAGACCAGGCTAGAGAGTTCTAAGGTACAGTAGCTTTTTTCCCATCAGGTGTTAAGGGTTGGTTTGGAAAGAAGCAGATCTGAGTATCAGCATACAGAAGGGTTGTCTAAACTTGTGCAAAAAGCAGACAGTAGGGTGGTCTGCCCGTGTGGCCTGAATTGCATGTCCCCCTGCATTTTAGCTACTGGTTTCTGTGATATATCAGCTTCTCATCTGCACAGCAAATGGTCCTGAATTGCTGTCAGTCTGTGGTCGCCTGTTCACTTTATCTGGAAACAGTTTGTTTCCCAAAGAGACATCTTTGGAAAAGATTTAACATATAGTGGAAATATATATTACTTAAGTAGCAAATAGGACAGGTATTTCTTATGTGCTTTTTGAAGTGTCTCCTTCTTCTCCCCCAGCCTCTCAAGAACCTCATCTCCCATTTCAGCAGTGAAGAGAGCAGGCTCTTTGAAAGGCCACCTAGGATGGGACACAAGTTGACTGGGGCTTTGAGAGGTGTCAGTTTTTCGGCTGAACACACTCGAAGGCTTTAAGAGCATACGCAAGAATTTACTTGAATATTAACTGCAACAGGGAACTTTCTAAAGAGAAAATTCAGAACAGAAACAAAAGGTTTTGTAAATACATATATACATGACTGTATATATATTTTGTAAATACATAAATACATGACCGCGTAGCACAGTCATGCAGGACAGATTTTAGCTAGGCTTCATCTTAGTCCAGGAAGTCAACAAAAGCCTACTTTGCAACGTCTCCTCTTTGCCCTATTGCCTCTGAGGAGTACAGGTCTGGACTTTGCTTGGTGAGTTTCCACACCCTCATCCTCTGCTGCCTTGTACTCTGGAGCACTCTCTCCTGTGCCTTGGGGCTCCCAAGACAGAGGAAAAAAATCCCTTTCCCTGCATATGATTCACCTGACGTAGTACAGACCAGCCAGGACCTGGAAAGTAACCTGCTTCCCCCCTGGCTCTGCAGCCAGCCACCCTTAACAAAATCCAACCACCGTGCCCAGCACACAAAGAAAGAAAAACAGATGCCATCTGCTACACACATCGTAAATCTTCCTTGGATTGCTAGCACCACTTAAGACAATTAATTTAAAAACAGTTGGGATAATTATTTAAAAATCAATTATTTCTAAATCATTGTTTAAAAATCACATTAACAAATTCCCACTTAAAGTAGCCATAATATTTTGGAATCTGTGAATACTTTCAATTGTTTTTACTCTAATAAGTCAAATATGTTTTTTAATTACGTAAGAGATGTTTCATCTGAAGAAATTATTTGTTAATTATTTGCAACCTCTCTTCTCTCCATAAATGGGAAGTGATCATTTTTCATTCATCAGAATATTTTATTTAAAAGATACAATTTAAATAACCTGCCAGCGAAGTAGCTCTAGTCTATACATGCAATGGAAAGCATATGCATTACTTCAGAAACCTGATGCAAGCTCTTTCACAATTCCTTGCTCTACCCCAAACATGGGATATTAATGATGCACTGAGGAGTCCACTTGGTTAACTGACAGAGTTATATTCATGTTTCCTTTTCAAATGATGATGCATGAGCTGCAAAAGTCATCCAGCATAAAGCACAGTACACCTCAAGTAATATTTCCCAACTAGCTGCTAGAAAAGCAACTTCAGCCTCTTGAATACCTGATGATGATAAAATTGAGAAAAGAATCTGCAAAACACTGTGGCTCTATTCCCAAATGGAAAGTCTATTTCTACTGAACAAAATCCCCACGTCCACATCATCTTCTCTATAGAGCTCATCCATTAACCCAGGTCCAAGACTTGCTTTCACCATCTTGTTCAAGTTGTGTCTGCCCTTTCTAGCAATATTCAAGGTGAAGTCACTGACAAGCCAGAGAAAAAGCCATTACTCTTTGGCTTTCTGAGAGTATTTTAGTAAGCACACTCAGTTGAGCATATGCCATTCATTGATAACCATAACTTTTGTCATCTTTGTTACATCTTTCTAAACTTACATGGAATAATATCCTTTCAAGATGGTTAATGTAGCAGGTATACAAAATGGTTTTATGTTCATTAACATCACTTTTTCTTCAACTTGTTTGAAACACAAAAGCCCCTTTATATACCCTAGCACCATGGCCTTTACCTAAACATATGTGGACATATAATTTTGGGTAAAGCATACTCCTAGCAAGTGTTCACACACAAGCTTCTTTAAAAAAAATTTTTTTTAAAATATTGCACTTTCAATAATTATTACTGAACAATAATATAGATAACAGAAATATGATTTCTCAAAGTTATGTTTATGTAGACTCCGACTTAAAGCTCTCCAATTTTCTTTGGTGGAATTGGCTGCGTTTAAGTGGTGCCTTAAAAGATTACATTGCACGTAGCATTAAATAGGCAAAATCACTTGACTGAAGCCTCTGGTCTCATTTCAGGCTTGTTCTGTTACGTCTCAATGGAAATCCTGTTACAATAAACACCCTCTACACACACAAAACTTTTTGTGAGTAGATGTCGTTCGAAATTTTATTTTGCAAGGCATTAGAATGGTGTACATACACAAACTAATAAAATGATTGTATTTTAAAATTTTGAAACATCTTTAATTGCTTTACCGAAAACAACTGCTGTAAAATATAGAACATAAGTGAAATGAGTCCTTTTTTGTCAAATATTAAAAGTTTGTTCTTAGCATTTATTCATTAAAAAGTTATGCATCATTTACATTGTTTTTATGACTCAAGAGGCAGACTAGCACCATGCTCACGCCATGAGCTTTTGCTGTCTATTAAAAAAACCTTTCACCCCATGAGTAAGTGGTTTCTCCTGCTGTGCTCCAAAGGTTTTTACAAGCTAAAAAAAGTATTTTTTGCTGGAGGAAAATGTGAAAAGAAAGGAAAGGAAACTGGACCTGCCCAAAAGGGAAATGGCATAGCTGCAATCTGAGGCCTCACTAGTTATTTCATTTGAGTGCCGACTGAACTCAATAATATTCAGTAATAGCTGCACATGTCATGGGAGACTGCATGAAGCCATTTACATGTTGAGACCAAAATGGAAAAGGTCTTAACAAAAGAGCATATGGGTGTTACTATTCAGGCTTAGTCACACTCAATAGCTATTAAAAATAAACTTTAAAATGCTTCATCTAAGTTTTTTTTTTTTAAAGTTTGCTCTAGAGCAAAGAGATCTCAAATATATACATTTTAAAATTAATACAGAGACGGAAATGCCACATGCGTAATGTGGAGCTACCACTTAAGCTACTAAATAAGAGATAGATGGTAAGTGTTCCTTCAGCTGAAGAAATAATACCTATGTGGATAAGAGCATCTACTGCTAAAAGTACCTTTGTAAAAGCAAATATAGCTTATATTGTTTGTTATGTGTTTAGCAAGTACCTAGAGGTTATGATCCTACAGTTAAGAGAACTACTACTGACAGGAAAATGCAAGTTGACTTTATATACACGCCCAAACCCATGCGCACACTGCATGAAACACAATATGTTCACTACAGAATATTTTTCAAATGTGCCCTGAGAAAGGCATTTCTAAGTAAAACTCAAGTAGGTGTCCCTCTTTTGGCTTATTCAAACATGGGATATTACTCTGGTGCACTGCAAGCTTGGGAGATTTGCTCAGTATATATGAAACAGTAAGCCAGAAAATTGCCTAGGAAAGCCAAGCAGTGTTCTTTTAAAAAAACAAAAGAAGAAACAAGATTCACAACAGAGACAAAGCCTCACATACAATTCAGATATTATTTATTCTAAGAAACCTTGTTCCCCTGAACAAGACATTTTTGTACTGATCAAATGTGTAAGAAGGAGCTCACTCACAGTGCACCTGGTCTCTTGGTCCTCAGGCATGAGGAAGGAAATCTGCCAGTTTGAAATAAGATTAATGTGCATATCCAAACCTTCTGTAGTCATCTAACACCCTGACCTCTGAAGGAAGGTGATAAAAACCCCAAACAAATTAGTAATAAGTTGGTAGCTCAATGGGATTCTCCTGTGTGTTTTTCATTCCTTGGGGTCTTTGGGTTTAGGGATCTGCAGAAATAATTAAGAAAAACATGCCTATTCCCATGAGAAAAAAATTATCTACTAAGGAACCAACATCTAAAAATCCACAAGCTGAAAATATATTGGAAAACTTTGCCCTGGGTAAAATTACTTTCTTAAGAAAAAATGTTTAAGTACATTTTAGAGTTGTTTACAATCAATATGAGCCACTATATCATGGTTTAATTTCCAGTTTGTTCATAAAGTATTTGACAAGGTTTGAGTTGGGCCAGATGATGTGTTTCTACAGCAAGCACTGGCCTAAAATAAATGTATTCAATACCTTGAGAGAATCCAGATTTAACAGGTTCTTTATGGAAAAACTCAGTATTTACCGACAAGTATCTGACAGCAGTTAAAGTAATTTTACTTGGCAGATTACATTCATGTGTGGAAATGTTAACTTCTAATTTATCAAACAGCAGGAAAGACATTGTACTGTATTGGATTTCTGCTTCTGTTTCCAATCCACCCGATGGTCTAATTTCTCTGACTCATAACTGTGAACTCTTATTTATGCTCATGCTACAGCATGAGCCAGTGTTAATATTCAGAAAGGTCTGGGTTGGTTTTGTTGTCTGTTTTGTTTTGTTTTTTTTTTTTACTTTGTGTATCTTCTACACTATCTGGAAACCTAATCTTAATCATAGCAGAAATTGGGCACTACGTTGGTTTATATGTTATTGTCATTAACGTATCAGCGGTAAAATTAAGAATGTGTTGAAATGCTCACTCCTTAGAAATGTTTCCCAGGAACGGTGGCTACAAAGTGTAACTAAGACAACTAAAGGAAAATTAGTATTCTTAGCTATACTTCTATTTGTGTGTGCTCCAGTAACTAGCACTTACAACTCATTTGCTTGAAGTGTCTCAGAAGTTACAGAGAATTACTAACGGTTTTGGGAAGGCGTGTTCATGCTCCCTAGTATAGTATCTAAAAACCTCATGAGTGCAATTAAAGCAAAACTTGCAAGCACCCATTTTTAATAGTTGTAACTTTTAACCTTCATTATATAGAAGAAAAAAAATTTTTTTTTTTTCATGGAAGTTTATAATTCTGTCAGACATGGGCAGTTTGCATGTTTTCAGTTATCCTGCCACACTAAAGAATACAGACTCTGCCCACATTATTTCATTCTTATCATGGACACTGTCTGGCACCACAGGAATGTGGGTTGATGTTTACCCTTGAGCTTCAGGAGATGTTTAACACAGATCCAGTGCATTGAGTACCCTGCCACAATTTGATATTCAGTGTGAAGTCTACATAGGAGAATCTGGGTCTGAAGTTCTCACAGTACTGAAATAATATGCTAAAACATTCTGTACCCATTTGAAGTTTAAAATTTTCCCAAGTTTTAATGCTAAGCTTTCTATGTAGCTGGACACTGCTATAGTTCACCTGATTTCCATAATGAAAGCGTGCACATGGATATAAGTCATTATCTTTCAGAGGAGGGGAGTCCACTAATTCGTTATAGTTGTTTTGAGGGAAAATTAAAGAAGCAAAACAAACCACAATGTATCATTAAAGCACCTGGACTATTAAGTGTCAGGAGCAACACTAAGCATCCCAATAGATCTACAACCAAAGCATAGTTAGAAGCTAGTTTGTTTCAAGTTTATCTTCTATGGATGTTTGCAGCACGGTGTCTACATTTGTACTTCACAGTGAATATCAATTAAAACATAGCCTTTACTGAGAGCTCTGAGAATCAGATCCAGGGTATGAGTTCTTCAGTGTTTGGGTCCAACTGGCTGTCACAATCCACGTTCTACAGAGCTCCAGCCTTTGCTTGCAATGTGATGATTTCTACTAGCCATTCCCTTTATACTGTTTTCAGTCTGCTTTTTTATTCTACAAAGAGCATTGCTCCTCATCAAATAACTCCTCCTTTCCTTTACAAGGGTACTGATGTATTTATAGCTATATACCATGGCATTCAACCTCCAATTTTCCACTGGAACAGAGCAAAAGGAACATGACATTAGGGAAATAAAGACGATAGGGAAAAAACCCTACAGTGACTCTCTTAGTATGTACAAACAATTAAAATACTAAATTAATGGTACACAATGAGTGTTTAAAGTCTAACATAGATGAACTTTATGAGATCATAGTTATTCAGTGTCAGAATTATGGAAATTCTCAGCAAGCTATCATTGAGGAAATAATTATAGATTAATATCTTAATTGTGATTTTAATTATATAAATTCTTAATATAATTACTTTCACAAACATATAAATTTAACCAATAAAGGTTTACTTGAAAAATAGCTATAACAGAATCTTGACTGAAAAAAGCATCAATATAATTCAATCTATACCCAATTTTTTTCCGGGTCATCCAGTTCAGGTACGTGAAAGCCTGAACAGAGGCTTATGTTTTTCTAGTTAATTGCCACTGGGTATACTGACATCTGGCATCTTGAAATACTACCTTTCAGATCAGATTGAAAACAAAATGAAAAACGAACAATAAAGATTGTGCTAGTACTTCAAAAAATAGTCAACAAATATCAAGTGAAAGAATAATCCTGTGTGTCCCTCCCACAAGCCCCAGGGAACACTCATGCTCCTGTCTTAAAGCATATCAAGGCATGCAAGCTATTGCTATGTAGATACTGTCAATTTAACATACACATTTCCTTACAAAACGATACAGAAAACCCTGCAGTAAAAATATAAACAAAAGCTATTTCATAGCATTACAAGGGCTCAGTCATTTTCTAGCAATCACCATACAGCATTGCAAGACTTGAGTTCATTCCATTACGTTGGCGATAAAAGGGTCCATTAAAGTCAGACTGCTTGCAGCCTTCATCTGCGCTTTTACTCTGAGATTAACTCCACAGCAGCTGTGTGGAGTAGAGCCTGGGTGAAAACCACAACAAAGTTTGCAATGGTAGACATGCCATGTATGGTTTGAAAAAGTTCTCTATATAAAGCTTCTCATGTAATAACGTGCTGTTAATATTGCCCAGGCAAAAAAATGCATTGGAATTCCTTATGGATACAGTAACCTTTT
The DNA here is from genome assembly GCA_013400835.1 of Zapornia atra. NCBI lineage: Eukaryota > Metazoa > Chordata > Aves > Gruiformes > Rallidae > Zapornia > Zapornia atra. The sequence goes on from VZTU01030353.1 coordinate 141,796, forward strand.
GAATGTTCAGATACTTATCCAAACCTTGACAGACCATTTTAATACCCGTTGACATGTAGGCTTGAGCCCATGAAATCCTAATGCCAAAAGATTTGCAACATTTGAGGTCAAAGTTAAACCTCTTTATGCTACTTGGCTACTCTGAAACCTGGAACACTGGAATTCTGAAAATATTTCCTGTTTATACAAAAGAAATCAATTGCTGCTACCGAAAGCCAGGCAATCTTATTTTCTTTTGTTTTAGTCTTAGAACCCTCCCCCCCCCCGCTGAAAGACTGAAAAGCATTTTATAGATAAATCCTCTGAGGTTAAATCTGGTTTAACAAAATAGGGTAGTATAATTTTTAATTGGTTATTCTATGTTTTTATTAGCTTAGCACATACAACTTCAGACTTTTTTTTAGAAGTACTACTTAAGCACCCTTAACTCCAGCAAGAACACTGCGGATTATCAATCCTGAAAATACTTGTGTTTAAAGATATATCAATCAATGCATAAATAATATATTTAGAAACATAATCAGTTTATATTGGCTAAATAATATCTTGATTTAAGGAAGACCATGAGCTATTCAGATACACCCTTCCCATCACAGCTTTCCACCCAGTCCTGGAAGAAAAGGCAGCTCCCCCTGCAATGGGCAAGGCTGCTGACGAAAAGGATGTCTAACCACATCTGCCGGCCACAATGGAAGAGAACTTCTACCTGGCCATGGGTTTTCTTGGAACTGATCTGAAGACCCTTTAAAGCTATCCCTCTTTACATAAAGATCTGGTAAATTCTTACAGGAATCACGCTTCCCAACATATTTACACGATATGAAATTTAATTGATTATTTTTTTAATCACTGAAATAGACATTGTAATATTATCAGCTGTAATGAGATCCCATACCATATAACCAATTATTTTTCTAGTAGTAGATAACAACCCTTCTTGGGATTTTCTTTCCAAATAATTCTTTAGCAAATGTATTTTTCTGCTAATTGTCTTCTGTGACATATTTCAACATTCTGGACTTCATGAAATCTTTACTGTTAGGTTAATGAAAAAGGGAATGACTTGGTGCTGGAATGTACACTGTATTTTAGAAAAATGATCTAATTTAGATATTTTAATGAGTGCATTGGACAGTGTGCTTCATTATTCCAATATGAAAAGTTTTGTGCTTGCTCTCTAAAGTCTCTTAGGCACCAGTGTACAATGCACACTGGTAACCCACTCTTGTTTATTATTCCTTTGGACATTATAAAGACCAAATATTTAAATGGTGTAAAATTACTATATAGTTATTTACTTCAAAAGGACCATGCTGGAGAATAGTAATAATCTGTTTGTATCTTGCAAATCCACATTTAGCAAGTGATATGAGTTCCTTCCTTCCAAAAGAAATCCTATGTAAATGCATGACATATTGCACTGATTTTCACAGCACCATATCCTATTTGTAGATTGAAAACATATCATTGCAATCTGAGAAACTATTTCTAGAGAAAGCCATGTACTTTAACATGATTTGAATTTATTTTTGAAAATCATGTCAGAAAAACTACTCAAAGAAGTTACTCAGCAATACCTTGGTAGATATTGCTACGTATAGTTTTCTTTTAGCTATCAGAGTTATATTAATATAATACCACTACTGCAACTGAAAGCAGAATGTGGAAGGCCATGTGGTTTAAAGCACAGGAAAATTTAATGTGAAATCACTCTCTAATAGCCTACATGGTATAACTATGATTTTTCTATTGTTATATTGTTTCTTCAATTGTTAAATTATTATTTTGCACATACCAGAAAAAGCCAGTGTTCCTAGGACACTTTTATAAAAATAATTTATTATTGCTATTATTTATTTTCAATCTTGTATAGTTGTATGAAAACTTCTTGCAGCAGAAACAAAAATATGGCTTGTAACTGGTGCATAGGTCAGTAATTTTCACTGTTGCCAAGACAGCAAAATGGATATATATATATATTCACACTCACTGGGAAGAAGAGAACTACTTGCTCTGTACCTCAAAATAATAAGAATTTATCTGAAAAATTCTATATTGTGACCATGCCTGAACCATTAAAATAAATTGTACTGGGAGTTATTGTCATCCAAACTGAAAATTATTTTCTAGCTCTACTACAGTCAATTTAGGAAATTCCTTTTTTTCACACAGCAACTACTCAAAGTACTCATTTGCCTACATCTGTAGCTTTCTACATGCTTCCTAAATCTGATCCTTCTTCTTCATTAGCTCCACTAATGGTAGGCTGATAGTCCGATCACAGTACATCTCACATTTCTCTTTTATCCAGTTGTTCCATCTCAAGTTGTCATTTTTCAATCCATGGTCTTCTCAGTCCATGAACTTTATCACTCTATTACCACTATTCTTACTTGCATAACAGTCACTAGTGTGACATTTTATTGACATGTAAGGGAAGATTTCATTTTAAATGCTGGCAATCCCAGTGGACAGAATATAAACCAAAACGAGGGAAGAGAGCGAATCTCGAGAAGCTATTTTCTCTAATCTCAGTATTCCTCTGCAGCATTATTTTTCATCTAAATGAAGTGTAGTTGGAAAGGGAGGAACAAATCGCTGATATTACTTCATGCCAGCAACTGCATGCTGTGCAAGCATGTGAAAAACACTAAGATGTGTTTGGGCCACCAGATGTATTTGAAAAGACCTTCTCATTGCTCAGCCAAGTTCCCATTCCAGCTGTGCACTAAGTGAAACTGGGGGGCTGGCAGTTTGAAGTGACTACTTTGAGTCACCTCCACAAAAATAACCTCTGAAAATATACCTAGAGTACCTGTTCCTCAAAGGAAGGAGTCTGCCTTTGCAGTTAGGAGGAGAATTATCTGTCGCCATTGTCATAAGTATGGCTTACCACCTTCATTTATACAACGGTCGTGGTTGAAAGAGCGCTCCTGCCGAACAGCAAAAGGGAGCTAACAGGGATTTTAGAGCCTAGTTCTGGGAAACCTCTGTTGAAGGGGAGACACAATTAATGATGCACTTACATACATATGTATGTGTGTATATATATGTGTAAACACATGAGTAAATATCAAGTATTGCTGTTTAAGGAACAGAAAGTATTTCAGTTGTATTCTATGGGAAATGCATTTCCAAAAGCTGCCTCAGGTGCAACTTCAGTTATTTTAAAAGTCCACAGTACAGCATCCACTGATGTATATACTCTGTTTATGCATCTTTAGAAAGCACAAAGTGATTTTTATGTGTTCACATACAGAGTATATACCTGTATATGCAACTTAAAATGTAAATATACACAATACTGTGATGCTGTTAAACATGTGCCAGTTACAGCTATAGGACCTGTACTTGTTTGCCAACCTTCTTACCAGGTATAAATACTGAGTTTACCACAGCTAGTGCAAAGTCCTGTGTAAGTAGCTACAGCAGCTAGCCAATTTCAAAGGGCCTTTCTGTTACTTATTATTGAGCCAACTTCTCTTTTTGCATTTTGTTTCAACGACTGCAAATGAGGATCCCCCCGTGTGCTGTACCTCTGGCAAATTGGTATGAAAATCAGAGAAAGAATGAGTCAGGAGCTGGATAAAGCAAGGTCAAGAATGAGTAGCAAGATGACTGATGGCAGGTCGAGGGGACATGCAGCTTTAATGTGGGAAGAAGCAGTAGGATCCACAGCAGAAGACCCTGCAAGGCGATGACAGTCCCAGGTCCCTCTCTTAGCTTCTCTGGCTAGCAACCTTCTCTTCTCATGCATAAACGATTACTCTAGCCAGTTCCAAAAATAGACCCATCTTCTTACTAGTCTGGTATGTGCACCAACCACTCTTTAGTCTGCAACCACTCTCATAAAATATTTAAAAATTAAGTCCACCCTTTCAAGCCCCTGTTATTTGACACTATTCTTGGTAACATTTGCCTGGGAACAGACATGAAAACTAAGAGGCTGTGACTTCAGCACAACCAGGAGTTTGCCCTCGTGCAATTCCACTCACTGTCTCTTTGCACATTGCAGCTGGTATAACGAGAGGAAACCCACTGGCGCAGAGGGAGTCACGGCTCCTCACTCAGCCTCCACAGCATCCTTCCCTCTAATTAAAAATACCTGTCAGTGACCTCAAGGAAACCTCCATAAGTCATCAGTCAAATTTGATCCTCAGGGATAAACAAGCAAATTATGCCACTGAGACTTAAATTAATGACAAAACCTGCTCTTTGGATGACATATCCCTTTGAGCCCATTCCTGCTTGGGCTGCTCAGCTCCCCTTGTGCTCACAGATCACTCAGGCACTTGTGACACCTCCGTTTTACTGCCCACACTCGGCCTGCACTGCGCGCATCCTCCCATTACTCCTGTATGTGCTCCTTTTCCATGGGGGGCATTACTGTCCCTCTGGTCATATCGTTACTCATGTGTAAGCTCAGCACTGTTGATGAAGAGACCATGTGCAAGTTACCTGTTTAGTTGTCACCTTTTTTATGTTTGATACAAAAGCTTTGGAAATTATTTCACAGGAAATGATGCGATTTACTACCAAACGTGGAGCCAATTCTGTGATTCAATGGCTGGGAGAATGCAGGAACGCACTCCAAGTTGTAAACAAACCAGGTCAGTCAGCTTTCACAGGCAGTACAAGATCAGGAATTCAAGTTAGGAGGTTAGGAGCAATGCTTGGGAGCTCAGCAAAACAGCACGAATACTCACCACTGTCATACCCAAGATTAGGAAATCCGTCTGGGAGTTTCTACAAGTGGAAGTTCACTCACTGTTTTGTTTCAAATACATTGATGGTCACTTTAGCATGGAAAGGCTGTCAGCTGACTTTCAGGGAGCACTGGGACAGTGGTTGTGTCACATCCTGTCATGGCCAGATAAATGATAACCCAACCGACTGTATCAGTACAGGCTGGGGGATGACCTGTTGGAAAAGAGCTCTGTGGAAAAGGACCTGGAGGTCCTGGTTGATGACAGGTTGGCTATGAGCCAGCAGTGTGCCCTGGTGGCTAAGAGAGCCAATGGGATCCTGGGATGCATCAGGAAGAGTGTGTCCAGCAGGTCAAAGGAAGTGATCCTCCCCCTCTACTCTGCCTTGGTCAGGCCCCACCTGGAGTACTGTGTCCAGTTCTGGGCACCCTGGTATAAAAAAGACAGGGACCTCCTGGAGAGAGTCCAGAGAAGGGCAACAAAGTTGATTAGGGGTCTGGAACATCTCCCCTATGAGGAAAGGCTGAGTGAGCTGGGTCTGTTCAGCCTGGAAAAAAGAAGACTTGGGGGGACCTAATTAGTGTTTATAAATATCTTAGACATGGGATGCAGGGGGAATTGGCCAGCCCCTTTTCAGTGGTCTGTGGGGACAGGACAAGGGGCAATGTCTGTAAGCTGGAGCATAGGAAGTTCCGCACCAACATGAGGAAGAACTTTTTCACAGTGAGGGTGACAGAGCACTGGAATAGGCTGCCCAGGGAGGTGGTGGAGTCTCCTTCTCTGGAGATATTCAAGTCTCGTCTGGATGCCTATCTATGTGATATGAGCTAGGGAGCCTGCTTTGGCAGGAGGGGTTGGACCCGATGATCTCTTGAGGTCCCTTCCAACCCCTAAGATTCTGTGATTCTGTGATTTATGTTTAAAATCTGAAGACGCCATCAAACCTGGGGAATTCTTAACCATCCAGAGGCAGCTGGAAAGTGGATGCTCAGAAAAGATTTTGGTAAATAAAAAAGACCAAGACTGAACTATCTCTCATGCTTCCAACGAAAGCATACGGCCATAAGTGCTTGAAAAGATGAAACATGTTAGAAGGGAAAAAAAAAACCCAACCCAGAAAGAATAGCTGCATTTTTTCAAGATTTCTCTAGAAAGCAAGTAGGTATTTTTACAAGGCAGAAAATTAAAAAAATTATTTCCTAGACTGGGCAAAATGCCACTCTAACAGATGGCAGAAGTGCAGGCATGCAAGAGAACAAGTTTATGAATTGATGCATGGGCATGTTTTCTGTCCAGAAATGTTGAAACAGCAGCTTTTGGAGAATTATTTCAACTCCTACATTTACAGAACTATGTCCTTGCCAGCCTAGCTTCAAGCTTGCTTAAAATGTGTATGGATTTTGTTTCTTGCAAGACATTTTTTGACAACCACTTAAAGATTTCATTTAATAATATTATTTGAATGGAAAAGAAGTGTTATTTTGTTATTTTATTGTTATATTTGTCATTGTTATTATATTTAAGTTTAAACACCATTCATTAGGCTTCTATTGTGTATTATGTGAGGATCAAATAATTTTCACTGATTTCTACAGCATTTCAGAGCTCAACATTGCTTACAAACCATCATATTTTGTCTGTTTTAGCTGGGCTATAAAACATTCCTGTACACTCCTGAAACACATAAGGGGACAAATCAAGAGATGAGTTTACAGTCTCCCACTCAGCACACCTCCATTAAGATAGCAACTCTATCACAGGATGAAGAAAATTATAATTTTACTTTTCTATGACAAGCTTTTTCAGTCCACTGCTTTGCTGTTCTGCAGCCTTAAAATCCTGCTAGACAGACAGATGCTTTACTGCTCTGATATAAAAGTATGTCTGCTCAAAGAGGGGAAAAAGAAAAAATTATCTGAAATGAACTGAGAACATGTTTTTTGACCATATCATAACCAGTTTAATTACTCACCATCTTTAGTCAGCAAAGAAGTTGCTAAAAGGAATATAATATTCCTGCAATATAAGTAAGACCTGAGTGCTGAAAAGCCTGAAGTACATTCAGAGAAGACAAATCGGCCCATGAGCATTTCTCTGAAGAACCCTTACAGCATCTCAACTTTTGGGGTGTTTCAGTTCAGCTGAACTGGCACCATTTCTTATGAACTTTGCTTACATTACTGAAGATCTGCATCCACTGCAAACAAGGAGTGACATTACTGCTTTAACTTAAACAAAGCTCTCCATTCTTAAGCTACATGAATTACAAAAGCTGAAAATGTGCCTCAGCAAAAAAATGAAATAAAGTAACATTTTCCCCCTGAGGATTATATGGCAAAGTGTCACCCACAGGCCGGTTTAAAACCCAATTCTAATATCATCATAGTCCACCTGCTTGAGGTGTAAATATGCATACAAGGAAAAAAAAAGGCATTTATGGATGAAACAAACAAAAAAATATGAGTGCAGTCCCTGGTGTCAGTGAAACAGGAAAATAAGAGAGTCAGATATTCAGCTCTAGCGAGCTGATAATAGTCAGATGTGACACAGAAATCCTTAAATAACATTCCAACAACTCACCATGATGACTAAACAAAGGCAAAAATAACTATGCCTCAAAGGATCACTAAGCAAAGTGACAAATAATGGGGAGGTGAGCTACTGATAAGGAAATGACATTTTTAGTTAGTATGGAAAATTGTTGTTTAAAACCTTTTCAGAGCTCTTGGTAAATCAGAGGTAAACATTAGGGGTCAAACCATGACCTATTAGCCACTCACCTGAATAACCAAAGCTGCCTTTCTGACCCCTGACAGAAAGCAAGAGCAGTCCCACAACTGGGAAGCACAAGAGGAGATGCCTAGAAAGGGGATATTGACTTACTGCATCCTGCAACTCCTTTGGAAGTGCTTTAAGCCAATCAGTTACTCTAGGAGGTAGCACAGTTGAATATTTTTTCATGCATAGCAAAGGTGACACAGAATGGTAAGACTAATTACAAAGCTAAGTGAGTGATGATACTTGAAAAGCAAATTGAATTAAAAATTGGCATACAGGAAAATCATCTGGAATACATAGGTAGAGCTTTCAATGAACAATGGCACTTTCCTGCACCACAGTGGGTGACAATCACATGTGCAGAACTGGTACAAGGATCACTTGCTGTCCCCAAAGACCCTTTTGTATCTCCTAGTCTAGCTGCCTCCAGGTGGTGGGCTTTCCTGTAAGCAAATCTGGCATTTGATCTTCAAAGCAGTAATGATGATGTGCAGCAAACTGTGTCAATTTATGATGGCACATTTGCTCCTGGAGAATTTAGGCTCCCGTTACAGCCTCAATATCTTCTATAGCAATTTCAAATTTTTTTTCTCTTTGAGCTAATTGAAGAGTCAACTGCTGATATCCTTTAGCTTCCTCTCTAGCAATACTGCCAGCACAGCAGGTAAAGCTATTGATCTCAAGCTACCTCAAGATTTCCTCTGCAAAAGTAATCTTCCTCCTTGCTTTGCAACAGGTTTTTCAACACTGTGCTATAGCCACATTAATAATGAATGAATCCATTATGATCAATGGCTCAACAATGAATATCAAATGACTTCTCTGTTATGAAGATCATTACAGGACACTAGAGGTAACTGTTCAGTGCCATTTACAGGGGTTTAGCAGTATGATCCCTTTCTCTCTTAATGGGATTTCTATGACTAAAACACCCCAAATCGCACTGAATATTTAACCCAAGGTCCAGTGATTTTACAGTTTATACTATAAAACATCTCATCAATCAATAGGGCAATAACATGTATCACTGTCTCTTTGAGCAATTTAATATAATCTCACTGTGTACACAGTGCCTATCAGCGGCATCACAAAGCATGCTTTGAAGGCCTGAGGTAGATACTAATTGTCCTGTATCGGACAAACAGAACTAGAGACTGGACAGAACCAGTCCACCGTTGCCTTTAAAAAGCTGTTCCTTTTAACTTTGTTTTTATTTGTTTGTGCCCACTTGTGCAATAAATAAAGCAACTGATTAAGCAATGAACATAGGACATTAATCACATTGCTTAACTAGATAGTTCCTAAAGGTCACCCTGCTTTGAAACGTGGCACTTTCCCGCGTGCTGCCCGCAAGCCCTTGATTAATGGTGCATCTCCCTGCTCTCCCTGTGCACCCTTGGATCCCCGTTCTGCACTTCTGCCTTGCTCTTAGCTCCCATGTGAGTGGCAAGGCTGTCAAAGTGACATGAGAAATGACTGCGTAACCTTTGCCGATGTTCACCAGTTCCCAGTCTTTCAGTTTTTGCTCTGCACTACTCTCCAAGAAGTCTGCTTTAGGTTTACAGTTTCCCAGGCAGAATTTGCGGTGACAGAAGAGAAATGATTGCTCTAGATTACGTTGCCAACAGAGCTTTGACAAATGCTATGGAGCTAATAGATCTCGCTCAAGATAAATAGGTATCAGTGGATATTGTGGCTAGCTCTCACTCATGCAATCTCAATTTTAAATCTGCGCTCAAGAATAGGCTCTAGTAATGCTACAGCAATGGAATATATTGAGGGAAGAGGGATTTGATGGTGAAGCATGATAGAAGGATTGATGATAGCAAGGTTGAGAACGACCCAGTGTCTGGACTTGAGTCCTAGGTGATGTGGGGTAAATGCTATTTCTGACCACGATTCTCCTGTGTGGAACAGGGCAGACTACTGCAACACAGACACCTGAGCCTCCATCTAGCTATGCATCCGCAATTTATTTGTGAAATAGGCACATCAAAAAAAGGGAAATAGGTTTCTTTCATCATGAACAGATTTAAGGGATGGTTAAACACAAAAATCCCACATCTCAAAGTCATATTGTTTTCTATCTCATTATGCACTAAAAATATTTTGCAATTCAGAGTGCCCACTAAAAGAGACCCTGCCAGGCTGAGCCAGGGGAGGTACTAGGTCTCCCCATCAGACACTGGCCCACAGGAAACTATCATTAAAGAAATGGATGTATCTTTGTTTCTCCAGGAAGCAATTCACTTGTGCTCCTGGGAAATCTGACTTTTTTCCCTGACTTTGGGGATGATTCTTGTAAAGAGGCAAACAGAAACACAGAGAATGACTGTGATTCCTTCCAACCATGTGGGAAGCGCGTGCCAAACCCTGTAACACCGCCTATAATAATCCTGTGCTCCAGCACGTGATGATGGTTGCTTACATGCAATAGAGTTCTTCTGATGCAAATTAATTTACTAAAGTAGAGATGATGCCATTAGCAATAATGTCTCCATCAACCTTTGATGCTGAGTGGGAGTCATGCAGGATAAGTTCCCCACTTGTCTATTCTCAAAGACACGTTTTTCTCACACCAGTATCATCTGTCTTTACATTTCTATGATGAAAAACATAAACATGATTCCAAGAAATCAAGCAGATTTTTCTCCAGTTGCTCTAAACAATTTTATGATTCTCAGAGGGGAAAAAATATCTGATGAAACAAAAAAACCCCTCCAGACAATTACAGTAATGTGTGTTGATTCAACTGATGTTTTGTTTTTGAGGCTTTGGTGTCTAGGAACATCATGGTTACTCATTGACAAAAAAAATCTCACTGATGCATAGCAAGTATCTTAATGAAGTCAAGAGCAGCGATTTTAAGGGAAAACAAAAAATGGAGAATTATCTGTATTTTTTTTTCTGTTGAGAAATAATTGTGGAAGAGCACCTTTGCTGGAATTCCTTCGTTGCCTTCACCTGCTATAACATATTGCATCTGAGTGCACCTCTCTCCATGAGCAGCTTGACAGACGTTAACTGAACACTCTACTGGTGCAAAGATGTCACCACAGAGAACTTGCTTTTAGGGTATTGAGTGATAGCTTTACTACACCTGCAACCTCAGCGACATAATTTATCTAGCCATGACAAAAAAGGAGAATTAAGCCCCTGCTTCATACAAGATATGAATAGAGACCCATCTAGGAAAATTAGCCGCCATCACTACCGTATGTGGAGGCCGTCCCTTTGAGTCACTTAACATGATGCTCAATACAAGTTGAGTCACTTTACATTTTAAACCTCCTGACAGTGTTAAAGGGCATTGCGTAAAGGAGGTGATCATGGCATCTGTTCTTAAAAAATACACTCAAGGGAACTGCCCAAGAGTAATATAAAGATGATTCAGACAACCCCACAAGCGTTACCCATCCCTCATTCCTACAGGCCAAATCCTGAGAAATACCAAATGCCTTGGAGCACTTAGACATTACGGGTGCTCAGCATTATTGGTGCCTTGACCCGTGCTTGCCCACGAAGAATCAAAATAAATGATAGCCAAAAGCACAATGCAGAGGACTACACCCCTGCTACCTCATGGTGGTGTACTCCAAAATGATGCAGTTATTACTGAGGTTAATACCTGGACTGATATAAATTGCTTTCCAATGTAACTGATCATATTTAGACCATCTGTAAAAAAACTTTAATCCTAACTGAAGTTATATGATAAAATCAACCAAACAACTCTCCTAAATACACAAATATCCTTTTTGGACATATTTTAAAGGATTTACGATTTCAGAGGCTTTGAAATTCAGTTCAACTAAAACACTCCAAGGTTAAGTGCACAGGATTATGACCTGGAATCGCAGTCTAAGAAAGATGTAAAGACTGTAACACCAATATTTATAAAAAGGAATGCTCCAAAAATTTCTACGCTTTTGAAAGACAACACAACTTCCTATTTCAGTATTGCAAATGCCTTCCAGAAGCTATGACATTAGCTATGGAACAAGAGTCTTATTTCTTAACATTGAAGAAGTAAAATATGGGAAAACTGTGAATACATAATGATTAATTTAAAGTGTGTGCTGTTGCTGTAATAGGCAGGATACTTACGCTGTATGTATCTGGCCAATTTAATTTCAGGCTTCATTTTTGCCAACAAAAGTAAATGATATTTTTAGGAAAAAATGTTTTAGCATATTAAAAAAAAATAAAATGTTTTTTTAAATAAAGATTTCATGGATCAACTCTTGCATGCTGTTTATATGCAAGTTTCCTACATTTTGCATTGCTGAATAATTGAGAACATTAGCTCCCAAACCATGAAAAATTCATTTTAACATGATGTATTATTAATCAATTTAATTTACAGTGATCTGAAAAGTCCCACTTTCAGTTATGGTGCTTGAGGATACGTTTAGACAGCAGTTTGGTCTGTATTATAGCACTTCATGTAACTTTCTCATCTGATACACTTCTCAAAGTGGGTCATACTGCACACACATGGTAATGAATAAAATAGATAAAAGAGAACCAGTTGACATAACTTACTTGGACTTCCAAATCCTTTTGACAGTGTGTCACACAGAAAATCACCAAAAATTTAAGTAGTTGGAGAACAGAGCAAATTATTTGAAATCTAAAGCTGCTTAGTAGAAAGAAAGGAAAACACTGCATATCTTTTAAAAATATTGTTACTATATAAAGATATATTACTCTTTTAATTAAATACTTTTTACTTTTAATATTTAAAGTTATCATTATTTTTACTATGAAAAGGTGTATTTTTACTATATAAAGATAAGCATATTAATCTATTTCACAAAGGTTCAGCTATTCTTTAGCTAATGATTGCTAATACTTCATTATAAAATAACCTCAAAAAATAATTGTGGAAAACAACTACTATTCTAATTGAAGATTTATTTATCTGGGATTACCAGAAAAGTAATAATTCACTGTGGCCTCATGGACATTTCTCCCCACTGCAATACAAATTGATAAGGGAGATTTCAGATTACAGAAGCTCTTGTGACTCAGACCTCTCCCTCCATTTTCTGTGAAAAGCCACCGGTCACTGAAGTCTCTGCTTACTATGTCAGGCATGGTCATTATGTCACCTGGCCACAAATATGAATCATTAAAATGTAAGATAATAATCAAGACCTGCTGATTAATAGTGGAAATATTTATAGAGACTACAGAGCTTTATCAGGATGAACAATTACTACAAACACCACGTAAAGCTCGAATGTAAAAAGCTTACCCAGGGAAAGTAGTCTGTGTTTAGAGGTAGAAGCCTGAAACCCTGGTTCACCTTAAAAGATTTTAAATGAACGGGGAAGGAAAGTGAAGTATCTCCACACCAGGGAACATCAGGATGAGGTCTGCTAAATATCAAGCTGGGAAAGCTTGCATAAAAGTCCATGTGGTGAATACCAGAGACAATAATACTGCAAGATGCCATCAGCCAGCGAAGTCTCACTGGAGGAAAGCATGGCCCCTTCCACGCCTGACTCAGATGGAGAATGGCCAAGAAGAGGCAACACAAATAGTCCAGGGCATTCATGAACTCTCCTACAAGGAATAAATGACAAAGGCAGAATAGTTTTGCCAAGAAAGGAGTTACATTTAAAGCAAAGAGGCACAATAAAAAGGCATTAAATAATAAATGGCAAAGAAAGAACATGGATTGCTGGCTTAAAATTGAGGCATTTGGAAAATGTTTTTTCTTTTTATAGGAAATTTTAATGTTGGATGTTCAAGGCAACAAAACCTCAAAACTAACCTGGGTAATTTGTAGACAAATGGTATAACACATCCCTTCACCCCTGGAAGTAACTCAGGTGAGATTAAAAATGCACAGTGGTAAAATATTTATACAAAAAGGCTGGGGCAAATTTCATCAAAAATCAGACAGTCAACCAAAATAACCACATAAATAAAGTTAGAAATAAATTTCAAAAGGAAGCGTCTGCAAGCCTGCTGAGAAACACCAACAGGCTGGAGGGAGAAGGTGTGCCTGTGCCAGTGAGAAGCCCCGCTGGAACCAGAGCTATGTGTCAGGGCAGGCTGGTAAGCGATTAGGGAGAGGAAAAATACTTTGAGGAAGTTTTGTTTCAAAACTAAGATGGCTATGAGCCAGAGAGCTGCCCCTCAAGGCAGTCCCTCCTCCATTCAGAGACAGATTCCTCACGAATTTGTACCTTCTTAAAAATAAACATGCTGGCATCAAACACACACTACTTGTCACATCTTCCCGCCTAACAGAAATAACTTTGCAGAGCCCAAGCTTTCACTAGCTGCTTGTATTAAAAAGAAGAACATATGGATATAAAATATGTGTTACAGATAGGAAAATTGGAGTAGGCTAAGTGACTTGTCAAAGCATAATATCAGCGCACCCTGGTTATTCCCAGGGGACGCTCCCAAGGCCTGTCTTTGTTTCAAGGAACACAGTGGGACCTTAGGCTCCGTGAGAGACAGTCCTCATTCTCATATGGCTCACACAGAGACAAAACACACCAGCCTAGTGTTTTAATGAAAAACTTCAAGCTTCAGCCTTACAATAAAGTGTCAAAGGCTTATGGTTATAAAATAAAGTATGAAGCAAATAGGCTCTCCATGACGAGCACCTTCATAGCACTGTATCCCCTCGTGAAAAGAAATTGGTTAAGGACAGCTCTATGCAAGGCAGATTTAAGTTAATCTCATTCCCTGTTTTGAATCTTTGTGGCCACGTTTGTTCACCTTTGGTAGCAATAAGCTACTTAAACATAAATTTAAAATAAAATCCTGCATTGTGTAAAAACACAGTGAGCTCAGTGTCAAACTATTCCCACAAGCACCTTCAGTATGCAAGCTGAGCTCCAAAAAAGTATTATGTGACATATGCTAGAGTTCTTTGCAAAGATACACCCCTTCCCTAGATCAGGTATATCTGACAAAGGTGTTTCTCCAAGTCACAATATTCATAACTATTGGAAGAATCTACTTCTTGTCTCTTCTTATGTTGTTATGGTTTGGTAACAATAATTTATCTCATTTGATTTAAAAATTCCTTCTTGTAAAAAAGCAAAAGTTACCTGTTATTAAAATACTACAAAATCCCTGATACAACTTCTTCGCTTTCTATCAAGAAAAATAATGAAGTATAATGATTCATATGGAGCCTCTGCTGCCCAGGGTTCCTGCAACTCATACATTGCAAAATTATAGAAAAAACCACTAGAGCATTTCCATTCTGATGCTGTAATTCCTAATACAATGCACACTAACTGCACGAACAGTGATAGATACATTTTCATAGAAATAAAACATCCCTTTAAAATATATATATATCACCCTGAATTTAATTGTTAGAGAAGACAAATTATCCCCTGACAATAGCCGAGAAGCAGATTATATCACTGTATCCACTTTATATCCTTACTTCACTATGTTGTGAAATAAGCATGATGTCTAATTTATTTCTGTATTGCATTTGCTAGCAAACATCCACACTGAGGAATGCCTGCTGTCCATGACTGCCCACAGACCAGGACAATGACCTTGCAAGGTTCCATGTCCGAAAAAAGTGCCATAACACAACAGGATAGGATTTATTTTCAGCAATGCTCTAGAATAGCCACAATTTAATGGGAATTCTGAGATTACAATACAAAAAAGTACTGCCAGAGTTGAAGGCACTACCTGAAACAGAAATTTTTACCATTCTGTTAAATACTTCCCTTTTGAAGACAAAACTGTCCTCCAAGCTGAAAGAAGCCTCTGTTGAAGTTACACCGCTTCACAAGGCCACTCTACCTTACCTGTCACTGTCTAAAACACTGAAGCGGAGCAACTCTCAGAGCAGGAAGCCAATGGGAGCATCACTCTGAGAAGTAATTTTCAAGTAGACCTTGAATCCTTCTACTGTGTCTTGCCTCTTCGTCCTTTGGTATAGAAACACCTAAGGCAGAGCGTCCAATCTCCAAGGCCGGAAGCCCTTTTTGTAGTGTACCCTGGTCATGAATCAGAAACTGGAGAGACAGGACAGGACCTTCCAGGGGTAAGGCAGCTTTGTAAGTCCTTAAGTTATTTAGCTAACATGAATGCAGAATTGAGAGAATTGAACTGCAGCTTCTCATTCTTGCTCCTTCCCCAGGAACCACAAGCAGTGAGAGTTGCAGTGTGGTAATCCTTTACCTAAAACCACAGAAATGTCTACATTTCTGAAGTTATGACACCTCAGTAAAGGAATCAGCTCGTTTTACCTCCTCCCCATGAATAATTGCTCCTAAACTCTAGCATAGAAAAAAAGGTAATAAAATAGGTTATAAAAAAATAAGCTGCAGTGGCTCAATACAAAGACCCAGGTATCTTCTTTTGGGAAAGTAGCCTCTAATAAATGTTCACAAGAAAAGACCACGGCCATAATGATACCCTCCAGCACATGCTCCCCTAGCTGCAATCCTCTACCGCTCTGCCAAGGAAATGCAGGGATTGCTGTCACAACAGCAGCTAATGCTCTCAGCAGGGAAGGAAGGGGCACTTGCACTGCTCCACCTCCACCACCACAGGAACTGTCTCTTATAACTCCCAAATAATTTCTCAGTACATATTACCATCTTCAGCCAAGGGAGAGGAAAAAAAGAAGTGAACCATAGAAAAAACAGTAGCTAGCAGGGATGGAGAGAAGGAAGAAAATGTTTTAGTTGATGGGGGCCTGGTGTTAAACACATTTCATAGGACATGCCATGTAACGCTTGCCTACTGCAATCTCAGTACTTCCATCATTTGCATCAGATTTCCCAAGAGATGTTTTGTTTCTCTACAAAGAAATTTTGTGCCAGGTATAGATGTTACTTTCCTCCTGAATGCTGAGTACCAGTATTACTTGCAGTATTGCTGTCTACATTTCCACTTTTAGCAGGTAAATGTAAAAGTTAGGAATTTCTTTTTTTAAAAAGATGACCCTTCCTTTCCACCACCCAGAAGGGAAATTTACATATATCATATATATAAGTATGGTATATGTCATACACATTGCTGAACAGCGCTGTCACACTTTTACATAGTGCTTAATGTAACATGAAAAAAAACCCAGATGGTAATCCCCAGATCTAATATAGTCCATGAAGTGGCTCTGTTACTAGCTGCAAACTGCCCAAAAAAAGGTGAATGCTGAAAGCACCCCAGGCCTTCTCCTCTCTGGGGAACCTACCTGGTGTCAGTTACTCACCAAAGATACAGCTGGAGTGACTCAATAAAGCTCCCAACAAGATACTCTTCCGATGTGCCACGCTACCATCTATCACTGTCAACTGACTATAGCACATAGATATTATTTTTTTATTTCTTAAACTTAAAAAATAAAAAGAAAGCACACTGAATCCCAGGCTTTCAGCTGTATGGGATTCTCACAAAGAGATGAAATATCTTAAGAAATAATCTTACTAGCACATTTCAAAATTTAAAAAAAAAAAAAAAAAGTGCAATATTGCAGTGTTATTCGTAGCTGGTATCAATCATCCCCTAGTCTTGAAAGTCAGCTGACTTAGATTAGCCATCCTTACACAGCATCAGGATTATAAGAAAATCTTTTTTGAATTCTGAGGAAGTCATTATTCTCACTAATAAAACTTTTTAAGAACATACAAAATGAATACAGTAATTCCACCCATTTTTATGTACCAAAAGCAAAGTGATTTAGGACCCAATCTGAACTATCAGCAGGTGGTTCTATTTGAAGTCAAACTGGGAGAGAAGACGCTATTATTTCACACATAAACATGCATTATGACATTTCCTCACATCTTCCCATCACTGTGCTTTGCTTTGTTTTCCGGTACAGAGGAAAACAAACTACCTTTATTACCTTACAATACCATAGGAGTGTGATGCAGATCTCAAAACAGAGAGAAAGGGAAACAGAACATTTTCTGTGCTGCCAACCCTTGTTAGGCTGTGAACTGCTAAACAATTTTTCAGGACGGCCAAACACTTTTTATCAAACTAAACTTATTTCTCAAGCTTACAAAAATTCCTGCATGAAGGATTTAAGGAGAGAAACATATCCTCTGCAATGGAACCAGCTTAAAAATATCTGCACCAGAGAAGAAAAAGCCTTCTGTGTTTCAAGATAATCTCTGTGGCTAAGGAAGAGGATCCCTTCAAGCACATCCCTAAGAAAGACTCTGCAGCTGAGCACAGATCAAAATGCTTGCACTGGGCATGCTAGGCAGCACCCTGTGGAGCACAGCATCCACAAGTGACTCAGCAGCTCAAGGCAGTCAGATGAGATGCACTAAGCCAAATCAGAGAAGGGTTTGGTTTGGTTTGGTTTTTTCCAAGACACTGCATCACTTGCTTTCTGGTCTCCCCTACTTGACAGCATTCAAAACAGAGTCCAGAAACCTCAAAGCTGAAAGCCCTTTATCACTATAGCTCTACGATTCCTGTCAACTTCCTTACTCCTTCCCTGTGGCAAAGACAAAATGAAGTAAAATTACTTTTTCAATCTTTGAACAAAGTAGTTTACTGGAAGATGAACGAAAAATAAATGCCAAGGCAGACCCCAGACACACTGTGCTTTGCAAGAAGAAGGTACAAACATAACTGAAATCATTGGGCTACACATATTTTAAATCTGTGGAAAAGAAAATATGTGGTAACACACTACAGCAGGATTCTTGATTTATTAGAGAGAGCTCACCACTTCCAAGTGAGCGCTCTATATAGAAACGTTTATTTGCCACACTACATTTTACTTGCAGACAACTAGGACACTTAACTGTTTTGATATTTAAGGGTTTGGGGATTTTCTGGACTGTTCCTTCACAGTTTTGTAGTTAGAATACATTTTATGTATGCAACTATAAGTAAAAGACTTACAAGTAAATGTTTTCAGGATAAACCCATTTTTAAAGCATTTTGATCTACTAACTCACACACAAACACTAACAAAGCTTGATGTACAAATGATGCAACCCTTCAACACACAGAGTGAATGGACTGATATAGTTTTAGGTGGGCAGAAACCATGAATGATTTGATGTGCAGGTATTATTTCATGATCCTTCTTGTCACTAACCCTGAACTACCAGACAAGTTATTCCTCTGATATAGCAGAGATTAGCTTACAAAGGAGAAGTAGTCTTGAAGAACTATCACACACTGTCTTGTCTATCTATACCCAAGTAAAAGAACAAGGTCTGATGCAGAGTGTTTCTCAAGGGTAACTATTGAGGTAGGTAGATATTGGCCTATGCAACATGAAAAGGCCATTGCTAGCATGGCCATCTGGCAAACACTAAAAACTTCAATCTCTGTCTCTTCCCAGTTCTCCCAATTACAAACATAGGTGCATATGACTACCAGAGGTATAATGCAAGCAGCAAAGCTCTGTGCGTATCGCTATTGAACAATTAATTTATCTATACTTCCTCAGGCTATCAGGATGCCCAGTGGGACATTATATATTCTCACTTATGGAAAAGGTAACTGTAATGCCAGGACTTTGACCTCAAAGTGATTTCTGTAGGTAATTCTCTGCCTTCAGGACTTCTCCAGAGAGGGAGATTCATCTATGTAAAAGTTGAATTACAGTGTTTGGATGAAATCTATTTTCCTAAAAGAAGAAGGAGGGGGGAAAAAAAAGTAGAAAATTGCCATTTTCTTCCAGATGATCTAAAGGCACCAATTTAAAACCAAAGTCCTCCCTCAAGGGAACCACGGCTGAAAATGCGCTATGTCTAACTGCAAATGGCAGTTCTGAGCTGCTGAGGCCCTGACACATCTGTTACAGAGATCATTCCACAAAGCCAAAAATCTCCATAGAATTTGCTTAAGCACATTTGCAAATCTAGTTCAGCACCACAGGTGGCTGAGCTTATTCTCAGTGCAGTGTTTGGGAGAGGCTGGCTGCTCGTTCTTCAGTTCCTGCAGAGGAGGGGAGGGGGGACAGGAGGGGGAGGAGAGTCCACTTTTTTTTCCAGAGAGGAAACAAAGCTGGGGACTACGCAGCTGGCACCCTTGGCATGGTCAGCTCTGAGGCTCTGCTCAAACAGAAAGGGAAGAGACTTCACCAAATTACTTCACACTTCTGTAAAGCCACATTTCATGCCACACTTTTCTCGCTCGATAGTCACCATTTTCTAAAGCCGTCTAACCGAGCTGGATGCAAACTTACATCATTGGGCACTGAATGACAAAAATCTCAATCTGTGCACAGCATGGCCAAAATACCAAAATATCCTAATATCCCCAAAAATGGAAGTTTTAAGGTATTTAAAGCATCTCAAACTATTGGGTCTCCCCAGTTGAGTAGTGATTTCCAGTTTACCATCAAATCTTTTAAACTGATCCAATTTGTTCATTTTATAAAAAATTCAACAATTTTAAAATCTTAAAATGTCAATGATACAGCAAACTGAACAGATACTCCAAGGAACAGCATTTCCCGTTGCTCTGGGTGGATACTTTTGCCTACCCAGTGGTACACCCCCCATCTCCTCACCTCATCAAAACTCAGAAAAACTCAGCGCAGAACACTGAAACTGACTGTGCTTGTGAAAGTCCGAATGCAAGCCTTCAAAAGCTGTATCTTTCTACATTGTCTGCAGAGAAGTTGGGGCATAACATTATTTAGAACAGTTTAGTCATCCAGTCACATCATTTCTCTTTCTATTAGCTCCCTGACTATAACAGCATTAAACAGCTTTTTACCATGTAATTTTCTTTTATTGCCTTGATAAAAATAAAGTCTTGCACTCTGAAAATCTACAGCATTAAAAGAAAAAATAAAAGCCCTAAAAACACAGCACAGTGAAGCAGAGGCTTAAGGTCATGAATACTGAGTGACATTAGTAGGTCTACCTTAAAAAAAAAAATCAGTATTTTTATTGCTGAACAATACTTTGCACTTTTCTAAACTCATCACTTTTGAGTTTTAAAATATTACAAAGGAATTAAACTGAATTAGCTTAAATCAATATTCTCCTAATAAGAATTCTTTGTAGGTTTAAATTTTTAAGCTTTACGTATTTCAGTAGTACATGTTAAATGGAGATCTGATATTTTGCCAGCAAAAGTTTCATTACATCACTAGTAGAAAAATCATGATTATCTCATATTACATCAGCTTAATGATACAATGTGTCTGGTGCTTTTAAAGACTAGACAAACAGGACAAAAGTTTCCACCACCACTGCTGATATTTATAGCTTCTTTAAAATGGAATTTCTCAAACACAGACTATTTGCTTCCACCTTCTTTTCCTTTATTAGTACAACATTTACGGTATTTTTTGCATTTGCATTGAGCTTTTGACCCAGTTCAGTTTTGCACTAATTGTGTTACCAGTGAAATGAACTCTGAAGGCCAACACAGAGACCTTTTTTTTTTTCCCCAAAAGCCTCATGTAAATCATTAGCAAAACCTCATTCTCTCACCTAAAGCTCATCATCTATCCCTTGTTATTGCTATTACAGATACAGCACAGTGTACTGAAAACCATTCTGTCTTTGAGCACCAACATTTCCATGCACAGGAAACTCTAAAACTCTTGCTTTCCTCTGAGCAAGTTCCTGACATATTAATTCCAAGAGCAGTTGCAGTGCTGGGCATGCAAGCAGAGGATGTGGATGACTGAAGTGTGTATCCTTCCAGTATGACCCCAGGCCAATAATTTTGCCTACCCATCGCAGCACATTAAAATATTACAAATACTGACAACTTGTAAGAGTTGTTGCAACAGTAAATAGAGAATTATGGAATGGTTTGGGTTGGAAAAGATCTTAAAGACCATCTAGTTACAACACCCATCATGTCCAGGGACACCCTCCATTAACCAGGTTGCCCAAAGCTCCATCCAACCTCGCCTTCAACCTTTCCAGGGAGGGGACAGCCACAGCTTCTCTGGGCAACCTGTGCCCTACCATCCTCACAGTAAAGAATTTCTTCCTAATATCTTATCTAAACCTACCCACTTTCAGTTTAAAGCCATTACCCCTCATCCTATCACTCCATGCCTTTGTTAACAGTCCCTCTCCAGCTTTCCTGTAGACCCCTAGAGGTACTGGTAGGCTACTATAAGATCTCCCTAAAGCCTTCTCTTCTCCAGCTGAACAAGCCCAACTCACTCTCAGCCTGTGTTCATAGGAGAACCCTGTGTCCAGCCCTTTGACTAACTTCATGGCTCTTCTCTGAACTCACTTCAACAGGTCTATGTCCTTATGTTGGGACCCCCAGAACTAGACTCAGTATTCCAGGCTGGGATCCCAAGTAGATTCACAGAATCATAGAATGGTTTTGGTTGGAAAAGACCTTCAGGATCATAGAATCCAATCACCTATCCAGCTCTATGAGGTCCAACACTAGGCCACATCACCAAGCATAACATCTAATCTTCTTTTAAACACCCCCAGGGATGGCAATTCAGCCACCTCCCTGGGTAGCTTGTTTTAATATCTGACTACCCTTTCAGTAAATAATTTTTTCCTAGTAGCCAACCTAAACTTCCCCTGAGACAACTTCAGGCTGCTTTCCCTTGTCCTGTCACTAGCTACCAGGGAGAAGTGACCAAGCCCCACCTCACCACAACCACCCCTCAGTCTCCTCTTCTCCAGACTAAACAATCCCAGCTTCCCCAGCTGTTCCTCACAAGACTTTTCTTCTAAATCCTTCACCAGCTTTGTAGCCTTTCTCTGGACATGCTCAAGCATCTCAATGTCCTTCTTGTAGTGAGGGGCCCAAAACTGCACACGGTACTCAAGGTGTGGCCTCACCAGAGCTGAATACAAGGGGACAATAACTTCCCTAGCCCTACTCACCACACTGTTTTTAATACAGACCAGCATGCCATTGGCTGCCTTGGCCACCTGGGCACATTGCTGGCTCATGCTCTTCTGGCTGTCGACCAACACCCCTAGGTCTCTCTCCTCCAGACAGCTCTCGAGCCACTCCTCTCCCAGCCTGTAACTTTGCATGGGGTTGTTGTGACCCAAGTGCTGGAGGCACTTGGCCTTGTTGAACTTCATACAATTGGTTTCGGCTCATAGATCCAGCCTGTCCAGATCCCTCTGTAAATCCTGTCTACCCTCTGGCAGATCAACACTCCTGCCAACCTTAGTATTATCCACAAATTTACTGAGGGCACACTCAACTCCCTCATCCATGTCATTGATAAAAACATGAAACAGAACTGGGCCCTGTACTGAGCCATGGGGAACATCACTGGTGACCAGCCTCCTGCTCCGTTTACCACAATCCTTTGTGCCCAGCCGTACAGCCAGTGTTTCACCCAGTCAAGTGTATGCCCATCCAAGTCATGAGCCGCCAGCTTCTCTAGCAGAATGCTGTGGGGAAGGGGCAGAATCACCTCCCTTGACCTACTGGTCACATATCTTTTAATGCAGCCCAAAATATGCTTGGCTCTCTGGGCTGTAAGCACACAGATAGTGAGAACGTAGGAGGCACAATAAATTCAGAATAAGCTAGCTGCTAGATTACTCAACACCACACTGCACAAACCTTCTGAAAGTAAGGTAAATTACTGTTTTCTTCTAGATTCTCATAACATCTGTCTGTTCCTTTGGAGGTAGTTGTGAAACAAAAACTAAGCAATGATTATCAGAAAATATATTTGGTAAGAGTGCTCACATGAAAATTAACATTACACAAATTTATAGATATTAAAAGAAAATTAACTGTAAACTTCAAAAAAATCCGTTTCCATGGAAAAAAATATTCTTAGAATTATTTACATATAATCAGGACATAATTAATACCCTACATTCCATCAGAAATTAATTATATTCTGAAATGTAAATCTCAAAATCATGAATAATTGGGCTGCTGAAATATACTATAATGGGTTTTATCTACAATTATTTTTGACTTGACAGTTTGAATCGTGAACGAAATAAATGATAAGCTGATTTTTTTTTTGTTTTTTGCAAACAAGAAAAGACTGCGGTGAACATGAACTGAACTATGTAATAAACTGTTCAAAAGTAAATCCATGGAGCTGGTAGAAACGTGGTCCACATGTTCTACAGGAAATTCAGCCGATTCAGGTTTGTGTCCATTTCGGTACTTGGGGATACAAAGGGATACTTCCCAACAGAAAACATTTTTCAAAGTTAATCAGAAATTTTTCAATGAGCTGACATACATTCACAACCCAAGGAGGACCATTTCCTGTCTAGAGTGTAATATTCCCAACTGGATACTCGTTCCATCACTAAATGCCACTTTGCCAAACAAGAACTGGGGGAAATTCTGGTAATGGCCATTGATTGTGATGATATTATGTTGGTTGCAAACATCTAATATCACTTTAATTGTGCTATTTATATTCACTTAAGAATAATGAAAGTTAGAGAATACATTTAGCTTTCAAACACAAAGAGACTGAAGGTTGGTAAGCCTAGTGACTCAAAAACATATATAAGCTTTATTTCCAAGAAGTTTTATCCTTGTACTTTCACTATGAAATCTTTTTTGACTAGTAACAGAAGCTCCAAGATACTACTGTGTTAGACACCTTAAAATTAGCCATCAGAATGTCAGAATATGGTTTATTTCTAATATTTCTCCCAGGATTTTACATTTTTGAGCTGAGAATGCCACAAGATAATTCAGAGTGAAAAATTCTAAAATTACTACCAAGGTTTTCATGGTTCTTATGCTCCATTAATTTATACACAGACATGTTTCTTATACTTTTAATGAGAAGGAAAGGGAAACTGAAATGTTCGTCAAAGTATAATAGTTAGGAAATGTATTTCCAGCCTCATTAATACACATAAGCCCAATCACTCTTCCAAACAATAAGATTTGTACAGGTGTCTAAACAGGATTACTAATAAGCCAGTCAAGATTATTATTCACCCTTGCTGTGCAAAAAAATGAGTTTGTAAGCCACATAGCTGCAAAAAAATTGACACAAGACAAAACCTGAGATCCTCAGGAGACTGTTATCCAAATAATCTTACTCTGGAGAAAGCCCATGCAATAATGTAGCTTGGAGGGGTAACATCAATTTTCTAACAAGTAATTAAGATTTGCATTATTAATGCAATGGATATTCTTGCAAATTACGTTTAAATATACGCAGATTTAAAAAGAAAAAAAGGCAAGAATGTTTAATGACAATGTTGTCATTTTTAAGTCTTTCTAATAAAACTATAGATAAAAGCAATGCTGAGCTGACCATTTCAGCAAATTTTAATCATTGGTACTTATAAACTGAGCAGATTTCTTAATGCAGCAGAAGACTTAGGTAGAATTGGGGAGCTTAATTTCCACTCTATCCTCAATACAACGTATCTTTCAAATGAAATAAAATTGAGTCAGTTAAAAAACACAGTGTAGTGAAGCCTCTTCTGAAATACATCTGCTTCGCCATGGTTCAGGTCGCTCTCAGTCAATGCTGAATGCAAGAAAACAGAGTGTACCCACCTTCAGCTCAGAGAGTCTAGCATTAACCCACTCGGACCTACTTAAGCTAAACACCAAATCACTTAGTTAAAATACAAGACTAAAACCTACCAGGGCATCACATTTCAGTGGAACTGAATTGGGCTGAAATGTAAGAACCTTAAAACTTGGTTTTAGTAAAAGAAAAGCTTTTGCGTGCTTGGAAATCATGGTCTCCCCTCCTATTTTTTATGTCTTTTGGTAACTTTTTCAAAGGATGAGCACAGACACGCATGCAAGAAGCAGACAGCTTGCTGTCCATGGAAAGGTTAAGTGAAAACAGCCTAAATGAGCAGAATTTTAAGGAAGCATCTCATATGCTCCATGACCCAAAACTGCGCAACAAAAAAAAGTGAGCAAAGAAGGGCAAGACAGTGAGTAACTATGTCAGCATACATGGGATTTCAAAATTTATGCAACTTTTTCAATTCAGTTGATAGAATAAACCCCCTGGAAACACTACCTAAAGAACAAAGAGATCTCCATTGAGTTTTAACCTGTGTAAAAAACAGGCCCAGTTTAACAGGCTACTGAGCTTGAGAGGAGAATCACAAGCCAAATTACATGGCCGTGTATAATACCTCCCTTCTCAGCAGGCTCAAAGCCATGTATGTCTCCAGCCTGGTAAGACACTCCTCTACCTCCACTGCTCCACAACAGAGAATATTATCCAAGATACCTCAGGAAGGGTGTATGATTATTTTGCAGAATGGTCCAGCACACTATGGCCAGGGCTACCAACCAGACCTTTCTCCAGAGAAAGGAGGTATCTCCTCCAGTGGGTGGAAGCATCCAAAGAAGTAGGTGGTATTTTCAGGAACATTCACTTAGTTTGTAGCAAATATTTAATTGCACATAAGTACTACAAAAACTCAAGCCTCACAAGGCATCCTTTAAACAAAGAAGATTTTGAAGCATAGGGGACAGTTTCCTTTAACCTTTACACCCACGCAAAATGAAAGTAGCCTTTGCATGCAGTTTCTTATTCTCCTGATACGGTCTAAGTACATCCATTTTAATACAAATATATAGCGACAGAGATGAAAGGAAAAAGAGATTAATGGCCAGGCTTCTCTCTGAAAGAATGCTCTAACATTTCTATTTGTACATGTCTTCAGAGCCTTCAAAACAGAAGGTCCCCCTGACTTAAAAAATAATTTATTACTTTGGTAAATAAGATGAATACAAAGAAAAGCAATGTGATATTGGCTTATATTTTATCTAGAGTAACATAAAATGAAGCAGCAAAAGCAACTACATTGGATGTATGGCACAGATAGTAAGAAACATCACAGTAAAAACCCACCAAACTTAATAAATGAGTAAGTATTGCCCATGATACAATCTTTCTGCAGTTATATTAATATCCACTTCTAAGCACAAAAAAAAAAAATCCCATTTTATCACTGTTGGAAGAAAATGTCATTGGAAAGCTACACCATTTGATACATGCTCAGTTAATCATTGTGTCTGCTAGCTGAACAAAACTTGGAAAAAGACACTAGAAATACGCTTGAAAAAACAAACTTTCGCTCCTCACCTCACTGGAGGAAACATCTTTATCTCAAGGATAGTAAGCATTTACATATTTCATTATAGAGCCTATATAAGGTCTCACTGCTTCTATTTCTAGAGAGGACAGCCCTGTGTGCCCAGAGCTGCAATAAAGAATACCTGTTTAATAGCCACCAAGGCTATTGAGTTTTGATTCCTGCTTTTCGAGGCTTCAGTTTCCTTCTTGATTATAATTAATCAAAGGTCCCAAAGGATTGTGATCCCCAACTTGGAAATGCCACCCTTGGCTATTGTTCAAGGCATTACCTTGCAACTCTAATCGCACAAAGCTGTGCCAGGGCAGGTTCAGATTATATCTTAGGAAAAAAATTTTCAGTGAAGAGTTGCCAAGGCCTGGAACAGGCTGCCCAGGGAGGTAGTTGAGTCACCATCCCTGAATGTGTTTAAAAAAAAGGGTAGATCAGATACTTAGGGATATGATTTAGCATAGGACAGGAACAGTTGGATTTGATGATCTTAAAAGTCTTTTCCAACCTTGTGATTCTGTGTAATGAACAAAGTCATTGTGGCCGTATGTATGCTTATTAACCATAGTTACACTCAAGTTGGAGTCACTGACCTCACCTCATCCACTTTGGGATTTTTGCAGAAGCAAAAGCCTTTATTTTGTTTGATGGTTAAAAATAAAAGTTAAACAGTTAATAGAAAGAACCAATATGCTCTGGCATATAAAATATCATTCATGAAGGAAGAATACGTTTCATGTTATGATGGGAAAAAATAGAGATGCTTTTGTGTTTACACAGACCTTCCTCTGACGACAAATATAGGAAACTTGAAGCTAAATACTGATTGGGAGCAACTGTTTTGTTAATCAATTTTACAGGCAAGCACG
Organism: Zapornia atra; assembly: GCA_013400835.1. Taxonomy (NCBI): domain Eukaryota; kingdom Metazoa; phylum Chordata; class Aves; order Gruiformes; family Rallidae; genus Zapornia; species Zapornia atra. The sequence continues at coordinate 169,147 of VZTU01030353.1, forward strand.
CTTAGCACTTTCGTTTACCACTACTTTTGCCGTACGATGGGCACAGGTGCAGGCAGCAAGTTAGCCCTGCAACATGCCAGCAGTATCACGAGGTAAAATAGAGAAAAAAATGTAAGAAACTCCCCTGCAGACCCACACAGTGCTGAGATACACAGACATTGCACACTTCCTTTCCTGGTTCACAACTTGAAATTCCTCGCTGTTTTTCCCCGAGACTTAATAACCGCCATCCTCCACTAAATTGTCTTTGGAAAAGCACAGCATTAATATTGCTTAACTCAATCCATATGTTCATCACAAAAGTTGCACATTACTGACTACCGTTATGCAACACATCTATGCCCAGCAACTTACTCCAAATACGTGAGGAGTTTGTTACAAACCAGCCTCAGCTACTACTGCTTTTACCTTAAGAAGGAGCATTAAGCACTTTCTTCACCAAAAAGTCTGAAGATTTATCTAGTGAGGGCACCCACTGAAGAAAGAGTTTAATCTTGGGCAGGATGACCTCAATGTCATGAACAAACACAGCAAAATATAAAAAAGAGGTTTCCGCTGGCTGTACACCACTGATGATCACATCAACCACGTAATGAAACCTACACAGAAAGTCACTGAGTAAATGCTGCCCTCTGGAAAGACCACACTTTATGAGAAATACTCCAGCCTTCCAACAATATCCCAAGCTGCAGCAGACTGTGCCAGAACAAAAAATAAGAAACCTGGCTGTTCTCTTTTCCAACGCTTTTGGTGATTTCCCCTCCTCCCCTTTCCACTGAGCTGAGCCACAGAAACCCATGGATCCTGTGGAGGTGAGCTGCTGAGCTGCAGAGGCACCATCAAGCACTTTAAAGGTTGTTATACACAGGTGAAATTAAAATTAAGACACACACTTCTCTCTACTACAGCAAGCTAAAAATCCAAAGTGGGACTTGGGTGGGACACAGGTATCCAGAGCCATTTGGACATGTGCACACTGCAGCCTGATTTCAACCCCGCAATCATTTATGGCAGCACAGTCTCTGCAAGAGTGTGTTCTCTCACACCTATCAGGTCTGGTCCCAGAAGAAAGTTTGCAAATCCATAATTCTTCTGGACACTGTGAATTCAAGAGGGATGATGGCACATAGCAGTTTGCATCACAACCTATTCCCCAAAAATTTCAGAATACCTCAGGTAAAAACAACTAGCTGCCTTTGCATTGCAAAGCTTTACAAGCTTTGCATGTGTTCTGCAGCTAAGATCCTTCTCTGTTCTGCATCTTGCAGCCTTCCTTTCCTTTACGATTTTCCATGTGATTGATTGGAAATCAATTTACATTAGATCTGGAAATCTGATTGGAAAATTATTTAAAATTGGAACAATTGCTCCTAATCTTTCAGAAGCTTGCTTCTTTTACAGTGGTGAAGAAAGATACCCGAGACAGAAATTTGGTCTTCTCTTTTTCTTTTTTATACTTGAGATTTAAATTAATTTCTTGAATTTAGGCAAAACTACAGATTTATGCTTACTACTTTAGACTGAAGAATAAATATTGGTCTTCCAAATGGAGTGTGTGTATCTAACTCCAATACCTGCACACCCTCGAATATTTTATTATGATTGAACGAAACTGTTACATTTAGAGATTTCTTCTTCATCAATTATATATCATGGGCTTCATATTTGCTTGACTTTTCAGTCCTTTCAGTCTGGAAGTATGTTCTGCCATCGTGATGCTCCCTGAGGGTTTGTGCATGCAGCTTCCCTGGGCTGAGCAGTCTAATGTGCTTCTTGTAAACCAGTGAGTAGATACGATTTTCCCAAGTAGCAAAGCAAGCATTGTACAAAGATCAGGTAGCTTTCCAGAAAGCAAAATAGAGATATCTGCTAAACTGGATGGGGCCAAGTAATTTTAGCATTTAAAAAAAAAACAACAAAAAAAACCCAACCCTGTACTGTAGTTCATCTGATTTTTAACAGTCTTGATCAGGAAAATTGAAATAATTGTTGACTGAAAGCATTCCTCTAGAAAGCAGCTGAATGTAAGGCAGCATGCATTAAATAAAGGAAGTATGTACGTGCATTAAATTAATGAAAGATCCATTTCTAACAAGTTTACGTGTCTTAAAACTGATGCATACCTGCTGCTCAGCCTGGCCTGGCTCATCATGTGTTTGGATCTGCCAGGTCTGCTATAGTCAGTAACAACATAAAGCCTCAGCTTAAATCCCTATCTCTTCTGCATACAGTTTTGGGCACCACAGCACAAGAGAGACATGAAAATACTGAAGAGTGCCCAGAGGAGGGCAACGAGGATGGTGAAGGGTCTAAAGGGGAAGATTTATGAGGAGAGGCTGAAGTCCCTTGGTTTGTACAGCCTGGAGGAGGCTGAGGGGAGACCTCATTGCACCCTATGGCTTCCTGACAAGGGAGAGCGAAGGCACAGGCACTGATCTCCTCTCTATGGTGACCAGTGATAGAACCCAAGGGAATGGCATGAAGCTGTGACAAGGGAGATTTAGGCTGGAGGTTAGGAAGAGGCTTTTTACTGAGAGGGTGGTCAGGCACTGGAACAGGCTCCCCAGGGAAGTGGTCACAGCACTGAGCTTGACTGAGGTCAAGAAGCATCTGAACGATGCACTCAGTCCCATGCTCTGACTTGGCTGGCCCGGTGTGGAGCCAGGAGTCGTATTCGATGATCCTGATGGGTCCCTTCCAACTCAGGATATTCTGTGATTCTATGGATCTGGAAATAACCCAAAGAAAAAATTCTTTCACACCCTGAAACCTGATATTCTCTAGTAAAAATGTATGCAGACAGTACGTAAAAGCAAAGTTTGGGGGTAAATTATTCTTATTTACAACATAAGCATCTCTTATTTTTCGTAATAGTTCTATAAACAGGGTAACTTACTTACTTGGTGATGTCTGTCCTGATTCACGATTTCAGTAAACATAGCTAATTCGGGTTATAACAAATGTACTCAGTTAAATCCCGCCCTTCACTTCCTCCACCAACAACCCAGGCTTGACTTGAATGACTGCAGTTTTCCAGAGTAAACGTACTAGAAAATGACCTAAATATTATTCACTCAGTGAATGCCTGGACTCACAGACAAACACAAAACTAAAACCAAACTAACAAATGTAATTTTATCACATCATTGTTCGATTTAAATTCCAATAAGTGAGTATGCAGAAATAATGTACACATACAGATTTTATTTTAAATTATATATTTCAGGTGGTGTGAGACATCTAAAATCTGAAAAGCGATATGCTAGCAGTATTTTCATACATTGCCTCCACAGAAGTGATGTCTGTGATGGTATGCATCCCCCTGCCGCCCCCATCTTTTTTCCTGTAAATCTGGATTGATTGATAACCACTGGTGTTGATTGTGATGTCTGCATCCATCTCACAGTGAGTTCAGGAAGACAGATAACAACACAATAGTCAAGGGTTATCTATGCTAATGTGACCACCCGGACACTGGTCAGTGTCCACTGGCATCTACCGGTAATATGTGAATATCACTATGAGCCAGTCATCTTACTCCATAAATAGTGAGCAGCCCAAGAGCCCTTTGAGCTCTCCTGAGACGACAGCGGGCTGCACATCAGTATCTCCCCTTGAAAGGGACTCCTTTCAAAGGTACTCCTCAAGGTCGAGAGAATCCTTGCCACAACAGATCTGCCACAGATCCTCAGTGAGTTGGGAATAAGTGCACTAACATTTGTGATCTTAGCTAAGAAATACAAAGGATTGATTGTATATATATACTCCTTTAGACACAAACCATTGACCAAGTCTGCGACTAAGACTGAATCCAGCCTTACCTAGGCTCCTCTCTGAGAAGGAGTTTAGAAAGCAAGGGGATTCTTTCTGAAACCCGTGACTCAATGGGAGAGTCTCCCTGATAGATTCATCTGACCCTGTTCTCTATGCACTAACTAATCAAGATTACCTTACCATCGAATCTTAATCACTGTCACGTTTATCACCAAACACCGTTGCACACTTTGTTTTATATCAATAAACATATTATTGCTTCTCCAATAAGAGTGAAGTGCATCCCTCTTTTCTACCCCATCTACGACAATGTCTTAACCATAAATCGCAGAGCATGAAGGACTGTGAACCACTGCACAGAGGAAAGAGGGTCTACAGAACCACTTTTTCATCTCTAAAAAAAGATTTTTTTTGTCAAAACTGAAGCAAAGAACAGTGCCTGGCTACTAAATTGAACATCAGAAATTTAAGCAGTGACTCACAAAGCACCAGCAATTAACAAAACATTGGTAATCCATAACTACTCGGAGTGTTTAAAATTAAATGAGGATGTCAGAGATGAAATGGCCTTGGAGAAAACCGGCCCTCAAAATTCTCTTTTTAATACCTCATACATTAGGCATTGGAGTCTAATTCACTTCAAAAGCAAAATGTTTACCTTTTCAGTGTTCTTCTAAGGGAAAAGCAATTAAAAAAGAAAAAGATAATGGGTTATGAAGTTGGAATTACACCATCATAGGTAGAAAACCAAACAGATTTTCTGCAGGATTTAACAATCCACTTCATTTGGCATATTTGGACCGTATTTGTCTCCTAGGAGGAAAGATGAAGTGGCAATAGTTCCCATTGCATGGCTCCACCAAGACTCACCAGAGCCTGTGAACTTGCTCATAGCGTCAGGTTACTGAAGCACACCTCATCTGCTGGCTGCTTCTTGCTGTCGGGGACTCAACAAAGACGCTGGGAACAGCCCTTCAGCACACATCAGCTGCTTCTGCAGTGCAAGAGGGTGGCCAAGGCGACAATAAACCACCTCTGCTCAGATCAATAAGAATAACTTAGTTACTAGAAGTAACGGACTTTAAAGCTGTGGGGAAATTCATGCTGTGAACATACACACAGAGGGAGGGGTTAGACCCAAAGGAATTATTTGCACTGGTTAATCAGAGTGCTTTCAGGCGTTGGTCGGTGGTGAGGTCGGGGCAATTATGACTTATCTATTACAGTGTTGAGAGAAAGAAAATGGGTCCAGCGTGGATCTGGGACACTGCAGAGAGAATTCTCATGTAGCTTTGACCAAATCACTTAGGAGCAAGTTATCACAATTAGTTTAGTTTGGGCTTGCTAGCAGAACAGAGATCTGTCAAAACCGGACCTTCAGCCTCCTGTCCTTCAAATCCTCATCTGTAAAACAGTACTTACACTACATCTTTATCAGTAAATTGCAGACATTTGCAGGAGTTGACCTACAAATCAAAATAATTTGTTTTAAGGAACCACTGTCCACACTATATTAATTTGGGGGGCTTTTACCCAGAGTAGCCCTAGTCTGCTAGAAAACTAGAGATGATCACCTGTGCTCCTGCAATACATATTCTAGTTTAGTTTAATCAACAAGGAATCCAGTTTAGCTGAATTTACGCTATCAGCCTGGGGTTTGATTCTATTGCATAATGCTGGACAGTATGTCCACATCAAGCCTCAAACAGCAGTGAAGTATGCACTGATGGCTGAGCTGAGGTGTGCAGCATACAGCTGTGGAGCGATAGCTGAAGAAGGACCTTACACCTGAGGGTGCAAGAACATACTCCCAGTTTCAAGAAAATTACTAGTACAGAGCCATTCTAAGGTCTTTGTCCTGATAAGAAAGCACACGTGCTTCAACGTATACACACACATATCCAGCCCTATATAGACCTCAATATGAAAAGCTGTTGACACAAGGTCCTTCAACACAGGGAATCTCCACGTTATCACTCTTACTGATAGACTTCTTTCTGGTGCTGTACAAGTTTATTGTAACAAATGTCTAAAACACTTCCTTGAGAGGTTGGTGATGTCATGACCTGTTCCTGCAGTCAGGAGGAAAGATGTTGAATTCTGAAGGTACAGGGCCGGATCCTGGGAACTCAGGTTGGTTCAGCAAGAAACAATATGAGTAGTTTTTATCACAAGGATACATAATCATTGTCATTTATGTGTATAAGATAAGTAAAAGCTACAGAAGTTTTGGGACTTTTCATACATCATAAATAGATTGCTCTCAGTCAAAAATCTACATGTGTAAACTCGATTACCTAAATTTAGGTGTTATATGTATTTCTAACCATCAAAAATACAAGTGAGTTGATTTTCAGCCTGAAGAATCACTTTCAGCCACAGTCAACAGCAGCTGCAATTGCTCAGGTGCTCTAAAATATAATCCACTCACAGAATCATCAGGGTTGGAAAGGACCTCTAGAGATCATCTAGTACAACCTCCCAACCAAGCAGGTTCGCCTAGGGCTTGTCACACAGGAACACATTCAGGTGAGTTTTGAAAGTCTCCAGAGAGACTCACATATACCTGAACAAGGATTTAAGTGCTCACTTCCAACACACCAAAATTTAAAATTCTTACCTAAAACTCGAAAGTTTTAACTTCAAGTTCTAGAGCAAACCAAAAAACCCCAAAAACCATAGGTAAAGATGAGGGCATACATATATAGAAAGCACTCACATCTCGCCTAGAAGACTCATCTACTGATCAAAGCAGAGCTCCAAACAGTAATATTGGTTTAGCACAAGTATTTTAAGTTCTCGCCCTATGAACTGTTCTGCACCAATGCTCTGCTCTAACTTTACTGGGTACAGAACACCTGAATAATTGATAGAAGGCACTCAACAAGCTGATAAGTTTACAAAATTAAAAACAGTAGTAGATTTTTCTACTGGGAACACTATGCTGAACTGAGATAAAATATATCTGTATATAATATCTTATAGTTTAAAAGCTAAAAAGAACATGTATTGAGATGTGAAGTTATATGATGCTGTACTACACTGATAAGCCTTCAAGAATTAGCAGAAATCAAATACGGGCAGAAATGTTATTCAACTCCCCACGGGCTATTAATGTAGGATTACTGGAGATATACAAGAATACTTCTTATTCATTTTTAATGGAAAATGCCAAAAAAACCCCATGAGTAAACTTCCTATATAAACAGAGCTTTTGCACATGATTCTTCAGAGAGTCAGTAATGACCAACCCTCAAGAAATGTTCCCAGCTTCAACCAATTAGTCTTTTAAGGACCAGTAACCAATGATCTGTGCTACTGCAAAAACCATGAAGATGGTTTTGGAAAATTTAGCTTGGGAAATTTTAGTATGGTGCATCATACACTGCAGATTTATAGACAGTTGTATTTCTGCCTTCTAAAATCTTTCACAATCATGGGCAAGAAAGAAAAGTGTGTCATTCTCATGCAGCACTTTTAAAAAGTAACTAGGAGATTTGTTCAGTGAAAACTCAAGATTTCCCCCAAATCCTGATTTCATTAAACCATAAATTTTGAGGAACATATTCCTACCCATCACATTTTCCATTAAGAGTTTAAAGTATCTTCAATGAAGTTGGAACTTGCTGACTTGTTAAGGTAGTTACCAATAAGAGAAAAAAAACTTCATATAATGACATTTTTCATAAAGATTTTTTTCTCTAAAACCATTTTGTGGTGGTGTTCTTTTTTTTGAGTGATTTTAGCACAGGTTTATAGGACTTAGCTCTCACTTAGCATTACATACTCTCTTGACTGCTAGAGGAACCTGAGTTACCTGCATAATTTGAAAACACCCCCTTTCAAAATCCTGAAGCATTAAAACAAAAAATCTCCAGAAATTAAAACACAGTAATTACAATATAGTTGTAATACAATATAGTTTTCTGATGCAGATATCAATAGCATCAAAAACATGTTTTTCTTTTATCTGGAAGACTGTTGTGAATTACGTGTGCCTAATGTGTACTCTTGCATCTAATATTCACCCGTTTGTTTTAATAATCAAGTAAATATTTTCTGTTTGCAATTTGCACAAGAATGCATTAGGAAGCCATTTGACAGTCTATCAATTTTTAATATGCCTCATTTGCAAAATGTAATCCTGAAAGGCAAAAAAGAAGCATACACATCCTAAACTACACTATGGACCATACTCTGGAAACTACCTTACAATCCAGTGCTCACAGAGTGACAAACAATGGTTGCCATGTGGCTCCCGTAATCAGCTATACATGATGCCTAAGCATGGGGCCTCAACTGTCTTTAAATTAAGCTTATATTCAAGTACATGTGAAAAATGAAGGAAAATGTCTCAACAGTGTAATACTTTTTGTGTTTTTTTAATAATTGTGACTCTGAATTAAGACAGACAGACAGAAAGAAGACATATCAAACTATCAAGTAAGCAAGCAAGCAAGACAGACATATCAAGTAATCCATACGGAGAATTTAGTTTATATAAATATATCTCTACTGCACAATCCTTTCATCTTCCAGGAATGATTTGGGTTCAACTCTCATTTCTTGGGTGTCATTTGTTCCAGGCCTACTGTTCCAACTCTGCCTTTTTTCTAGTTGTGACACAAATGAAACCAAAAGCAGCTTTGAATGAACATCTACTCAATTCAGATGTGGAGGCTTGCAGAAGCCTATCAGCTGATGGCTCCTAACCGTGTGCAGCTAACAACTACCAGTGATGTATTAGTACGTTTCAGCATCTTCAGATACATGTGCACATGTACAAACAACCTCAAAGTTGATATATTAGTAAGTTACAGACATGCTGAGTTTCATCATCTAAGCTTTGATATATGTTTATGCATCCTGGTGGGATTCCTTAGTGACAATAAACATAGATCTTGACCCAAAATCCCACTAAACAACAGAAACATTTGACTTCACTCATCTGATCCCTACTATGGTCCAGAAGAACAAACTTTAGTGTAAAAATAAAAAGAACTTTAAAAGTGCTATGGAAGCAACAGGATGAGAAGAGAGGAGATTACGAATAAAAATAACTAGCAGTAACATCCTTTCAGTTCATTATCCCTCTTAGATTGCACTCAATTTCCCAAGATAGTGTTCAATAGTCATTTGATACATTTGATGCTTTACACTCTCCTTATGTCTGCCACACTTCAGCTCTGAAAATGATACTTATCTGAAAAGAAACCCCGATTGTCACAGCAACAGTAGTAAAAGGAAAAAAAAGCTCCAAGCAAGGAAACCCAGGCGCTTGAAACCACTTGTGCGGCTGTTTGATTAACAGGAAGTTACTGAGGATCTCTGCAAACCGATTCCCTTGTGTGTGTCTCTAATCCATTTCAGGAAGCGTTTGCTGAAATAAAGAAATGCGTGACAACGTGCCTTAAAGATTTTTCTCTTCCATGGAGAAGCTTTTGGACAGTGACAAGCATTTGCCTGCTGTCCTGCAAGAAATGGAAAGACAGCAACTTGGTATTCACACCTGCACTGTTTGCCTCATGTCTGTAACCCCATTAGAACTTGCTGTGCCCCTGCCTTGAGTTACCCATTCTATGCCACACCATGCCATGCTTCCTACAGCAAACGTGCCTCTGGAGACTGCTCTAGAGATCTCACAAAGACTGTCCGCAGTAATTCCCAATTTGAAAGCCTCTACACACATGTGAACACTCCAAATATCCCTAGAATACTTTTTATTCAGGAGCTGATTCCTTTGTCTGCAGTGCTATACCCACAATTTTTCCCGAGATACTGTATTTTAGGAACCGCAACTGTTCTGAGGGCAGAAGAGGTACAGTTGAACTTAAATTAAATTTAAATAACTTCACAGTCAACTGGTACATATTCTGTTCTTTTTTCACTAGGCACTACATTATCTCAAATCACCTAAATATGAACACATTCTTCTGGAGATTATTTAAATTTTATCACCTGTATTTCCCATCTTCTTTTCCAGCCTTGCCTGCATTTGGGATTTATATATTCACAGAGATAACCAATCACTTCCCTTATTGCTGCACACATTGTCGTTGGTAGACTGAAATATCGCAAAGAAAAATAAAGCACGAAAATAGAAGGAAACAAAAATACCCATTGCTTTCAAATCCGACAGGATTTGGAATAGCTTACATTACAAAAATTGTCAGAGGATTTGCAAGACAATACATTCCCACACTCTGACTAACATTTCCAGAGCTAGAACAAGCCTTTGCCTAGTCTCACTCAGCCTTTTCTGTACTAGTAAACCTCTGTAGGGTCTACAATGCAAAATAATAAATAGAAGTTGTGGCTGGAAATGAGATCTCCCTCTTATATGCTTCACAAATGAGGGTTAGCCCATAAGTAAGGCTGAGTTTGGGGAGGACAGCTCCAGCTTGCGCCCTCCACTGCTGCTGCCTTGTCTGCATGAGCAGCAATACCACCTAGTAGCACCGTAGCAATTTGGTAAGTGTCTTGGATACTTACACTTCTTCCCTGAACCAGCATGCACCAGCACCAGCACCGGCAGCTTTCAGGTAAAGTGAACCCACATAAATGTAAGCAGGTCACAGACCTGCCTGAGCATTAGTTTTTAGCACCAGACAATGCTTGCCATGGCTTTATCTGCCATTGTCTTGAAATAATACCTGCACTATATGTCAGCAACTTCATCTAAGGATAGAAAGAAAAACAAATGGCCCTCACAAACTGAAATGAACAATGATGAACACAGCTGTCAGACCACAGCTACAACATACACATCATATCCAACATGTTAAGGCATAATAAAGTGCATTATTTCTCTGATAAGAGAGAAAGAGAAATAAGAATATAGAGAATCTTTCAATATCCAAGCCCCTAAGCGTCCTTCTTTTTTTAAAAAAAAAACAAAACTCCTTTATCATGACTTATTTTCTAAGTCCTTCTTTTTCAAAAATCTTCCTTTATCTGACTTCTTTTGTAGTCCACATTGCATTTTTTCATGTTATTCTATGCCTTTGCTTAGTTCGCCCCACAGATTTATTCACACACTTTGAAGTCAAAAGTCAAAGTTCATAGTTGGATGTTTCAAATTTTCCTCTTCCAGAAATGAAGGAACAGCACCCTACAGTCTCCAAAGGTACAATATCAACTCACATTTTTTAAACTATAAATTTTATGACATTTCTTCTCATTCCCCTCTATATTCCTTAGATGTGTATGGGCATCTGTGTTGCTGCAATTTATATGTGTATCTGTAACATTGCAGTTTATAAAAATACAACTCAGCAATCTAACACGTGGTGTCCTTATGGCACACGCTTAGCTCAACAATGTTGTAAATGCAAGAAAAGACTTTAAAATTCAGGGAGCAAAACCCATGATGTTTCCAAGAGGTAGGAAAGCCTGCAATTTGCCAGCTATTACTTCCTACATAAATGCAGTTCTGAAATATGTAACATTTGAGGTAGAGTTTGACATGAATGTAACAGGAAGATTAGACACACACAAATTCCAAAAGGTCAAGAACTAATCAAAACGTGAACATCATCAGAAAACTGGGTACTTCTCTTTTGAATTTGACAACTTTTGCAACAGATGAAAGAAAGCATCTATAAGCAGTTAAGGCAGATGTGGAGGCATTTTGCATTTTCACACAGAAAACTGAAATGCAAATATATCAAACCACATTATTTCATTTTGCTGCTTCTATATTTTGCATATTTCTCATTTTCAGGAGCAAAACACTGCAAACATCCATTTGTTTGTGTTGTTTGGAAAGGGAGGGGAAGAAATTTTCAATTTTTGAATGAATCATTTTGTTTTTCAAATACTGATACAGCCCTTCTAGAAAGACATAATTTTAGATTCTTACGGCATGCAAACATTTTCAGTGTCAGAGTTGTTAGGGTGCATGACACTCAGAAATACAAGTAGCAAAGTATCTGAGGAAAATGATTGTTCTCATGAAAATGACATTTAGGTAATGCATCTATTTATACAATACCATTTTGTAATAGCAAAATACCAGGGAATAAATTTCAGCCTTTCAAATTTTAAACAATTTTTTCAGTGACAAATTTGAAATTCTGAGATTCAAATACTACATTTTTCTACTGTCTGTACTATAATTTTTTAATTCATATAAACAATCTTGTTATATCATACGTGGAGATTCCAACATAAATATTTAATTTGGGTACTATGCCTAGAACTACTGGGTCTATTCAGAAAAAGAAAAAAGTTATTTCCTACATTTTTCCCTTCAGCCATTTAAAGATTAGATCATGTTATTCAACGTGACAAAGTCAAGGTTAAAATGTATTCTGCAGCAAAACTGTTGGGGACTGCCTGGTGGGCTGAAGCATGTGGTACTGGGCTTAGGAAGCTCCTCTGCCTCCTCCTGCCTCTTCCCAGGTGCCACCACAGCACAAGGAGCACATTTCACTAGGAATATGAATTATAAGGCAAATAAGGAATGAGGATTTTTTCCCCTGGAGGACTACAAACTCCTGTTCAGTAATCCACACTTTCCCATATTTTCTTCTACTCTCTTGTTGAGTACACCAGCAAAGGTACATGAGAGTGACCACTGCCTTCCAGCGGAATAGTGCAGCATCTTACACAGGCATGCATGAGCTCCCTACCTGACACACACAGCAACAAAAAGACAGTGGTGGTTCCAGAGAAACCAAGGAGATGATATAATTAGTGTGGCCTGTAGAGACTTGATGTGTTCACATTAGGACTACCTCACTCAGCACACATCTGCAGTAGGAATCTCCACCTTATTGGCTTTTCCAGTGCATATAGCATGTGTCATTCATTATCTGAACCATTCCCTGAATATGGCAGCCTCTGACAAAGACTATAGTGATGGGTCAAGCTGCAGGTTGTGTTGTAGCACATCTACAGGAGGGAGTGCCAGATTCTCTGTTAAACTCATTTAGGTGTTGATGAGTACATATATTTGAAGCCCTGACACTCAGATTCTAACAAAATATTTTGGTTTTATATATGAAGTGGCAGAAAGTTTTGAGTGCAGTGATGACAGAAAGATTAACTTACTTTCTTAACACATTTATAATATTATTTCTTTGCGGAGGAGAGAAGGGAAGAAGAAACAATGATCCCCATTTTAGGTTTCCAAGCAGAACTTGTATTAAAAATGCCATCAAACCCATGCGCAGTGTAGGAAAACAGAGTTTTCAACAATGATTTATACACAGGCACTGAATTTCAACTCAGCTCCTCAATGGTCTTTTTTGAAACTTAAATATACTTCAGAGGCTAATGTTCCTTTTGTTTCTATTCCCATAATTCTCTACGATGCTCCAATTAATGTCTGTGCATATTTATGTGCACTCATACTTAGTTTAGCTGTACATCTAGAAATTAAGAAAGGATGAGAACAGCATTGTAGCATTGTACATCAGAATAACAGATTGGGTAGGGAAGTTCTAAAAATGGTTCCTAAAGAGGAAACAAGAAGTGAGTTTAAGAGGTATAAAAGAATCGTTTATCTTCTAGAGTCTGGGCTAGAGTCTACACACACATGAAAATAGTCTTCATTGAGGAGATTCCAGGAGATGCCCTGGAATAGGGAGATACCCTACGGATTGTGGTTGAGTTTAAGCTGGAGGATGGAGGTGTTAAAGAAAACTGGCTGAGGAGCACCAGTAATGATATCCTGAAGGACCTGCAATGAAAGCTCAATGGAAGATGAGGAAGATCTACTGGTAACACCAAAAAGTAGAAAACCAGCAGGAGAAGAAGAACAATAAGTTTGTTTGGTTTTTTTAAAAGCTAAAGTAATATTTCAAACTTTGTAAAAAACTAGAGGTCAATTTTGCAATTTTTAATATGAATGCTAATTTTCTTAAGACATTTTAAAATTAAGCCTTCACGACCAGCAGGTATTCAAAAAACTGCCAGCATTAATAAAGGATGTTACTAGGCACTCAAAACCAAAGCACTTGAAGTAAACCCATGATGAGAAAACATTTAAAACCATAGAAAACTAGGCTTTCTTTTGAAGCTCCTTATGAGCAGCATGTTACCAGATATTGAGCAGGGAACAGAGCAGGAGACCAGTAAAACAGTCTGACCCAAGAGCTACATCTGACATGACCAGTGAGCATGGGCAGTAGGAAATACTTGGAAGAATGGAAGCCAGGACAACGCTACCTCTTATCTGTCATCAGAAATAATGCTAGCAGTCTCCATGCTGCTGTAAAATCATTTATTAGTGTCAACTGGCTGTATCTAGTTTAACTCCTAACTTACAAAGCAGACTAGCATCTGTGTGCAGAGAGGAGAGGAAGAAGCGGATGAACACAAGTCAGTTTCTTTGTGTCTTTGAAAGAAAATTGAAAGAAACAAGTTGTAAGAGACTTGATCTTCTTGTCAGTGACTTTATAATTAGCACTTGCCCAAATGTGAGCTCAGCATGTATTTTCATCTCTTTGCAGAGCATGTAAACCACTTCATATGAAGTGGTTTGGGTAATTCCATTATTTTCAGATCATGTCCTTAAAATAACACCTTTTCCTTCCATTGCATTTCCTCTCTCTTCATCTTACAGCAGCTGTGTACAGCCAAATAATGCCTGACACAGTTGAAAAGCTGGGGGTGGATTGTTGAGTTTTTTTGAACATCTAAATTCTTGTTTTTCTGACAAGCCTGCTAATCCCAAGTGCTGTTTTTAGATACCAAAATTATATGTTAAAGAACAGATTCAGGATTTCCTTTTCAAACCTCCGTAAAGAGGAGATTGCATACCAAAAGAGAAAGGGGGAGGGGGGAAGATAATTTTCATACTGCTTAGTGGTATTTTGTACAGTACGTGCATTTCAAAGATGGGAGTAATTGTAAGGCCCCCTGGTAATCACACTGTCTGCTGCATAGGCTAAGGAGTACAGGTACTGCACCAATACTGATTTCCAGACATGGGAATAGTTTTGTTAATGCATATGTAATTTGTTAATGAAGCTTGTTCTATACTGGTGGTTTCTGTCCCAACCTGGACATCCATTAAAAGTGTCATTTTGTGTCAGGATAAAGTAGTACCTTTCTGAAAAACACCAAAGCTTGAGTCGTTTTCCAGACAAAGGCACAAGCAACAACCCTAAGGAGGAGGGAGGAGACCTGGGATGGTCTCAGTCCATGACCCAAAAACCATAACCCCTTTAAACAGTGCTCAGTAAGAGGGCTGCATGATGATGGGATGTTGACAAAGTGGACGAGTGATACCCCTCCAACCTTTGGACCATCCCATTTCTTCCTCAATGTCTGTGCTTGAAAGGATGGGTGGCATTGGCTGGGTATTTTGTTTCCAAGAGGTCCCTGCCCACTTCCCAGAGCAGCAGGAGGACCTAAAGCACATCCCCTTGTGCTGCCTTGCTTTACTTTTTTTTAATGTCATTTGCACCCTGAAAAGGCCTTGTTTGGACCTCCTCGCCTTTCTTGCAGAAGCACATTGAAGAAATACAAGTCATAAAGTTATTGTCTTAAGTTTATCCTTAATAAACAACCTGTGTCCTCCTTGAAATTAGGGAATTAATTTGACCCATAGTCTTGAAAGTTCCTATCTCTGGAGTTGCTGTTACAGATAACACTCATAAAAGCAAACTACCTGCAACTTACAGCAAGTTATAAAACTGCCTGCAAGCTAGATGTCTTTATACCTGAAAAATGAAGCCTGCTGCTCAGAACAAACTGGTCTGTCAGACACAGCCCAAACCTATATTTTCTTGTGCTGCAAAGTATGGAAAGCTGGAAAAGAATTAGACCAGTAACCTGCCTAGCCACTTTTTAAAATCTCCTATAAAAGCACACCCTATTAAGACCAAATTTCTTCAAAATTTGCAAGTATATGGTTTATGAGATATGTAGTGACTTCAATTTCTCCCATTCAGAAGCAGAAAGGGAAGGGTAAGGTGATGTCGGTGGTTAAGAACCAGAATTCCATGTTCTGAACCACTATCATGAAAGGCAGGAGCAAGCACGAGAATTCACAAATAGCTATGCAAGTGAAAATATTCTCCAGGTCTTGGTGCATCCTTTCTTTCTAAACAACACTGATTTTCTAGAGCAGCCTCTACTCTACTATCTCTACTGCAAGACATTCTAACAACCTGCACTAGAACTAAAATCTAGTAACTAAAAGTTACAAAAAAATTAAATGCATTCAACTTTACGTTCTATTTTTCACATGAGGATATCTGATACTGTTATTCACAGAAAAGCCTTAGAAAGATTCTACAGTGCATAAACATAAGGTTTTATTATTCACAGTGGAATGTACTTCTCAAGTTGTTTCACACTTTTTCCAATATGCTAGCTTTCCTTCTGGCCAGTCTTGATAAAAAACAAATAGTACCGATTACCAAAAACGTAGTAGAGAGCTTTGCAAATTAGACTGAAGACTGCAGAGCACACCTCAGCGCAGTGCTAAAACACGAGCCGTTGCAATAGCAAGTCGGAACATCCTAACTGGTGAAGGATGAGATTCCATTACCTCCTTTTATGATGAGCAGCACCTTAAAGAAGGAAATGCTCCTATTGAGCCCAGTGGGCTTCACAGCTATGGCTAATGTAAAGAAAGGAACCAGAATCTGATCCAGTGACTTATATGGTATGAAAACATCTTGACCCTAAAGTCAACATAGAAATAACTGGCCATTCAGATCATTCATGGCTAAGGTATAACAAAAGTACGTTCTTTATGAAAAGAAGAAAAATGCACCTAATTTGTTTTACCAGAGCTTGATAATTATACCTTACCTTTATGTTTCCTACAAAGCTTATTAATGTTAACAAGATACCGCTGATTTTTCTTCAGCTTAAGTATTTTTCATTGAATGATAAATCAATGCAAGTTGGCAAGTTCCAAGTCCCCAATATTTCCTTGAGTTTAGATCAAACTCTGCTATTGTCACCTTCTAAGTGAGATGGAACTGAGTCACTGAGCTGCTGATGTCAAAACTGAATATGGTCAATGGGACAAGGCTCAGTGGCACAACCTGCAGTGCTGACCATTGCTCTGGTTGCAAATGGCCAGAGGCTGAGCCAACACTCAAATCCCTGCTCTCGGTTCATTGGGTTTTTGCACAGGCTGAACACCATTACAGAACTGCTCTCAGCCTGCCAGTAAAAAACCTTGGAGTTTTACACAGATAATTACACCGGATAATCCCTGCTTTTGATTTTCTGCACTGTCATAGCTTCATCTATGTGCTATTTTTGCAGTTTGCTCTGCAGCAATGTGCAATTGGACTCTAGATGAGCCAGCTGAGGTAAAAAAAACAGCAGAAATGCAGGAGTGCACTGCTCATCCATCTGAAACACCAGGCTAGCTCTACAGAAACCTGTTCAGATATATCAATCAGCCTGACAAACTGAGATCATGTGAACAATTTTCTGAAATCTGCAGAAAGATGATGAAAGAATAACTTTTTTTGGTTTTATCTATATGAACACTAGCACAAGAAAGTTAAACACTATTGTTTAGATAACAAGTTACAACTATTTGTTAAAAAAAATAAAAGCATACATATATTCCGCCAGTATTAGTTATTAATTCACTATCAACCTACCTAGAATACAAATCACTCTATCGGAAATTTATGGCTTGTGTGCATATAAACCTATTCAGTCTTGAACATACAATAGTTTTCTTACAATAATTCAAAAAAACCCAAAATATAATCTCCCTTTATGCAGTACATAATTGCTACCTATGTCTCTAAAATACTTTATTTCCATTTAAACTGTGATTTATAAAAAAGTTATTAAGTGCTACTCCTCTGAAAAAGTATATTTTTTTAAGATTTAAACTGCATGCAACTGAATTTTTCAAGATGTTGGAGACAGAAAAAATTCACATTATTCTTTAACTTAGTGCTGATAGTGTATGTCAAAGGAGTTAATCTTATTTTACACCAGCCACAAACTTAATAGTGGAACCAGAAATTTAAACCACATCATCATCATTAATCATGCAGCACTAGACCTACTAAATCATTTCTGTATACATGAGTGAGACTAAACGAGCAACAGCTTGTTTTATTATTTCATGTTATTCAGAAGAAATCAGTCCCCATATTACACAGACTTTTCCTACAATAATACATATCCACATTTTAAATGTGAAAATGCAATAATCGATCCATCCTGCTCAGGCAACTAAAAGACTCTGATGAGTGGGAAACAGGATAAGAGAAGATGCTCAAGGAAAGGTCCTGGGGTGACACCACACCAAAACTGGGAATGAAAGACCTGGGAGCATTTCCCAGTAAGCTCTTTGGAATGTACATTTGCTTCTACTGTTACCTCAACATTTTGGAGGTAGGACCTCTTTATTATTAAGTTACAAGTAGCAGGTATTTTGACCTTTTACTTAAGGACCTTCCATTTCAAACCAAATGTATTTCTGATACACATTACTTTAAATGCATTACAATGTGCAGAAAGGGAAAAAAAGTCTCTTTCCAACATCCACAACTTCTGCACTCTGCCACAAGGAAGAGAAGTGTCGCCTCTGCCCCATACACACGCATACTGAAAGGCAGACAATCGCAAGTATCAGCATGCACACTATTTACCCACTCTTATGAGCAAAGGAAAGGTGCATCAGACTGCATAGAGTCGGCAGCTCTAATTCCAGCTTCTTCCTAGAGCTTCAGAGAAGACAATGTTTATATACAATACCACTGAGATTTTATAATTTTGTCATCTAATACTCTTGGCTTCAGAAATATATACTCAAAAAGGGCTGGCAACAGAGAGAACCGTAACCTTTTCTTACTCTATTTTTTCTGAGATTAATATTTTCCTTTTATTCCCATTGAATTTCATATTATTTTTAGCACCACAGTTTTTCATGAACATCTTGTACTTCCCGTTACTACTGTGCTTTTCAAAACTGATGCTAAAACCAATAAATAAAGGTCTCGCTTCATTCTCTTTGATGCCAGCCTTCTAATCTAGCGGCAGCAAGACAGAACACAGTAAGCAACATCCATTTACAGAGCTGTAGAATAACTGCATCGATTTACTAGTAAAAAACTCTGCCACTATAGACTAAGTAAATCCCCCTGCAGGAAAAACTTACACAGAGAGATCCAGAGATATCATAAATTTACAGCCTAGTTTGAAGTGATATAATTTATATTAGACTTGTCATTTATTTAGTGAGAGGACTTTTAAGAAAAATGCCGAGACGGATTGCTTTTCCATTACTGAAACACAAACATCAACTGTGAAAACAAATACACTCTGTATGAACTATAACAAAATACAGATCAGCCAGATTGCAAATCGCACACTAGACTATTAATATGAACAGATATCTCAAATTTCCATACTTACTCAGACTGATATGTCCTCTTTTAAAGCTCAGAATGATGTAGAAATCTGGAAAGTTTCCTGTTGAATACTTCCTAATTTAAGGAAGCAGGATTATATATGGAGCAGACTGACAAAATGTTGTTATTTAAGGGATGAAAATCCTTTGGGGCTTGTTCCAGATCTGGATAATGTCCTTGACTGTAGTGCATGTGTGGTGGAACCAAGTAAGGTATATAACATACACATAAGATATTTCATAAAAAATATGTTATCCCATAGGAAAACTATGTAAAAGCAAGTTATGCTACTCAGAGGAAACAGTTTGAACTACAGGGTTTTTTTCAGATTGATTAACTAAAGGTTGGTTTCTTGCTCTGAAACCTCATGCTTAAGTTGTCATAACTTCTCTAGTTCAGTGATGTATAGGTAGCACAATAAAAAGTACTCAGATTGCCACCTCCTTTTAGAGGATTAACTAGAGGGCAAGGATGATTTTTATTATTGTTAAAATCATAGAATCATAGGGGTTGGAAGGGACCTCAAGAGATCATCGGGTCCAATCCCTGTCCAGACAGGTCCTGAATATCTCCAGAGATGGAGACTCCACCACAGGCCAGTGCCCTGTCACCTTCACTGTGAAAAAGTTCTTCCACATGTTGGTGCGGAACTTCCTGTGCTCCAGTTTACAGCCATTGCCCCTTGTCCTGTCTCCACAGACCACTGAAAAGGGGCCGTCCATTTCCCCCTGCATCCCATACTTAAGATATTTATAGACATGAATAAGGTCCCTCTTAGTCTTCTTTTCTCCAGGAAGTATAACACATATGCACAATGTTATTTTATGTTGAGTATCCTTACGTTATTCAGACTTCAGAATGTAATAGGCATTGTTACTAGACTCACTAACCACTTTGTTTAATTAGCCTGAGAAAAGCTTCAAAATATGAGGCTATTAGGATCAAGTTCTTCAATATAGATGGTGCATAGGCAAAAAAAAACCAAAACATACACTTTGTAGAAACTGCAATGTGGCTAGCTAATTTGGATCCATAAGCCTCAGCATGAAAAGTTAGGTAAATTGGACTAATTCCAAATAATACATGGAATATATTTATTTTTTACTCTCCTATTAACTTGAGGAGTATAGTTGAACTTTTGAAAGTTAGGAAGTTATACAAGCCTACTAAACTGCAGGAAATATCTACATATAAATTAATCTAGTAGGATAAGCGTATAAAGATATTTAACAACTTGACTAGCAAATGTTATCATATCTGTAAACATAGACTGAATAACCTGGCATTTCACAAAATAATTACATGTCATTTGTAAGCAATGGTAAATATTTACAAAATAACATGGTGAAATGCTGGGTGTGATTTTATACCGTTTAATTTTTGCCTAATGTAACAAAGAAATACAGAGCTGATATCATAGCTGGCTTTCAGGAAGGAAATCTGCTTAAGTAAGTGAGCACAGAAGCATTCTACTTCAGTATGAGGTCATCAACTCTATAGTAAGAGTACAATCCTATTTCTTCTTTCATTAGAAATACATTCAGTGTATCCTACAGCTTGAATTTTCAACAATTATGTTTCCTTTACTTGCTGTAAGAGGTAACTACTGTGTATAAACATTCCTCTACAGCATAAAAGCATATTAAGACCTATTATCTCTTCAGGAACCATGCCAAAATATGAGTCTTTGGACTCTTGCAGTTTTGATTCTCTGCCAAAAATAGTTTAAAATGCCGTACAATAATTGCCAGTAAAAAAAAGCAAAAGGCTGTGGATTAAGACACATAGGCCAAGAGAAGATGTAGACAGGGATTTAAAACCCACAGTGGGTCAGTCTAGTTTGTCCAGGTAGCAGACACCCAACCTCCTCCTACAGGGTAGCGGCCTCCCAGTGCACAAGGAATGTTTCAAATTAAACAGTATTTGGCCTAACTGCAGAACTAATTTCTGAATACAACTCATGCTGCCTGCCATGGGAAAGGAGGCCATGGGGCAACTCAGCCTGCAGGGACCTTGGGTCTATGTGCTCCTCCACCTCCTCACCAGAGGATAGCCTGCTTGCCATAGCTTATTTCTATTCCTCACTCTTGTGGGGCAAGGCTTCCATAAAAACAGAAAACCCTCCTTGTCCAGAGTTATGTCAGAGGCCGATTGGACCAGCTCAGTAGAACTGGCAATTTAGAAATCACAGCTCCCCTCTAATTTGTCCAACAAAAGCTGTCCAAGAGCAGCTCTTTTACTTGCATCCCTTAGACTCCTGCTCCTTCCTGCCTCCAGAATCCAGTCAGGCTGAAACTCTGATCTCACCTTCCTGACCTTGCAAACATTTTGCTAACATCCTCATTTGGACTATCCAAGGTGACCTAACAGCAAATCCACCAACCCTGCGGGCAGCACCTTTTGAGATCCAGCTTGATGTTTCACAGATGGGGAGGCAGGAGCAGAAATGTAGACAGACAGTGCCTGGAGGCCACTCCAGTTTTCTCCAACCTCCACAGGCTGTGACTCGATTTTCTCTTTCTCTTGTGGCCAAAACAAACCAGGAAATTTATAATTCCAAATCAAATGGGATAGTGCAAAGATAGCATTTCCCCCCTCTCTCACGGAAGAAAAATAAACACTGCATTTAAAAGTTCTGCCCTCTTATGTGCTTACATATATTATAGATCACAAGTTTCAACTTTCCTTTTTTTAATTAAAGCTGAAGAGCCTTGTTCTAAGTGGTAGATTGGGGAAAATCCTCAGTCCACTCATTTTCCTTGAAATCTTTTGAAAAAACTATAAATTATATCTTTCTTATTCTTCTTTAATTACATGAATTGAAAACCTTTTGAGGGTCTGACATCTTTTATCTTTGTTATTCAATGAATACATCTATTTAAAAATAAAGAACTACACACAGCTACTAAAGCAACGGTCTATGGTCCTTTTTATTTATTTGAGAACCAAATACTTTCTGACTATCCAAAGCACATCCCCCCTCCACCCTATTGTTTGGTATCAATCCCTGGCAGAGTTGATACTCCAGGCAGAGATTTTCAAAATGCTGCCTAAGGGATTTAAATGAGGATTATTTTTTAAGTCTTCGTTTTCTTCTTTCATGGAGCATCCTCAGCCTCTGCTGCATCTATTCTCTGTTCCACACGAACAGATTAGATTTCAAATTCCCTTTGGGTTCAAGACAAAATGATACCACAGCTCAATTCACAATATCAAAGTTTTAAAACTGGAAGGAGGAAGCAACTGCTGGCTAGCAATGATGCCTACCCCTACCACGTACTTTGGATCAGGAGGACCCTCACATGCTTATGTTTATTGAGAAAAGCACACAAGCATATGCTTAATTTTAACCACACAGTCACAGCTAGGCAGAAGTTTAAACAAAGATAGTTTCTTGATTTGGTGTCTAAAGGAAATATTTGCAATATGTAGACACCTAAAGATGTAGATGAGTTGAAAGGAAGATTTCATAGGTGAACACGGCAACTTCCCTGGGATTCAGATCAATGAGAATTATTCATCTATATATTTTTGAAAATTGCACCCATTTGCCACTTTGGGCACTTAAATAACTTAAGGGAAATGGACACTTTCCAGTAATTTCAGTCATTGAAAGTACTCAGCATTAAAAGGTGTTCTTTGGCTGTTATAATTCTTCCAAATGCTCTGCTAATGATTTTGGTTGTTCCTCTCTTGCCCAGAGAAGCAGAGAGACTGCAGCTCCATTACCTTACGAAAGTAATTTTCCAACTCGGTTTTACGTGTATGTTTAAAACAGCCACCAAAAAAAAAGTCATTATTTTTATTTATTTAATAGCGCTAACATAGGAGCTCCTTTTCTCCCAGTCTTAAATTACTTAGGGATTTCTCAGAATGTCAACACTGAAACTTCCTTCTAGGCAGAGGTTGCCTTTGTGTCGGATGAGTGCAGAGCACAGCACAAGCACATAGAGCAGACTTGGTATCCCGCTGAGAATGAGGCGTTCCCTAAGACACGCAAAATGCCAAGATTTCCCAAGGATAGTAAAAAAAATAAAAGAAGATAAAAATAATTCTGTAGTGGGAATGAGAAGACTCCTGCTAGAATACCAAGCTGTGACTGCTACAAGTTGCCTTTTTCAGTAGTATCTCAGGGATGATACCGCCTTTCTTTCAGACATGGTTTGAGAGGATATCTCTCCGTTAATCAGCTAGGTTTATACTTGCAATATTCCCTGATGTGAGCTACTGCTTGTTGCATTTGCCATTGCTTACTATAGCTTAATATGATCTACAGTCTGCTATACTGTTAGCTGTATGACAGGCGTAGCTTATTTTCAATGTTTGTAGGGAAAACAGGGTGAATCTTCTTCTGCTATGGGTAAACCATATTTTCTAGAAGGAATTCTGTAAAACATAAACAATGTGATTTCAAAGTAAGTGGTTTTATATTATTGTTGCATGTCTGATTCATAGTTCTCATATTGGAGAAGGTTGTAGATTAATTATAGAAGCTATTAATTTGATCAATTAAGTGCAGAAAAAAAAAGCAGCATTGAGAAAAGGGGCCAGAGATTTGAGAAAGAGCTTTCTGCCATGGTCATGGTACCTTGAAAGAAAAAAAGGAAAAAGGTATGACCCATGGGAGAGAAAAATCACAGCAGGTTGTAATGTATACTGTTATTAGTATGACATTTACTGGCATTTCACTCATATTTGAATTTTTCACCATATGCCCCTGCCCTCTCTTATAAGTATGACTGCCAGTCCTACTATTACAATTTTCTAGCTCTGGAATGTGCAATTATATTTTGACACACATCTCTGATCCTTTTAATTATTATTATTTTTTCTAATTGGATGAATTTCTAATATAACCTAAAACTAATGGTTTAGAACTGCAGCTGATTGGACAGCATCGGTAATCAATAATTTTAAGAATCTTGGCTACATTTGCGTGCCACTATTTTATACAATTAAATATAAAATTAAAGAAATGAAACCCACAAATCTCAGTCAATTACTGAAGCAGATTATCTGTTTTCAGAGAGAATGGGCCAGATGCTCAGCTAATTTAAATCAGCCTAGCTCACTGATATTTACATCAATTTGAAAGTCTGTCTCAGTGTTTTAAATCCCTTTATCTCCATTATATGAAATACATTAAAGGGCTTTCTGGGACAAAAAGTGTTCCTACGTGATCATTACTTACACCAATGGCTGCAGTATGTAGCAAGGTATATAATGCTATACAACAGAAAGAAAAATCATCTTTCTTATTTTTATAATAAGGAAATAAATAGTATTATATATGCATTATCAACATTAATTTTAGGACCATTTATCATTGGGGGCAAAGTACAAGTTTACCATGAATTACCAGTTTTTCAAACATGATTTCTAAAACGTGCATTTGTAGAAGACAAAGGGCTAAAGAAAATGTTAAAACCTTCATGGGAATGTTTAAGACCTCTCCTTAAAAGCCTAATTGCTCCCTTTGGAGACATGATAATCTATTGAGTAAATACTTACTTATAGACTTTTTAATTGGTGGATTACATTAATAGATATTGGGATATATTTTTGAAGGAAAACATATTGACCTTTTGGAGTCCAATGCTTCCTTATATTTAGCATATTTACTGGCAGAAAGTTCTATAATTCTAATTACCATTAAAATTGATTTTTACTACTTCTGCAAGATTCAGTTCACATATATATAAAGAAGATATTGGCAAACTATGTCTTGTCCCTAATAAACCATTAGGGACAGTAGCATTTCAGTCCTATTTTCAGCAGGTCCTAAGCATTCAGAAGCTCACCTCTTTATTTTGAAACTCTGAATTAAAGCACAAGAGTAATAAAAAAATCTATACTAGCGAGCAAATTCAGCCCTTTGGAGTAAGCTGAGGAGGGAGACCTGCCATTTTTAAAGAGAGCAGTGGGAGCCTGGAGCTAACACTGCAGACCCACATAATATAACATGCAGACAACTCCTTCACCATATTTAACTTCATAAATGAAGAACAGATAATGTCAGTAGTCAAGGTATCAAGGAAGACAGAGACTGACTAAATAGCAGAGGGAAAAAAAAACCCAACAACCCAAACACCAAAAACCTCAGAGTGCAAATGAGAGAAACAAAGGGCATAGCATAGGGTTGGAAATACTTTTTTTTCCTTCCCTTTCTGCATGTTTCCAGGGGGTTATGCTCTACTGCTTTTTCTCAGATGCTCAATCAACAATTTTATGTATGGGAAGCCCCTTTAGTAATTAGTTGTACTTTGGTGAAGAACAACTAGGGAATTGGCAATGAAGAGCCATTACAGGAGAGATCTTTTTATTACTGAGCTGTAAGAGGCGAAGGCGGTACAATTTGGCAGATCACCTAATATGTGTATTTCTGTTATCTCTATGTGGTTACTAGATAAAACTCTCCACTGTCAAGAGGGCTGTGAAGTTAAATTTACTTTTCCAGAAGGAAGGTGGAGGGGGAGATTATATTGATAGCTGCTAGGAAGGGCAGATACCCGCCTGTGGGTAGGACAAGTGAATAATATCACAGATGAGTCTGGACAGTAGGTTCCATCAAAGCTGGTAGAAACGTTTGCAGATTGGTAGGTCTTGCTGCCTTTCAACAAAGCTAAATTTTAAAAGGCATGGTCAAACAGATTTCACCAGCAAGTGGGAGTTAAAAATTAACGCCCTGATCCCCAGCTCAGGCTTTCCTCTGCAGTAGCAAGCACAGACAGTACAGGTTATTGAACTGGATAAAAAGACAAATGTGTTGCTTCCTCTCAGACATGGCGAGTATTATGCATCATTGTCAAAAAGCCTGAATAAAAGACCTTGTCTCAGTAGTATAAATCCCCCATGTATGTGCCACTCATTAAATTTCAGGGTGCAAAACTTGTGCAGAAAGTTCCTATATAGAATAAAGGTGGCCGGTTACACAGCAACACCAGCTATCGCCAGCAATCTTGAAAATCAACAGGGCTTGCCAATGGGAGTAGCAGCTCTACTTTGCAATGCTTTCCGTGACTGAGAAATAGTGGAAACTGTAGCTGTGGAAGAAGCAGGATGACAAAGTGCAATAGCAAGGGGCCTGCTCGCTCATGCAGCCACCAGTGCAAGGCAGGGGTCCTGAGAACACCACGCTTGCTTCCAACACTGAGTGGCTGCGTGCTCACAGCAATTCCCCATGCTTCCTCTTTCCTTTTTTTTTTTTTTTTTTTAGTTTCTCTCTACTCATTCTAAGCACAAGGTAAAGAAAACCAAATAAATGTCATCAGGACAAATTGGGGTTTCCATTTTGCCTTCCTCTTAGAATTTCTGAAAGCAGTGTCATCTGGAGACACGCACGCTAGGTAATGTTGCTAAAGTCTGAGCAATTAATTGATCAGATGATACAATTGCCTCCCCCTATTTCTTTACCCTAAGGTATCATTTGTTGAGGTACAAACCATACCTATACAAGCATTTATAACCTCAGATCTTACAGCCCCCCCTTTTCCACCAGAAACTTACCATATAAAACCATAACACATACGGATGACATATATATATATCATCTATATGTCATACATAAGCTTATGCTATTTTTCCACATACCAAAGTGAGAAACAAATATGCAGTCTGTAAAACCCATGCTTTACCCATGGATGGGTACAGTTTCTGTGAACTGAGGGGATAAATCAGGTTTTATAAAGAAACAGACTCAAGAAGGTTATGTCTTCCATCAGGCCAATATGAGAGACTATAGAATTCAACAACCATTTGTTTGTGAGGTGATAAAGAAAGAGATACCCACAGAGGAGAAAGAAATGTGAATATGAAGAGGCAAAGATTTGCAATTAAAAAGGCAGGAGAGTGGTTAGAGGTAGATAAGACAGATCTTAAACAAAGATTTAATTTCCATCTGTTGCCACATAATATTTGTTCATTAACTTTAGGAAGCAGTGAAGGTTGAACTGATTTGTCTTATGAGTTGCTGATGCTACAGATTTCTGTATTTTTTTCTGTATTTGATCTTGTTTTTTCCCTCAGGAGCTAGTTATAAAACTTTCAGGTTTTGATAAACAGTCCTGAATGTGCTGCTTACAGGATGCTAAGAACTTCTGGAAAAAAAGCATTATCAGAAACAAGGAAAAAGGACCAATCCTCAAGCTAAAAAGGCTATATGTAAAGAAAATTAGAATGAACTTAGCACAGGCATGGATATGGACTGCTGGAGGAATGAAGAGACTACCTTATGCCATGCAGTAGCCTTTTGCTGCTTGAAGTTGTTGCAGCTCTACACACCTCAACCCACCCAGGGCAGCTATAACTCTGAAACACTGTGCTTTTCTCTTCCTTTCTGAAAATTATGCCACATGCTTCTTTCCAAATACTTGCTATGATTCAAACAGAATTGCTAATTGCCAAAGTCATATTTTGTTTTCTCCATCTACATTCTAGCATACATTGTTGTTTTACATTAAAAAGTTGCCTATAAAGAATAGTCAAAATCCAACATCATGAACATTTTAAATTAATAGGTACTCGAAGTACTCAAATCTTTGTTCTGTTAAGGATACAAGGTTACTTTAAACACCTCTGTGTTACTTTAGCTACATCTTTCTATGTATCTTACTTGCTAGAAGCTACTGAAAGGGAAAAAACAGGCTCTCATCCTTTCAGATGCCACATAGAAATGAAAATCAGCGTTTATACAATAAAAGGTGATGTAGCATTTCTACACTGATCACTCTGAAACGCTAGTCCTTAGGTTCTCTCCTCCTTTTTCACTTGAAATTTGGAGGAAGGACACAGACAAGGCCCATGGGGAAAAAAGCATCCTATCTCCTACCACTCGAGTGGAACCACAGTATGCTGTTTGCTTAAGGACGGTGCATTCTGCACTTTCAAGAAAGAGCAAAATCTCCTGTGGGTAGCACATACATTTTTTATAGTTTTCTGATGAACTAGTGTTACACTGGTATAAAACATCAGCAGAGTCCCACCCACTGTTGTGCTTCCTCTGACATACATGTTGCAGCTGTCGCACAAACGTTGCTTCCTCACCCGTCAGGGCTTATTTCTGAAATTCCATTTGCAAAAACAAAAAAAAAAAAAAAAAAAAGGAAAAGGAACAGGAACAGGAGTGTTAGACTGGAAAAGACAACATACTTTAAAAAGTAGTATTTAACGTAACACCACTTGGTGCTTGACTTTCTGTACTGTTTCCAGTAGGTGCTGCTGAAAGGGTCCATCAGAGGAGATAGAGCAGCTTCAACATGATAAATTCTTTCAAAGGCACGTATAAACAACCTTTGATTCATATACACTGAAACTTGTTATAAGTAACGAATGATTTAGATGGAACACATTTAGCACTGTCTCACAACGAACATTTATTACAAACATACCACAACATCTGAAGCGGTGGCAGATAGCACACCATCAATCAGAGCAGACCACCAAAACAAATTGTGCCTCATAAACTACTTTAATATGTCACAGAGCTTCCAAATATACATTGCTGATCCATTTGTTACAAAGCCTAGGCTACCTTTTCACTGACAAGTCAATGACATTTGGTATTTTCATTTACGTGCGATATCACGATGAATCTAAGGACTCTATTCACCCAAAATTAGGTTCCTGCGAGCGCTGGCCTTTAGTGCTCCTCAGGCTTACACAACTCTGCACACATGGATCTTAGTAATGATGCCTGTCTACAAAAACCCATTTGCCAATGTACGTTGTCTGTATACTTTAGCAGCATCTTGCTAACTATTTCAAGTACTCAAGCTGCAGTTCCCTCTATACCCATGCAAAATTTATGGCCCATACTGATAAGAGAAGGCAGCAACACAGTAGTAGTTTTTAAGGGCATATGTTACGTACTGAAGAACAGATTTTTCAAGTCATTTAGAAGAAGCGATTGAGGAAGGTGCTTCTAGTTGCCTTCAATATCAGCAGAAATGCTTATAAAATAGTTCTGCAACAGAACAGCAAAAAAATTAACTCTTTATATATTTGGTCTGACAGCCTGCACAGGCTTAAAGCTTCTACATCCCTCTTTAAAGTCTGCAGAAAAGCAGAGCTTATATGCAAAGAAAGCTTCTAGTCTGAGGGTTGATCAAAACTGGTGCAAACCACCAAAAACGAATACTCCATCCTCCAACTTGATGCCCTTCTAGCAGTACAAAAGATGCAGAAATCACAAAGTGGGATTAAGAAAAGTGTCCGAAAACTGAAAATATGGTCAAGTTGAGAATACACATGGATTTCAAACAGTTGTTAAGAATACTTCCGTCAGAAAAAATTTGGGCCAAGCAGGGGTTTAATTAATTACAGTCTTGTTTAAGAGACTTGCAAAAATCCATAATACATTTCCTAGTCAAACATCTCGTCACTCCAACAGGACTGGAAAGTATACGGTTCATGTGAAGTTTAATGTAAGCAGTCTTAAGGGATTTCCAACTGCATTCCATAAGTCCAGAATGCTGGGATAATAGGATAATATGATCTCATTTCTCCCCAATATACACTAAATACTCCTTTGCTACTCTGTAAACTGCTACCATACCAGGAAAGCACACAGGCACAGAACACATCAAAGCCAACACAACAGTAAGAGATGCGTGTCATCAGGTAGCTGTGCTGGAGGTAAAGCACCAGCACAGGCTGCAGTAGGCTGCCAGTCAATGTGCAAAGGTTTGCTAAGTCACTACCAGTGTTACTGCGCAAAAAATACATACTGCAAACAACTTTTAACTCAGATGCCTTCCTGTGAATTCTCATCCTGCATTTTAAACACAAATCTTCACACATTCCTTACCAACTGTTTCTCATTAATCGAGTCTTGTAACTGTCTGAAATTTTAAGGAAGTTTGGATTTTAATCAGATTTTTTCAATCCTGTTTGAAACTCAGTGACACCCCTAGCCCATTCAGCTTTAAAAACCAAATGTTACCATTTGAGCACTATAATGTGCCATTGATCTGTGTGTTAGGCATGCATTGAAATCAGTGGCACATTCAGTGTAAAAATCAATGGTAGTGTATAATCTTAAATAAGTATGCTACACAGAAAACTCTGCAATGCCACCTTGATTTCAGCCTTTCATACGTGGCTACTCAAGATAGAGTATTTATTAATAAAGTACTAATACAAAGAAGACAAGCAAACTGATAAAATTAATGGCAAGTGCAGTGGCATTGGGAACGTGAATAGTGTAATTAATTAATCAAAACACTTCTAACATTTTTAGAGGATATTATAGGAATAAATAAAAAAGACAAGCCATTATGATTTTCCTAAGTATGCGGTAATAGTTCTGTATATCCTAGATTTATGCCTAAGCCACCACAAAAGTAATAACTAGCTGACATCTATTATGATGACTGAATAATTCTGTATCATATTGAGATCCAAGAAAGCACTCATCTGCAACATCACAAGCCATCATGAAAATTTTGGGTTGTAAAGCCTGAAAGAACCATAGATGGACAAATAGACAAAGAATCTGCCTGTCCAGATTGCATTTCAAAGTCATTGCCAGCCATGTGGGCATTTCCTGAAAGCACCATTAGTTGGTAGCCCTAGCAATTCTGCTTTAACACTGGGTTTCATGATCAACTTGGAGCTGCACTGCAAACCGCTCAGCGGACAGAGGGAGTGCACACAGCCCTGGTTCAAAAGGAACATAATATGTCATGACTTAATAGTGTTTGATTTCTCCCTAGTGTTTTTTAAGGCTAGAGAGTTGACCTCCTTCCTCCCTCGGTGCTTGACTGTTGACATCTCAATGTTCGTTCTTGATTAACCAAACCTCATCCTCCACTTTATTCCTTAAACTAGGCTTTCCAAAGAGTGCTATTGCTGCTTAGGAAAAAAAAAAAAAAAAAAAAGGAAAAAAAAAAAAAAAGAAGAAAAAGAAAGAATTGGACAAGACAGCTACATGGAACATTTAGTGAGATAGGGGGCTAAAATCCCACACCGGCCTTGGCAGCTGTGATAATGATGTATAATTTAATTGAAGCTATACTGTGATCCTCAAAAGGACTTCAGACCTTTTCCCATGTTTATGTATTATTCAGGTTAATGGCAACTCTGAAATAGAAAAAGCTTCTTATCTCTTAAAACTTTTATTGCAGTGAGTTCAAAATGCACAAAGCTGAGTGCTGGTCCGTGTGCTTTAATGCAGAGTGAAAGGATGCCGTTTTCAGTCTGTTTCAGTGTTGTTATCTTGGCAAAAAGACAGATGTGATTGGATGCCTTAGAAACTAGGGATGCAATGACATGCATGAGAAATTAAAAGTTTTAAGATATTTTTGAACTTAGAATGTCTTGGCTCTGTGTGGCCACTATTTTTTTTTCACTTTTTTCAACACAAGTTCATAGAAAAAATATAAATCCCATTAGACAAGACAAAAATCCATAGCAATCAATACAAATGGCATCTCTTTTGCATTTTGAGCACGTTAACTGACATCTCTTGCTGCATCTTTAACACTGTTACAAAAGTCAGTTTTCAAAAACCCTGTAGATACAAACAGGATATTTTACTAAAGGATGACAGGTTTCTTATTAACAGTTGTGTGGGTTGGTGCAAATTCACCCTACAGACCAAGCAGCAAAAACCAACCAATCTTCAGGTTGGTCATCATTCTATACACAACTCTCTTGTGCAGGGAAATACAGGAATAAATCAGGAATGTTCATAGAAAGCTTTTTTTCTTCCAAGCATTCTTTATACCATAATGCAAAACTGGAACCCAACATAACATTACAGATGTGCACATACTGACATAAAAAATAATATCAACATAACAAAATGACACAATGCCAAATCACATCTATGGAATACAGTGGTCACAGA
Source organism: Zapornia atra (assembly GCA_013400835.1). NCBI lineage: Eukaryota > Metazoa > Chordata > Aves > Gruiformes > Rallidae > Zapornia > Zapornia atra. The sequence continues at coordinate 201,121 of VZTU01030353.1, forward strand.
ATGCCAGGAAAGAATTCTTCAAATTACTTTTCATTCTAAGCGCACAGCAAAATTTCAGCCTGTGGTGACTGTCTACAGCTTTTCTGATGATCGATGAATCGTACAGATCATCTTGTGATCTTCCCCAATACACAAAGACAATGTAAGCATCATGAAACATATCAGTCAGAGCTGTATTTCTGCTGAAGAGATTATGAACAGATACATTTAGAGCCAGCAACTGCCCTTGCCATGAATCAAAAATCTGTACTGCTAAACTGATTTAGGGCCTCAAACTACGTTATCTGTAAAATGAAATTACCGTGTTCATTGTTTGGAAAGGGGACTGAAAAAATAATACAGATCAAGTAAATCTGTATGCATAATACATTATATTATCTTGTGTTCTTAACACATCTCACTTTGCCTATATGAGCTGTACTTTTTTAGAGCAAATGCAAGCTTCTGTAACATTGCTTTTGTTTAAACTAGGTTTTAAGCAAGTTTGTGAAGTAGCTATAAACACCAGAGAAGACATAAAAGACAACGTATCTTTTGTAATTTGAAAGGTACAAAAACTCTCAACAATTACTGCATTCCTTTCAGATTAAAGAGCAATACTATATCATCAAAGGGCACCGGAAAGGAAATTAGTCAAGATGCTGAGCCATATTTCCCAAAGAATATAAATTAAGCAAAGCATGTTGCCAGGAACAAAAATCGTGCCTACACATTCCTCATGGTCTGTGATACTGTATCTGCAGGACTAACTCAAGGTAACATTTCTTAAGAGTAATGCTTTTCTATATAAATCCAGTGAAAAAGATATTAAAGATGATTGAAATAAATTAACAACTCTCTGATAAATAACCTCTGTAGGTAACTATTTGCAAAAGGTCTTTTAAAAATGAGAAGAGAATTCAGGAGCAGAAGCAGCTGTTCACTGAACATGAAGATCAAAGAATGAGATTATGAGACACAGCATAACCAATAGACACATATAAAAATGCTGGTCACTGGTGCCCAGGAACTGCAATGCAGAACAGGCTCTTAAGAGAGCTCAAGGAGTGAAATTCCATTAATCTGGAGTTTGAAATATAATCTGTGCCAGGCTGCTGTAGAAAGAGTAAAGTGAGACCGTGTTAAACAGAGAATTTCTCCTCATCACAACAATAAAACCTAGGTATTGACAAATTATTTTTTATAAAATTGGAAGTAGAGACAACAGATGTTCCTCTTAAAATGCTTAGAGGTTGAAATCAATTTCTGTGTAAAAATTATCCAAGAGGTTTTTTTCTCAGAGTATAAAGTATCATGTCTGTGTCCTGATACACTGCAGAGTGTGTCTTCAAACACTGAGCCAGAAGGCTCCAGCAACTTTAGAGAAGTTACCCTTCTAACTACACTGCAACTGCATTCTTCAACTCCCACAACACTCTTCTTAAAAGATAATTTCCTTCAAAACACACAATTCAACAGCATTAATCAAGGGAGGCTGATGTCATTATTTCTCCTCCTATTTCCCTTCTACCGGTCTTCAAACATTCAAAAGTTGAACTTTCTAACTTTAAAAAAAAGAGAAAAAAAAAAAGAAAAAAAGAAGGAAATAAAGTTTCTGTAAAGCACAGAGTCATTCTTCATTTTTTCCACAGTGACTAGTAACAGAAAGAACACTACTCATATTTCAAGAGTGTCATTTTTTAAAAACAGAAACCAAAGAGTAGTTTGGAAAACCAGCGGAAAAAATAAAAACTGAAAACATGAAAACTGACTCTTGTCCAGGTTTTTAATGAACTCTTTCCCCTTTGCTGTGCACTGTAACCTTAAATTATTTTAAGTACATTTTCCTTTTTTTTTTTTAATTAAACATGTATTACTAATCTAAGTTTTATGATATCTTTGAAAAAAGACTTTACACATAAATTGAAAGCCATTGAACTAAGTGATTCTTGATGCTGGAGCAGACAGTAATTCATTGAAACATTCTGGCCTAGTGTATGAACCCATATCAAGTCCAGGGATAATCAAATAACAATAGCTCATTTAGACCCATCGCAGAACAATGAATGGCAAAAAAGGACTGTAGGAAATTCTCAAGCTCTACCAGAACCACCAACAGTATGAAACCCCCTTAACTAGTGGGAACTGCATCAGTGTCACAATTTTTCCTCTGTCTTCACCAGCCACAGGACTTTTCCGTGTTCTCATTTTCAGATCAGTCTTTCCCCAGATGCCTAGAACTGATATTAGACAAGCATTACCTGGTGAGAACTGCCATGATTGATTATTAAATGGATGATGTTACAGATAAGACTCAAAAGTAGAATCTCCTGTCTTTGGAAAATGCATGATTCTGTAAATTTCAGTGGGATGATTCCTGCCTATAACAAATACATGAAGGATGCCAAGTCCATTCCAGTTACTATCAGAAACACCCCAATACACAGCACAATGCAGCAGTTCTCAAGCAAGTATGAGAAACAAGACACAGCCTCACATTTTGGGGGTTGGACCCGATGATCTCTCGAGGTCCCTTCCAACCCCTACGATTCTGTGATTCTACGATTCTGTGAGTTCCAGAACAGAGTTAACTGTGGACATTCCCCAATGGCTACTGTATAGCATGCTAATTTTCAGGGATAGATTTTGTGTAACAACCGCTTTCCAGAAGGAACTCTGAATGTAATGACTGAAGAACAGACTCTTCATGAATCTTGTCAGGATATAAAAGAAATATAGAAGAATATCTGTGGTTTCTCAAAGTAAGTTCTAATTACACTAGGTGTGACAATGGAATGCAGATTTCCAAGATATCAGTAAGATTAAAAATGTAACTGAAGGATGCTTTTTGAAATACTCAACCTAAACTTGTTTATTGTCTTTATTCAGATGTGTCTGGCATGAGTTTTCACCCATTCATTCCTGATTACCTTTCTCTAATGACTTTAAGGACCTTACCTTCAGGGGAGAAGAAATTTAGTGACATGCTCAAATTGGATGAAAGTTGTCCCTCATATTTTCTATAATTGAGGAGACTAAACTGCATCAATCCCTCTCAAAAGCATTTTCTCCTGGTTTCAGAATAATTTTGTGGCTTTTTCCATTTCCTCCAATTTTTCTACATCAAATATCACGCATTCTGCCATTTCCTCTCTCAATAATGCAGTATGCAGGGAGCAAAACATTTGCTCCTTTACTCCTATTTACAGAGCTAAGGATCCCTTTTGCCTGCTTTTCCACTGTCAGTACACAATGGACCTATAGCTAGGTTAAATTACGGAGCCAAAGGTAGCAATCTTGAGCAGTGCGGTAAACCTGTGATTTTCTCTCTCTAAACTTTCAAAACTGACTGAATCCACTTTTGAAGAAACACACCAAATCCAGCTGGTAGAAAGTTGATCATTAACTAAAGCAATGTGCAGAGTTAAAGTGAGCGCAGTCCTTGCCCAACATCCTGCATAGGAAAGACAGTGAAGAATTTTGCTGCCTCTCTGCCCCACTGTAGCACAGTGCCTGTACTCAGGACAGCAGCAGGAATGGTACCCAGGAAGTCTCATCACAAATTACTTGAACTCAGGAGCAGCACGTGTGCCCATACCTGAAGGGAAACAGGGAAGCTGTGAAGACAGTTGGTGTTTGGAGGGCATAAGAGCAAAGAGGAGCTACACATTCAAACAAAAACCTTGAATTGTGTGAAGGCTAAGAATGTCTATCTCAGCCAGCTTCTGCTGAATAATCAGCATCTTTGGAATCAAAACTGGGTTTTGCCTCCTGTTTTTTCCATTACTTCCTTTTAGGTTTTCTACAAGGAAACACAGTAATGTAAAACACAGGTTTTGAGGGAAAAGCCTTAGGAAAGAGAAAAACTTGTTGATGTTTCTGAATTACTGTGGTTCACGTCACTGTTAGGTAAACGTGCAACCATTAATTTGTTTTATTATTCAGCTAGCGTAGAAGGATGAAGTTTCAAAACTACTGGGATGAAACAGTGCCAGGATGAGAGCTAACATGATACAATTTACCAGATAAGATTTTATGATTCAGATTCAAATGACTGGAAAAGCAATTTCTACTGGAGTTTGTTGTCATTATTGAACAGCAGCTCTTAAACATCAAAAGCTTTTTATTGTTGTCAATTTGATTGTCATTTACCAAAATTAATTCATCTGTAAAAACATCATATCTCTCCGCACCCCCAATTTTGAAAGTCCTAAACAAAGAAGTTTTCGTGTAGGCATTTAGTAATTGCTCTTGAAAGAAGTAACATACTCTAAGTACTCTTTTGATCATGCTTTGAAGCAAATAATCAATACTGTTTAACTGATGATCATCAACTGCTAAAAAGACCAAAAGAACTTTGTCTCAGACACTCTCATATGTATTTAAGCCTGTTCATCATTTTGAAAGTGCACATCTGATCTGTCCTCTTTCAATGCCTAACAGGCAATTACAAGAGTTTATTTAATTTGTGGACCTAAGTAAGAGGGTTTGCCTGTGCTTACTGGTTTTCTAATGTCATTGATGCTTTCTTGTGTTTCCAAAATCTGTTTTAATGGGGAGAAAAAAAAGTAAAAAGAAAAAAAGGCAAATAACCAAAGGAGAGGGATGTGTTTGCGTGGGTGTGGGTGTGTGTAAAGAGTTTTTAAATATTCCTCCTGTGTTATAACTATTTGATCAACGTACTTTTTAATATGATAGCAAACATTTCAAGCAAGGCTCCAAGTACAGGATGTGGACACAGGAATCAAAGGAAGGCACCACCTTATTAAATTCTTTTCTTTTCTTTTTTTCCTTTTTTTTCTTTTTTCCTTTCTTCTTCTGGATAATCTAGACCTGCAGCCTCAAGTTATGTAACAGGTTGAACTAGCCTAAATCAAGCTATGATCACAACCCTCTTCCCTTGCGGCCACATCCTTCTTGTGCAGGAGGGTTCCCACCACAGCTGGATGAATACTATTCTTTCTTTTATATGGCTAATTGCCAGCTGGATCAGCTCCCTAGGTAGGGGTGCCAGTAGATGTGCAAAAGCACTAACACTGGTGGACAGAGACCCTGCAGCCAGGACTGGCAGAGGTCAAAGGAACCTGTGGGAACCTGGCACAAACTGACTTACTCTGCCAAAGGATGGCAGCCCCTTCTCAAGGATGGCTGGAAACATTCCTCTAGCTTCCAGCCTACATTCATTCATTACTGTTTGGGTTTGTGTCAACACTGGTCTAATCTTAAGTACACGTTACACCTTCCCAATATTTGTTCCCTTGTGAACTACAAAAACCTCATCATTTCCTCCTCCCAGACCTATAGCTAGGAAGAAAACTCTCATGAACTTGGTTTCCCATTATATTTGTCTTTATCATGTCAGCCTGCATGATTTTGAATACAGGTTACTAAACTTCTACACAGTATTTCACATGTCTTCAGAGAGATTGAAAAACCGGCAAGCAAAGTCTGTACACTCCAAGAAAATATTTGTGGGAAGCTTCACACATCATCAGAGTCCTTTTGAATTCAGATTTCCCTCTGAAGAAAGTGGTGTAAAAGAAGGTGCAAAAATTTGCTTGCTGTCATGGGATAGAGGATAAATCTATACTTCAAAGAAAACAGAAGGCTGAATAAAAAACCCAGTTAATTTCAGAGTCCTCAGTATCCAAATAAATATTATTTTCCCTTTTAAGTATATTCAAAGGAAAACTATTAGAACATCTTTGGAACATGAAATCACATACTGAGTGTAGTCACAGTTTATATACTTGCAGTCAGAGTAAAACTGCAGATCCACACTTAGAGTCTTCAGTTTCTAAAATTAGGTTTTTAAGATCCTTGTCTGTGCACAAGCTACCTCCTCATATATATTGAGCTTCCTCTGAAGTTACAAAAAATCGTGAATTTGCATTACACCTCAAAATCAGGTTGCTTTTATGAAATATAAGGAAATAATTTTAGGATCCTGAGTTTGAAATTTTTGGTCAGCATTTCATAAACTTTTCCAATGTACAAGTACATAGCAGCATATTTTGTGTCTCACAATTTAAGAAACACCATCATTCATAAATTCGCTCATTTATTCATAAAGAATCCATGAAGTTTATCCTTGAAATTCCATAAAATAAATTACTTACATTAGATAAATGGAAAATTATATAAAGCATTATCCCCAAAATCACATAAACTACACAGTGAATCATATCAGCACAAGTGACTGTGTTTTCCAAGTGTCGCAACTCAACCATCACATCAAAGGCTTCGCTTCATCACATCCGAACTGGTCCTTCATGCCTCACGATAACTCAGGCTGAAATCCAGACTGCCTGGGTCCATGTAAATACCCCCTCTATACTTTCCCTTCTTCAAAATTTCCAGCCTCCATCCGTTTATCCCCACCACCCTGCAGCAGTGAAGCAATTAAAACCAAATTCCTACCAGTGAACAAAGTTTTGTGAGTTTCCCTATAGGAAAAGTGAAAATATGGTCAAGCAGCTGCCCAAAAGACATCTAAATGTCTGTAACAAACCACAGTGGTCTTGATGTGTGGGACTTCGTGATAGTGCAGTAGAAAATGTCAAGGCCCTATTTTCACCGAATTCAATGTATATATACCACAAAGCTGTTCTACATGCCAAAATCCATATACCTGAGACATCTGGGTATCCAGAGCTACCAGGAACCTAGCAGCAACCCAGTAACACACCTTGAATTCTATTACTCTAGCCTTTGCTATAGTAAACCAATACTTTACCTCTATATTTGGACGGTCTGAGGACTGGCTGCTTTCTGTATGGAAGGAAGTTTATAGAAATTATCTCTTCTGAGCTAATCTTTGAATTACACTTTTAAAAACATTTAAACTAGCGTTGATGGATTACACGCATCCTAAATAATACATCTGCTTAATCTCAAGCACACCCCTTTGTATCACCCTTACCAGTAAAACCTAGCGAGTGACACACAAGATTTCTCACACTGGTATCTTTTACCATAAAAATGATTAAACTGCCAGAGAGCTAAAATTGGAACTGAAATATAAGGCTGGATCACTTGCATAATAAACTTTGATTTAGTCATTAAAGGGATTATTGCTTCACTTTCATGTAGACAGAAAGGACAGGCACTGTCTTCATCTATTTCTGCAGGGTGTTGCACTGTGGTTGCATTTTATTTTTATTTCTCCTATTTGATAAGTAAATCCAATCACACTTTTAGTTCTGAAAAAGGAAATTTTTCTGATGAAGTACAAGAGAGACCTGAGCAAACTCCCCTTCGGGAAGGGGCATACTTAATTTGCATTTCCCAACCCCAGGTCTGGTCCCTTTCCTCTGAAGTCTTTTCATCTCCAACTCCTCTCCCCAACCCTGGAGACCTTTTCTCCCACTGTGAGATGCTACCCGCTCTGTTAGTGTATTGCTTTTATGCTGAAGGACCCTGAAGGGCACACAGAGTCCCTCTGCGCTCCCCCACAAAGTTTGTCTCACCCCTAGGGAACATCCCACTGCGACTCAGCCTGCAGCCTTTCAGCCAGGGTTGATGCTGGCCTGTCAGATGGACCTGGTCCTGTTACAGAGGCTACCACATAAAAAGTCAGGGTCTTCAAAAGCTCCTGATGGCCTGGGAGTGGCACAGCTATTCCCCAGACCCAACACGTGAGCTGTTTCCAAGATCAGTAAAGGGTTAATGTCCATCACATACAGTGATTCTTCTAATACTCTTGTTCTTCTCCTCTGAACCCTTTCTGTCACACAGCCTTCACACAGGGTTGTAAAAGACACTGATATTTACCAAAAGACAAGCACCATGCATGATTTTCTTCTCCCACATGCTTTGCTCTTTGACAGCTGAAAGAAGACCCAGCCACTATACATGAGGGTTTCTGTGTTGGGGCACTAGCTTGCCAGCTCCTCAACAAGGCTGAGGTCCCAGCAGCAACAGGTCCTTCAGCAACAGGCTGAACAACCATGTTCCCCAGTCCCATGCCACAGTTTTCCTTGCTCAGGAATTACTATTACCATGCTATTAGCATGAGTGAAGTGTTGGGAAGGTTCCCAAGCACCACACATACGGACAGCTTTCTTCCCAGTCTCCAAATTCTCTGCTGAAAAAGATGCAAAGAACATCTACGTGTACATGGATGGATACACTCAAAACTTATTTCCTCTCCATCCCTATAATACATGATGGAGTAAAAACACCGTGGAAACAAATTCAGGAGGGGATAGGCATTAGCAACGCTTGAAATCTGCTTTCCGATTTAAGGTAAACTCAAAAGAGTACTTAATCTTCTTTTCTCAGTTTTTTGTTCTCCATATTTTAAATCCTTCTTAAAAACTTGAACCACGGTGTGTTATTTTGGCTCAAAGGGAGAAAGAAAATCCAACTGATTTGTACTTTCAGGTTCTGCTTTTAGACTCTAGTTTATCTTAATCATTAGTTTATAAATCCCAGTTTAAGGCACATTAAGCCTGCAGTCCAATGAATTATTCTGAAAGGTTTTCTGGAGTAAGACTTAAAAACAGCTAGAAAAAGAAAACGGTGTCTTTACATTTCCCCGGGCACATGTATGGGAGTCATTTCATTCTCTGACACCAGACATTGCAACTCAATCAGAAGGTGATTTCTACCTATAATGCCATTTATTGTGGTTGCATGTGGATGGCCATGGTTTTAGAGGGAATTCCCAGGAGAAAAATAGAGGCAAATAGAGATTTCCTCATTAGTAATAATATAGAGAACTACAAGAACTACAGAAAATGATTTATCAGAGCCTACAACCTCATTGAAAAAATGTGGGGTTTTTTAAAGATCATACCAGAAGAATTTCCAGACTTGACTAGGTTGCACTTGGACCCATCATGATCTGGGTCTACACAGAACAGCAGCATTTTCAGTGCTGTTTATACTTTGCAGCACTCTTGAAATGAAATGTGGCATGGAAGAACTTGAGAAGATGGTCTAAATCAGTTATTGTTGTCAGCCTTTGAAACTGACTTCAGTATAGCTATACTGTGATTGATACACTGCATTTCCAGATGTGTACATCCAGCATCACTTTTCCTCTCTGAACAATACAGCTGGAAGTTGGTGGGCTGGTGCCCAGCCATCCTGAACCTCTTTAAAAAAAACCCCAAAAATGACAAAACCCTCTGTTTCCACTTTGGGATGTGTTTACCAGTGTAGAAGTATAGTTTACCAGTGGAGAAGTTCGCATGCAGAAATTTTACCCAGCAACACCACAAATTCCACATGCACACTGAGGAAAAGAACTCCCATCACTGATACATCAGCAAAAGCTGATCCTTAATGTTTAATGGAGAGGGAGGTGCATATAATATGCTTTGGAGGTCAGAAACACTCAGACTACATGACACCACAACACAGATTCTGACAGATCCTGAACTTGAAACTTTCACTGGAAAGCATACATCATCTTCAAGTCACACAGCTGTCCCAGTGACATGTACGTATGAAAAAAAAAAAAGTATTCTACAGCAGGTATGCCTAGCTTTTGGCTAATTCAAGAGCTGTGAATAAACAAGACATATTGCTGCTTAGTGTCCTTGAAGCAGGTACCTCCTTTGAATTTTCTTTCAGCTGCAAAGCACGCTTCTAAGTAAAGCAAGCCTACATATTAAGGTATTATTCAGGGTCTATTTTCTACCCATGACAAAAAAAATCTTCAATAGAGTTCTTTGCCTCTGCCAGAGAGTAGGTAAGAGACTAAAGCAACACACCCCTTATTTACCACAATTAACCAAAAATGAGAGAGGGGGGGAAAAAAGTTAACATCTTTTTTTTTTTTTAAGCCCCAGGAACTTCACAATGACATATATTCCCAACTCCCATGCTTCTGAGAAGAGGTCATGATGCCCAGAGTAAATAACAGCTTGCAATTTGCAATAAGGATACCCAGCAGCAGCACTGTGAGATACATGAGATAATGTGTTTTACAGGACCGGGAAATAATTTTCAGATATACTGTGCTGCATTAACAGCCCAGGTTAAGTGTGTGCTGCAACTTTTCCCTTGAAGGTACAGTAGGTAGAAGATTTGCGATATCTTTAAATGCAACAAAAGGAAATATAGAAGGGGGAGGGAGGAGTCTCCTGCTGAGATGTTGTGATAAATTATTAAAACTTCTTTCTAATGTTGATGCTACTCTTTAACCTCAGATCACAATCCTGACAGCAGAGGAAAACTGAAAGTGCTATTAAAGCTGTGATAAACACACCATGCTGTGGCAACACTTGTAAGGGGGAGGGAAAAAAAAAGAAAAAAATTAATAAAAAAAAATCCTGGGGTGCCTCCAATCAGTAACATCAAGAAACAACCAGGGAGAAAATACCAAGCTATCTACAATCCACAGTCCCTCGGTCCAAATATTTATGAGATACCATTTATGTTCACTGAGCTATTTGATTATGAGACCTCGATAACCCATGTTTTCCATAAACAAATGTCATGCAAGGAAGCAAAACTAAGTGAACTTTATGAAAAGGCACATTTAGTGAACTGTTCACAGCACATATAGGGTAAATCATCCCAGCAGTTTTCAACAGAAGAGGAAAATGGATTGCTGCCTTCAAAAATCATAAGTGTTTTCTCAGCACAGCATTTTTTTTTAATAAAGTTAATGCAATTTATCTTTATTAACACATCAACACTGACATAGCCAGTCAGCCAATTAGTGCTGCTGGCAGTGCATTTCACAACATTCATGTAGTCTAAAAAAATGTCTGTCTAGTCTTTTTTACTGCATACACTAATAATTCTGCACTCAAAATAGGCTGCTAGCTTCCTTTCCCTCTTTTTCCTTCCTTCCTCTTCTTTTCCAAAACACTAACCCCCTAAAATAGGGGTAACATCTCTTGTAATATAGCCACAAGCATCTGTCCCAAAGTCTCCACAATGAAAAGAACAATCTGAATTCTCACAGTCAAAAAACCCCCACCGGTTTCTAAATGGCATACATTTATTTGTATAAAGGCCTTAAATGTTATTCTGCTAATAATACAATGCAAAGTAAAATTCCTGCAAGGAATGTGTATTACAGCACCTGTCAAGCAAACTAACAAGAAAACAAATTAAACTCCATGCTCTCTTTTCAGCATCCTATTGCAAGCCCACATGTCAAACCTGAAATCTGAGTCACTCAGAGCAACATAGGTACTCTCCTTAGCTCACCCTTAACACAGCATTTTAGAATCTTACCCAAACATCCATTACAAAACTTTTTCTTTCCACTTACCCCCCTTCCAGGGTTTGCCTTTGGTCCTGCTAAGCTTGCTGAGGGTTGGTCCAGAGAAGAGCAACATCAAAATGAGAAGTTCAAGCATAGTGGTTTTCCCCTGTTTCACTGGTGATAACATTTCCACAAGTTATTTTAAAAAAAATTTTAAAAATAAAATAAAAGAAAAAAATCTTACATCTTCCCCCCCACTTTCTGTTCGCTTAAGGAAGAGTGATTAATCATTGAAAAATCAAAGCAAGGGGTAGCTTTGCCCTCCTTAGATGTTGAAGTAATATCTCAATGATGTAGCCCTGAGGAAAGCCACATTTCTCACTGATCCGGTTTCTCCCACACAACATGCAGCCAGCACCGCTGCTACTACAGTAGCTATAAAATAATTTCTGCTCCTCACTTTGGTTTCTGTGGGAATATATTCCTCAGCTTGCAGCATGAGCTTGATTGAAAATGATAAAAACAGTAATGCTTGTGTCCAGCAGAAAAGAGAAAAGATGTCAGGATTGTGAAAAAAGATGAGAAGCAGTTGTACTGACAGCTTTAAGCCTGACTGTCTGATCCTAATAGCCGTGCAACCAACCAAATTGCTCTTTTAAGAGTAATAAGGCTTCAGTGAAAGCTGGTGTCACTGCCACTTGGGTAGGTAGTGCAGGGCTTGAAAATCACCAAGGAACCTGCTAGAGATAACGACTGCCACGGTCCCAGCTCCGAACGCCGAGGGCTGAGCAGAATACAGTATGCACAGAGAGCATTTAATCTCTATTGTGTGGAGGAGATTTCCTGCTCTACAGTGTGCAACTGCTCAGGACTTTTTACTGCATTTTATTAGGGCTTTAGTTCATACTTTAAACTAAAATGCAAGCACTGGCACACTAATTACTCACAGCATTTCTGAAGTAATTACTGTATGGGAAAAAAAATCTGAATGCCTTCCCCCCCCCTCCTCTTTCTTAAAGTAGCAAACAGGAAGAACAAATCCCTAGCAGGAGCAGCAATCTTTTCACTGCACAGAGCAGTTCTGCATTTTATATTTTCACACAGTCTATCCTTAGGATCTCCTATAATCTGAGGGGCGGGGGGGGAGGGTGGAGAGGAAGGGAAAGAGGATGCTCAGAAGTACAGGTATTTTGTAAAAGGAATAGATTGCAGTCACAGTTTTTCATTTCGTAGCTCTTCCTGCCACAGAAATAACCTAGCTGCCTATGTCTCTGGATGTCCAGATTTAAGAATGCTGAAGCTGAATCAGTAAACACAAGACTTCCTGCACAACGTTTTGGGTTTTCACTAGGGGTACTCACAACATTCAGACTGCTCAAACAGTCTTGAGATGTCCAGTGCTTACTTAAGTATGCCCAGGAGCTAAAATTCATCTACAGTTTGGCATTTAGTTGTTTCCATATAATCATTCAGCACTCAAATCAATGAGCCACAAACCTTGGGCTGTAGATTTGTATAAATAAAAAAAATCAATGTCTTTAGAATGACAAAGCAACAATGGTCACAAATTCCCTGAAGTTATCACGTTTTCAACCAGGGACATGATGCCCTTTTCAGTGCAACATTAAGATGATGTTATTAATAAATCTGAAGCTTTGCTTATTCATCTGAATAAAAAAAAATGTTATTTTGACTAGTAGAGACAATCGTGAACATCTGTGTTGAGGAATTTTTTTAAACAAACGGCATGTAACATCACAAGCAAGAAAATACGGGGAGTCCAAAATCACCACATCAACTATGAAAGATCTTTTATCTCCTTTTTAAGGTCTAAAATGTATTTATGGGCTGGTTAGAGGATGTAACATTTGCATTTAGAAGGAAAACAAATGCATGCTGATATACAGTAGTTTTTCAGCCCTTTGCATTAATTTTTAAAAGTTATAAGACATCTTACCAGATGCTGGGTCTGATATATCAGAGCTGATGTTTATGGCTTTTAGATGCCAAAAATTAGGTCAGTATCTATCATGTAGAGTCACTAAGCTGCAGCTTCTTATGTTAAATTCCTCCATCAAGCCATTCTTAATCACCAGTCTCATTGCTAATAATTAAAACACCATTTCTTCCATTTCTCTCCCAACTGTTACTGAAATGAGGCAGACACTTGTGTTCATTTTGATTGCCTCTGTAACACTCCTCTGAAACTAGCACCATACTGGTATGTTGAAGCATCAAAAAAATTACAAGCTCGTATTGCTAGGTTTCAAACTTTTTATGTCCAGATAATAAAAAGACATTAAACTGAAACAACCGCCACCACCTTCAGGTATCACTATGAAAATTCACTAACTTAAAAGTTTTGAATCACAAAGCAAACACCTCCAATGTCCAAAACATGCATGACAATATCAGTCATACTTCAGAAATCTTGACAGGGTAATTCTCTTGGCCATTTCTGCAGCCTTATGTCACTTCTGCCTCAACCATTCTTTCTTCAGGCTGTCTTGCTTTTAAAAAAGCTTGCCCTTCCTACCCACTCAGGAGCCAGCTGCTGCAGGAAAACCTGTTTCCAGTGGTGGTAGGCATCCTTGAAAAGATCTCCTTGGTTCCTGCATTGCAGAAGAATTCAATTTCTTCAACCTGGACACCTTGTCTTTTCAGCATTAATGAAAACAGGGGCTCTTGGAAGGTTTTATGAGTTTCCATCAGCTTTCTGCCAGCTCTGGTATGTGTCTTCAGGACCACCAGCCAGATCAGGTACCACTTGAGCAGCAGCTCAAGCAATGTGGCAGGAGAAGGGAAGGACCACCTAATACAACAGGGGAAACCATCACAGTTGTTGGTCACGAGCATGGTTGCAGCTTAATGCCATAAAAGCCCAGACTTCCCCACTCCACTGATGGTTTTCTGTGTTTTGCAAAAGGTAAGTTATTAAATCCACTTCATAAATATTAAGAGTCAGCAGGCAGACCTTCAGGGGTACACAGAAAAAGCATTGTCACTTCTTATGAAATTTAGTGGTGTTTTTAATGTCCTCGTTTCTAGGTTCATAAGAATTTCAATTTTCCAGAGGTGAAATGCCTCCAGAGAAAAGATACTGTTTCAAGAATGATTATACAAATATTATAGGTTGAAACACCAAAAACAAAGGCAACCCAACATTTATTTTTCCTTCAAGTATCATGATTTTGAAGTTAACATCATGTTTTAGAGATGTAAAAGAACTGATTTGTAATTCTATTTCATGCTTTGAATGTGCAGTACTGGAAACAGAGAGAAAAGTAGGCAGCCTCTTCTACCTTTATGTCTGTTACTATTACCAGAAAAACTCCGATGAGAGCTACAAGAGGCAAACCAATTCCATTAGAGTTAAATATCCCTGACATCCAACTAGTCCTTGCGAGGATCTCTTACGCCCTCCAAGGTCCCTCCTGACAGCTCGCACCAGTCATGAGTATGAGACTATTTAATATTTTCTGAATAGAAAAGAACTCATATATTAAGACAGACCAAATGCCCATGTGCCTCGCATCACATCTGCAGAAGAGGTCAACCTCAGATGCTCCTGGGAAAAGTACAAGAACGACAAGAAAGCATTAGCAGAACTTACCACCTGCCCAGCCTGCCAGCCTCTGCTCGCAAAAGGCTTTGAGACTTCTGAACCAGAGACTATCACAGCTATCAAGTTTGATTAGAGCAAGATGGATGTATACTTCTTTACTTTGTCTTGTTCCTTTTTTGATTCACTTATGCTTTTCTCTACCCCTATAGTCCCTGGCAATGACTTCCGCAGAAAAACATACTCCCTCTTCTTTCTTTGACAGTGTACTTGATAATTTTATTGAGATAATTTAGGTCTTCCATTAGTTTGCCTTTCCTCATACTGCGGTTTTCCAACATAGCCTCCATTCAAACAACTCATTCCAGTAAAAAAAGACCTAGCCTAATTTTCTTCTCAGACCCTACTCACAGATGTCCTTTCTGCCTTCATCTTAAGTATAACCAGTTGTAATTTAGTGTTTATGAGATGAAGTCAAAAGAAAAGCCTGCAGTATTGAAGATGAATTATCAGTTGTATAGTCTCTCCTTCATTCTACTCCTGAAGCCAAAGGGCAGCAGCTACCATTAAGCTGGGATTGTGTTTATAAATGCCTACAACATTAATGGATACAGAGGTTCTTTTTAATTAACAGAAGTTTAGGATGTTTACTCAGTGGAAGCATACATCAGCAACCTAAGCAACAAAACACCAGTGAGATATTCAGGAAAAAATACATCCAAGTTACTTTAATCTGCAATTGCTGTGTCTAGCTATTTGGTTACTCTTCCTTTCCAGATTTTCCTTATTTTTAATAATCACTATCTGGCACAAAGGGCTACTGGTATATAAGTGCTTGCTTAAAACCCTCAAGCTTGAATAAATACCAACAATAACTTCATGGAAGCTTAAATATCACAGCCCCTGAGCAACATGGTTTTTTTAAGAGTGATATCTTGGAACAGTCAGCTGCTCACAGGCTACAGGAGGGACAGGCAGAAGCGTCGATTGCTTACTTGCTGACCTGCTCTCTGGCCCTTTGTATTGCCACCAAGATCCCATTTTTCTATGGTGAAGGTTACAGACTTTCACAAGATCCTTCCATAATTGGACGAAGTAACACCTGCCTCAAACCCAGCATTCAGTAGCACAGGCATTTTTCATGCTTGTATATCCTGGCACTTTTTAACGTTTGGAGCAGCTCAGGAAGAATCGCAGCCTCCATTCTTCCCATTTCAGAACACTGGACAGTCAAAATAAAAAAATAAAGATACTGCAGAAAAAGATGGTTGTGTAGAGAGTCATGATTAAGATGGGAAGGAATAGAAACAAGCTGAAATGCTGACTCCCAAGAAGTTACAAATTTTTAATTTTGCTCTAACTCTCACCTTTTCTAGTCTCCCAAAGGTGCCACGCAGCCAGGACCTGGCAGCATGAAAACGCCCGTGACTAAGTGAACTTTGCAAAAAGAATATAATGGACACCAAACACTACAAGATGGAAATACTGCATCCTGCATTGGAGGCATGGAGAATAATTTTCCACTGCCTACTTCACCATAGACAGAGGCTCAAGTTGCGGTAAGCCATAATTAATTCAGTTCTTTTTCGGCGTGAAAATTGTTTTGATTTAAAATACTTTCAGCTTAGGGCATTCTAAGTATCTGTGCAAACCTCCTGGGGATTTCTGTTGGCCACAGACACCGATTGGAATGACATTTTTGGATACTTGTGATGCAATACATTGCCAAACAAACACATAGCCTTAAATTGAAAATCTGTTTGAAATTCCTTCCAGTTCATGTGATTTCCAAGGATTAAGAGGCCAGTGCTTTCCCAGAGGCACTTCCACTACAGGTATTCTGAAAAAATATTTATATTTCTCCTTCATGGATATAACCAAATAGGATGAAATCCTGACAATCATTGCATGCCAGTCCCCAAAGATTAAATTCATTTTGGCTTTCACTGGTAACAGATACCAACAAAGGAGTCCCTCTTTTCATCCCAACTAATTAGTAGCTCTATTTTTTGTATAAAACAACATGAAAGCTAAATTTATAGTAATATACCAGTTTTACTGCAGTAGAAGAAACACATCAATAAAAGTTCAAGACTCAACTTTGGGCACTGAGATTTCTCTTACTGTTTTATGCTAAGAGATCTACGGTCCTTACGATATTCTGCAGATTATATTATGCAGAATGAAGAAATGCATGGAAGTTATATTATTTTGTACTCATCAATTAAGAGTTGAGTACCACATTTAAGTATAACAAGAAGTAAAAGAATTCATCTTTAAGTTGCCAATTATTCCAATTCTTAATCATACAGTTTAGAAACTGTATTTAATATTTGTATTACTGTCTATATCTAACATAAACTATAAATACAGATGAAGAGAAATATATTAAAGTATATATAATTATAGGTAGCAGTATGCAAAAACTATTATGTATTTAACAATAACACAAATTGTTAACATATGCGTATTGTTTCCCAAGAAGCAGCTTTGGTAAGAAAATTACTGTACGTAGTCATAAATCACAAGAGAAGGGAAAAAACATTAATGAGACATTTCACTGTGTTTTGTAGTACACAGTGACAATACATTTCTGTGGTTTTGACAAGGGAGAAAGAAAAAATAGCAAACAATTCTGGCCTTATTTATGTCTTATCCAGAATGGAAAAATACTAATATTTTTGTTACCTTACTGTACCCCATTTTGTTCTGTTTCCTATCCAGAAACAGAACGTTTATCAAAAACACAACTATGAAATTTTCCAGAAAATTTGGTACATGCTACCTATCCAACTGGAGGGGGAAAAAATAAAATAGTTGAGGACAAAACAACTTACAGGTAGAGAAGACAGTTTTAAGACTTGTATAAAAAAGATAGGGAAAGAGTCCAGCGAAGGGCTGCGAAGATGATTAAAGGCCTAAAGCATCTCCCCTATGAGGAAAGGCTGAAAAAATTGGGACTATTCAGCCTGGAGAAAAGAAAACTGAGAGGGGATCTTATTAATCTTTATAAATATCTCAAGTGTGGGACACAGGGGGAAATGGCCAGCCTCTTTTCAGTGTTCTGTGGAGACAGGACAAGGGGCACTGGCCTCAAGTTGGAGCACAGGAAGTTCTGCACAAACATGTAGAAGAACTTTTTCACAGTGAGGGTGACAGAGCCCTGGCACAGGCTGCCCGGGGAGGTTGTGGAGTTTCCTTCTCTGGATTCAAGACCCATCTGGACATCTCTCTGTGTGATCTGTCCTAAGGAACCTACTTTGGCAGGGGGATTGGACTCGATGATCTCTGGAGGTCCCTTCCAACCCCTACAATTATGTGATTCTGTGAAGACACCAGGATACTTTTTTTTTTCCCCTGTGGGCCTGTTTCTAACATCTATGAAGATGAAAGAACAAAGCTGAAAAGTACCATTTTATTCATGGGGGAATTATAACCTGCCTACCATAACTTAAAGATTTTGATTTCTCAATAAATAAATTTTGGTTATCACAGGAAAAAAGTAGTCAGGCTCACATTTTGTTTTAAAATAGATCTTTAAATCCAAGAGCCTCAAAGCATTTTGTGTGTTTCCCATTTTTTCACCACCTTTGGGCTTATTTCAGACCCATTTATTTTAAGTGTTACTATGCACAACTTTGAAGCCACAAAGTACTGAGCAGTTCCTCTCCTCCTGCTTCCTATTAATTTTTAAAGCGCTTTGGCACTGCAATGCCCAGTAGCCCCATTATGAAGAATCGACTAACATCAGTCAATCAAGTATCTCTGGATGTAATCTACAGAAATTAAAGACGGAAAAGACAAGCTCATCATACACTATTTGGCATCTCCATGTAATAAAGTTGCTGGGAGAAGACAGCATCTGGATAGCTGAATCAGATAGGATCTGAAATTTCAGATCAGAAAGAAAAGAGGACCAAGACGCAACAGAGTTCATTCAGGAAATACTGCTGGTGACAAGAGATTCACCTGCCCTGTCTAAACAAATATTGATTCTGCAGGTTTTATGTTTGGGGTGCCTTCAGTGATGCTGAAGGTGTCACATTTCAGGTGACTTGCAACAATGAAACCCTGAGTAATTGCAGTTATTAAAGACATTAGCTTGTTTTTCCTTTTATGCAGCACTGAAGTTTCCCTGAGGACACATTCAAGACAAAAGACATAGCAGTGACTCTATACTTCTTCCTTCAACTTCTGAAGTGCTCAAGTGAAGAATCCCATTTGTCAGCTGGGGTTCCAGGTACAGATCAAAAGTACCAACAATTCCCAGAAAAGCTGTGCCAAAGCACCACAGTGCTCATAGACCTGCAGCTTTAAATACTGGAGCAGTTTTTCTGCCCAGAGCCACAGATTTGGAATTCATTTGCAAAAGAGCGATGAGGTTTGTCTGGCTTGGTTGGGGCATTTACTCTACCACATTCAAGTTCAGAACACCTACATGACAGAAAATGGCAGCTGTGATACACCTTTTTGCTTTCGTCTTTTGTGAAATTTTCTGAATGTAAAGCCAAAAGGGAAGAATTTTCTAAGGATCTATGCATGTCTTTCAGAGAGAGTAAGTATTGTGCAATCAACATTTCTCTGAAATCCTGGGACAAGCACTACAGAGTCCTTCTAAGCAAATACCTGCCGTTGCATTTAAAATTCATTTGCATTTAATTGCAATATATGTTTTCAAACTATTTTTGTTTGCAGTAGTGCAAAACCCACTTCTGCTTAAAGATACATTCAGGTTCTGCATTCATTTGGTCTTTTTTCTATTTTTTTTTTTACAGCTACGGAGAAATACATCTCTGTTCTGTAAAATAAGGTCAAAAAGCCTTTTTACAGAGTTCTGATACTGTAAAGGGTTTACACTTCAGTATTCATAGGCTACATGCGCCCAGCTGTGTTACAACAGGAGACAAACCTGAGCTGTCTGATGATGCATAGTACCAATGCACATTGGACACAGTCTTGCTTTGTTAGGAAACAGCCTGTCAGACAGCAGAAGTGGATCACATGTTCATGGATGAAATGTGGACACAGTTACTGCAAGACACCTCACCTGCCACAGCTATCACTGGCAAACCTGAATTCATTCATTCAATGTTTTGGGGTTGTTTTTTTTGATCATTATTCTTTTTTTTTACTTCTGTTAACACTTCAGAGCCCACAGTAGCAAAATGAACCAGACTGCATTCGAATGCAGTCAGGCGCTGTTTGCTAATGACATTCCATTGCCAGGGCCAACCCCACCGGACTATAAGCAAGGCCAGAGGGTATACACAATGGTATTGCACAGGTATAAATGGGGATATCACCTGACCCACAGAAATCTTTATTAATGGTGCTGATTCGTAAGGCAAAATAACTTCACAAGGCTATAATCCTAGCCTCAGTCTGTTCTGATATTAGAAATATAACCTATCATTCATGAATAGAGAAAAATGTATATGTAAGTCCTTCTGAGATAAGCTTATCCCCAACCCCATCCTTCCACACCATTGTAAGAGTATCTTACTTCAGGCTGGAGGCCACACTTCAAGCATGGCTTTGTAACAAAAGCATAATCTCTTCTCATGATGGATTTGCCATTATAGGATCTGCCTTCCACTCTGTTAAGCACAGAAGAATGTCTTTTTCCCTTTAAACAATTAGCATTACTAAATAAGTACATAAACGTTTGACTGGAAGTGGCTTTCAGACAAGTTGTACAAATCCAGCACCTGTTAACCAAAACAAAACAAAAATCAAATGGGGTATGGCACAGCTGTTGCTGTTAGAGGGTCGAACACATGGAGCAAAATTAAAGTTGGGCTATTCCCCTCTACCTGGATGTCCTGTGCTGCAGGCTCAGTAGAAGTGGCATTATAAGCATGACTGAATAAAATAATTTATAAGAAGCTTTTTGCCTACAGCATTGTAAGCTTGCGTTATAGCAACACAGTAGGAAGAAATGTGATCTTTCATTGGTTTCACTCGGATGACCAGGGGCCAGATGACAGTGGATAATCAGCAAGGGCTGTAATTTATCATGGCACTGTAATGCATGGCAGCTTCATAAAACAAGCCAGCACAGTAGCAGGCCCCGCCCAAGGAAGCAGAACAAGTTGGTCTCCAAGACGCAGGTGATCAAACAAGTGTGTGTGCATCCACATGCATACAACAGAGTATGTTGAAAGTGTGCTGAACACTCCTCCCTCAGAGGCTGAACAAAACAGCTGGGAATTTGCATACATGTAGATATTTTGTTAAGGCACCTAAATTACCTGAATAAATGCAATGCACTTTGGTACCTTTCCTCAGTACACTGATTTTAATGCGGTCAACACCTATGTGTTTAACAGCTAATAATTGTGCTCTTTCCCTCAGCATGGAAAATTCTGCCCTGTGCAGCATATGTGGTTGCTTTGGCCTCAAACAACAGGCTACAGATATACCGAAAGAGAGGAAACAGCCTTAAAAGCAAGAGATGTGGTGCCTCAAAACACACGATGCAAATGACTAGCAGTATTCTTGTGCCTGTCATATAAGATGTCCTGGTATCAGCTAAAGTTTCTAGTGAGGCAAAATCATGAGCTCATACAGACGTAAGTGTTTAATGGGAACAGCCATACAGGGGATCAGATGTCATATTTAGGCAAAAGGAGGCCTTATTCTTCCTCTGAGAGGTTGGGCAAATCACACCTATTTATTTTGTTTCTTCAGGCTTTCCTTCCCCCTCTGCAAGGAGCCCCAAATCATTGTCCTGGCTGACAACCTTGAAACCACATGAAATCTATGAAAGCAAGTGGCATACGCTACCTGACTTCCATGAAATTCAGATCAATCCCACAATTTTCTGCTTAAAACTCAGTGTCATTTTCACTACTAATTGAATAATTCAAAGTCCATCCATCTGAGCTCATATTGAAAAAAAAAAAAATCCAAACAGTTTTTCTTGTCCAAGTAGAGTTAAGACTTATCAGATATGGCCCCCATAAAGTTTCCCCATATCCCTGAAATCAATCGTCATACGCTTGCTCCCAGCTTTCCCCACATCTACCTTTAGCAATTTAAGTCTCATTCCCTCTGTGAAACAGGCAATAAATCACATCCACACTATTGAGTGAAAAATAAATCATAAACTTTGAAAAACAACCAGAAGTTTGTAAAAGACATTTAAGAAGTATTGTCTCTCATTGGTAGAGTAAGAGGAAATCAAGGGTTGGGAAGTGCTTCGCGTCTGCGTATGCAATCAAAGGGGTCCTTAAATAGGTCCCAGTAAAGTTCATGCACTTAAATGCGCATGAGGATGTGCCCCAAGGAAGCAAAGTCTGTCCTTACCTATCTGTGACTTTTAAATATAACTTCAACTTTTATTTTCGGGTTTTTCTTTCTACAAATGAACATTAAAAGGATTTCATACTTTTCAATACACACCACACACATACACACACACATATACCATGGAGATAGTTCTGGGGTGATTTCAGCTACCTCCAAATTCCTTGACTTTCAAAGCTCTAAGTAAACTCCAATATGCATGATTAATCCCCAAAATGGAATATACCTGCAGAGCAGTAATTTCTTTTACACTCAAGTAGAACTGGCCAATTCTCCTCCTGCATCAAACCCCTGAAGCTGTGACTGCACATTCCTGTTCCTTTGGAACATGAGCCCATCAGAAACCCATATCTAAATACACATAGAGAGAATGATTTTCCATCATCCTGACATTTCTTTAACACCTTTCACAAATAAAAAGTACAGTTAGACTATCAGCATTTCATAGCATTGCTGTGTCACTGCAGTAAATTTTTAAAGCTTGAGAGGAGAAATCATATCCTTAAGCTTCATGAAGTACTGAGACTGTTGCTATAGATAGCTTCTAATTATGTTATCTTCTCATAATTCTCAAATTAATCTTTTTTCCCCAAAACATAAAAAGACATAATTTTTATTAAAGGATCCTATATTTCACCAAAATTGGTATTTCAGGAAGATAGTTTGAAGTCAGGAACTGAACAGCAGAACACATTAGCCAAAGCAAACTTCTAATTCCTAAGCTCAGGTTCGCATTTCACAAAAAAATCCAAACATTAGAGAAAAAAAAAAAAAAAATTGTCTTTGCCTTAAAACACTTAAGATAAAATTAAAATGGGTTAATCAAATGAAATTCAATGGGGACTAAACCAGGATGATACCGAGAAACATGCTACATCTACACTCTAGGGTTTTTTAATATATCATGTGCATTTGTTGTGGATTTAGTTTTAATTTTATACCTTCTGAAATACTGGAAGGAAAATGCAATCTCTAATTTCACAACAAACAGTTTTGAGTTTAAGCATGGTCTTTCAAAAGGAATTTGCAACTGTTATTCTGACTTAGCCACCCCTTTTGGAACCCATCTGTAAGGCTAAAGATAGAAGTGACAATTTTTCTAAGATTATTAAAAAAATTAAAAAGCCAGTAGAGTACAAGGCTTAAAAATTCTATTTGCATTTTATCTGTCACTGAATTTGCCCTAATTGTCCACTATTGTGATAATGTCTGAGCTGAATACTGTATGTCTATATGTATGTTAGCACCCAGCAATTAACTCAGCAATAATTATATACTATTTCTGACCTCTTTGTGTTGCTGGCAGAGGGTGGGGGTTTTTTAAAACACATCTTCTGCAACTTTAAGTGATTTTAAAAAGTAGAAAAATAGAGTTTAAGAACTATAGGAAACAATTATTAGCTCTGCCAGTAATTCTTATATACTTATAGATTTGGAGAATTCACATATACATTGTGAATTCTTTAAACTGTGAATGTCTGCAATATAATAGCCTTCCTTGGTAATGTTGGTTCCTTTTACAGCTCACTGAATGATTGTATGATGTCATAACTGATCCAATGATATCCACAAGGGACACTGATTTTTTTTTTAAAGCAACTATTTATTAAGCGCATTTCTACAAGTTGGCAGAGTACTTAAACGTTTCCAATCTTGAACTGGTTTTGCTTACTAAAATATTTTTTTCACTCAATGCTGTCTATAGATAAAGCAGCTAGCACAGGACTAAGAAAATACGGGTAACAACATCTCTCAGCCCTGCATTGGTTCAGTCGCTTGCTTACCCCTCTGTTATTTTATCAGTTTCTCAAATGAGAGATGTGCTGTGATTAGACAAATTTATAAATGAAGAGATCTATTTTCTCCCACAGGTATATGTGTGTAAAACTCATTGAAGTTAAATGTCAGAAAGAATTAAAGATAAAATACTGATTTTAGCAAAAGTCTGAAAACTTCTATATTTGCATCTCTCTATATGCAAGCCATGTGTAGTTCATTAACATTATATGTCAGTAAGGGTGCAGGTCAATTTAGAAATCAGATTGCAAATCAAGGGAAAACTACTTTCAAATGACATCTGGCTTGACCTTCAAACCCTAATAATCTAGAGCAAATCAGATCATTAAATTATAAACCGAAATTAAGTTTATGATTAATAGAGTTCAGAAAATGAATTGCAGTGGATAACTGGGCTTTATCCGGTCCATGGACTATTCATTAGCATATCACAGCTCCACAGGATTTCCTGAAGCAATGTTTTTAACATCATCCAAAGCTTCTTCATCGGTGGGTCCTCAAAAAATCTTAAGTCCAGATGTGGTGGGAAAGCTTTTATTGCCACAGTACCCGTTTGCTGAGCAGGGACTGACTTCTAACTCAGATGTGTATGTGGGAATCAATCCAGGTGTCAGTCTTACACTGAGGACAAGAAAGAAATGTGTTCCCTTGCACCAACAAGGCTGCTGCAGGGTGGGGACACAGAGCTGTGCTTGCCCTGCCCTGCTCAAAGGGTCACCTTTGAATTTAATACCTTATGGCTCATCGCAACCCAGAAGGCACCCATGACGTGGCACTGTTTTAGATATGTCCGTGGGTAGGACCTGTGAAGTATCTACTTGAACCAAGACCTACATACTGCAGATAAGATTTTCATCTGTCCCAGTGCACCTTGTGATGCATTAAAAGAACCTAAACAACAAACAAGCCTTTAAAACTTCTAATTTCCATGAGGAAGAGGATTTTGCTGATCAAGTATGAGGCAACAAGTAGGCAATTTTACTCAAGTTCCCAGACTTCTCCTTTTCAAAGCAAGCACAAGAGAAATTAGCAGAAACCTTGATCAATATTCGTGCCAACCAGAATTTATAGTTACAATGTGGCATTCTACTAACTTGTCAGCGTTAGCAATAATCCTTTACAAGAGATTATTGCTATACATCAAAGTATGGCCAGCACTGTAAAATGACATGACCGAATTTTTAAAATGATGATACCACTTTCCATGGAAAAAACCCAAAACAACCAACCCACACATCATATTGTAGAGCAGACTGCATACCCATCTGAGACAATAATGAACAAACTCTTTTGCTGTACCTATAAGATTCCCAGACACAAAATCTGGATAACCTGCTACCATGTAAACAGCTACCATGTGTCTGCTTCCAAAAACAGAGAATAGACTGGATAAAACTCAAACTGTAAGCAGATATTTCCTGTAGGCTTCCATTAAGATGATAGAAATACTCTAATAAGCACAAAAACCTTGTCAGATTTTGTCTCTTAACTGGTATCGCTGTCATAGCAGATGCTGTTTTACTCCATATGTTAATCTATCAACGTATTTACGTGGCTTTTATCCACGAAGCACCCGTACAGTGTCTAATCCCTTAAGGCTGTATACTCACAACTCATGAAAGAAGAACAGGCAGTTTACAAGCAGTTGAGACACAAACTGGGTTTATGACTTGGGCAGTTTGTAGCCAAAGCCATGATTTTCAAGGAGGATTTTTATAAATCAATCCCCCTCATTAGCTGCAATGCATTTTATTCAAAGCCACACACGGCTTTCATTTAAGGACACAGATTAACAAGTACATGATAAATGCAAATCAGACTGTCAGGTCTATAATGAACAATTTAAGAGTTAGTTTATATTCACTGTTGGAAGTGACCTGTTTTAGGATACATGCCTTAGTTCAGCCCAGAACCTGAGACTCAATGCTATCGCCACCTTATCCTACACAGCAGAGTGCCCTAATTTCAGAAATAATTAGAGAATCATGCAGTGCTTGAACAAAACCTTTTAAAATGGTTAATCCAAATCTTTGGTATCTTCGTACTCAGTACATATTAGAAACATTTTTTAAAGATGCAAATTGCTGCAGCAATTCTACAGACTTATAAGGGCCCATATGCTGATTATTCCAATAAATAGATTTGAAGGCAAGAAGGGACTTTTAAATCATAGCAGTTGTGGTTATTTGAGTAGATGTTCTTCCTTGAAATACCAGCCACGTGAGAAAGGATGTAATTGGCACTTGTTTCAACTGTTTCCAAGAAAATAATATATAAATACTGGGGTTTAGTGGTAATTCATAGTTGGGTTTTTTCCATTTTAGGGTTTGCTTTTATGCAAATCCAAAAATTTAAAACAACAACATAGAAAGAAAAAAAACTCCCATAACTACAGATATACCAGGAGCACAAAGCAAGTGAAGATTCATTTTCTGCCTCTCTGTCCTCTCACAGGAACACTCGTAAGGCAGCTACCATAAGTTAGCTGTGCAGCATTGGGGCTCTGTCAGAAACCCTCAGTGTCTGCAGGAAGGGGCAGCATGAGGCAGCAAGGGGGTGCGAGCACAGCATCCCCCCTGCAATGCAGCCAGGCTGCTGTGAGGAAGGGGAACTTCCTCTTCCCAAGGGACACATATCTGCGCATGCCCTGCCCAAATGGTCACCTTTGAATTTAATACCTTGTGGTTCATCACAAGCCAGGAAGCAGAGAGGCTCTTCTTTTTAGAAACTTCAGCAAACCCTCCACTCCATAAACAGCAACTGGGCTGGCAAAGCTGGGATCTTGGGTTAAGGCACCTAGAAAGGGAAAATGCACTGTGAAAGTTAAGTAAGGTTAGTTCTCTTTGTTTTGGCTTTGGATAAGACTGGACACTCGTGGTCAGTGTGGACATGAACATAGGAGAGTACACACTGTGACTAATACAGCCATGTCTGCAAACACTGGTGAGTAGCCGAGTGCAACTGTAGGAAGCCGTGCTAGAGGTACTGCTTCTGTGCTTGATCCTGGAGCTTAACTTTGGCACTGCCTGGTCATATATGCAGTACCATTTTATTGTCTAAAATGGCATGTGAGAGCAATTTACAGTACAAAGGAAGTTATGAAGAAGGCAGAGTAGTTCTATCACTGAGTCAGCTGTGGCATGGATTACTGGGCACACCCATGCATTTCCTTGCCTCTTCTCTGACTCCCTCTCTACACCCAAAAAATCAAGGTTTTGCATCCCCTTGTCCCAAACAGCAGAGAGGAAGAAAACATGATTGATGATGGGCCTTGAGAAAAACACAGAAAGAATTTGCAACAGAGTGCATAGACACCTTCACCTCCCTAGAGACCTTTAAGCCTAAAATACCACAAGGTGTTAGTTTGAAGTAGACAGATTTGAGAGGTCACATAAATTGTTGTAATGTGCCAACTGTTCTATACAGGCAAGAGGGGTTTTATTCATATTTAAAGTAGAGGAATTGCAAGAGACATTTATATATTTTAATTGTAACTATCAAATATTGCTCCATACATTTATAATGTATAAAATCCTGTTGTCTTGATAGGTAATTAGATAACTTTTGAGTAATTAACATTTTCCTCACCTATCAAAGTTTAAATTTACTTTTTTTATAAATAATAGCAAAGTCTCTCACAGTAGTCCTACGTCTCCTCATCTGGACTTTTTATGTTTATTTTCTATCCTTTTTTTCCTTTCTCAAGGGAAGGAGAGGAATTAATTTCTTATGGAGTAAAAGCACAAATATCCTAAAAAGCAAGCATCCAGACAACTGATAAAAACAACACACTTTATATAGAGGGATATCTGACTTGGCTATGTGTCTTGAAGTGAATGCATATTTCAGTGAATATTCCTTAAAAGCCCACAAGAATGTTGGGTCTTAACTGCCTAATTTGTTGCTAATCTGTGTTAAAAGGCAAGAAAATAAAGCGGTTTTTACCAGCTTTGATAGTTCAGGGAATACTGCGATGCAAGGAAGCTAACAGCTGTCCCACTCCATCCCTTCCCCTCCAGCCGAGCAGCGTGGAGGTCAATGAGCCGTACCAGGCTTGGATGTGCTCCCAATCGACCCTACCAGGGCTGCGCTCGTGGGCAGCAGCAGCAAACAACCAAATGTGACAGCGCGGGGACCACCGGAGAAGGTGCTGAGGGTGAGATCTGGCTACTGATCTAAGCACACGCTCATGACAAGAATCCCAAGCAAAAATACAAGCAGGGAATTGAAGCAAGCTGAAGCGAAACACAAACCAAAGCTTCTACCACCAGGTTAGACTTGGAAATCCTTAATTCCTCCGGAGTGAGTGCTAGCTGATCCCAAGCTGTCTTTTCCCAGGAGGGACCAGCTCACAATCAAATCTGAAAAGAACAGAAGCAATAAATGCAGCTAATAATGAATATAACCAAGACCTAATGGCACTGCATTTATTTAGCGCTGATACCCATTATTAAACTGAAAATTTGTAATAAAGGAAAATGAAAAATACCCCACAAGTGTCCAGATAGCTTGCTTCTGCAAGTTAGCAACAGCTTGCTGAAGCACAGCATAGTTTATTTTAAACACAGATTAATTTATTTTTTAAAAATATGTTTGGTTTTCTATTCCTATATAGTAGATTACTTTGATATGCACATTTTTCTATCAAGAAGAACCTGGAGACCTTTGTTTACAATATACTTTAAATAACAGCAGAAATCATTTTTATTAATATTTACAACAGTAATTAGATATAGCATTCCAGACTGGTGCTATATTGTGCAAAGCAGCAGCAAAACCAAAAGAGGAAGACTCCAGCCCAAAACCCTGGCAGTTTTCAAAATTTGCAAAAGAGGTCTAAATTAGGGCCCTGGTAGCCCAAATTTCATTTTGTAATCAATGGTGAGAGGTGGACCCTGCTAGGGCAATACTCACATTTGACTAGACTGAGCTGCCAGGTGCTCTGTCTCCTCGGTCATGAGGCAGCAGCTCCCAAGTTTTGGGTTTTTTAAAGCAGGACAGTTGCCTTCTCTCTTCTTGTACCTTTCCTGTCAGTCACCAGACTCCCACCATCCTTTCAGCACTGTTTGATGACAAAACCTCCTTGCTCACCACTGTCCTCCCAATGCCAGACTCATGCCAGCCTCTCTTGCCCACGCATAAAAACCTGAAATTGTTACTTTCCCTGTTTCTCCTTCCACTACCTTCCTACCTCTTCTTTTCTTACCTACAAGGGGTTATAACTGTATTTCTCACTGCAATTATTTACCCCAGACTAATTTACCCTGGCAGGAAGCTGCACCCCTCTGGCAGGCATCCCCACCATGTCCCCTCACAGCACCGCAGGTCTTGGTGGGGTGGCATGACCCTCCACAGGAGGCCAGCACAGTTTCTCTGGCCACCTGGATATGATAAAACACTGCTAAACCCTACAAAAAAAGCCCAGGCGTTGTTCAGAGGGCTGAACAAACAATGAGAGCATATGGCTCCTAATGCTAATTAATTATCCTATGGGTTAAAGGGGACACTGAAATAATAATGCAAAATGAGATTGGAAAGATACTTCCTGTGAGCTTAATTAGGGCAGTATCTCTTCGATTTCAAACAGCACAATGTAACTCCAGAGGACCCTTCCTACCCCCACAAAGGTCAAATGCCATAATGTAATCTGCCATAGTAAAATAATTAATACAAACATTAATGACAACTTTCTCAACAGAGGGATAAAGCACAAATTCAACTTCATAAATTGCAATGGCAAATCTATCTTCCTCTTACAAAAATATTACTTGTCTACACTGATTTTACAGAGACCCGTTGGTTTTGTTTCCATGTAGGTTAAATTATCAATTTTTCTTCTTTGAAATTGTAAACGCTTTTATTCAGCAGAATGAAAAGATTCAGCTATGGATTAATTATCCCACCTTTCAATCACATAGCTTATTGTAGTTAAACTTAACAATTGTTATTATCTTACATTGAAATGAACATATTCCAAAGAAAGAGTTTTAACGGTGTCCCACAACTGGTTATTTATTAACTTTTCCATTTTCTTGTGTATTTTTTTGAACAAATTCCATTTAATTCCCTACCAGTATGATTATATGAGGTTAACCACACCTTCCAGAATTGAACATTAAAGGTACTATGAGGTATGACTTCGTACCAGAGAAATAATGTTTGGATTTTTTCTAAAAAAAAAAGAAAGAAGAGCAGTTCACATTTAAATGCTTACAGCTCTTGTAGTGAAGTTGTTCCCTTTTATTAAATGGTCACTGTCAGCCAGGAAATCACATTAAGTTCAAGAACAATCATAATTAGCATTGTCAATCAAAATGGTACAATAATAAGCACATTAACACAATAACATGTTGATGTATGAAGTGAAGTTCCTGTTGCCTAAGGTAATGCTTTAGTCTGAAAAGAATAATTGCCAAGTACTTCAAAGTGCTATAGTGAATTAAGTTTGTTTATAGCATAATCAGAGAGTAAAAATGAAGATATGCATGCACCAGATTTCAAATTGGCTATTTTCTACCTGCGGTGCTCAGAATTTTCAAATGCCTTCTACAACGTGTTTTACCTTATTATTTTCACATAGTATATCAAGTTGCATCATGTCACATCCTATTATATTAAACAATATAACAGTTCTATTGAGTTCACCCTGAGGTATCACAATGCTAGAAACGAAAATGAAAGAAAAATATACTCGGCAGAAGAGTCAATAAAATAAAACTTAACCCCCCCCAATATTTCTGTTAAGCAGGTTTCAAAGTGTCGGTAATGTAATTTAGTTTCTTGGTGTTTACTCCTTGTTCTCATTCCTTGGTATAAGAATGATGAAAAGAGGCCCAAGAGAAGGAGACGCACGCTTTTTGAAGAATCAAAGACTTCCCTGCTAATTACTGGTCTTAAGAGTCCTTTGTAAAAAATAAGATTTCTTTGACAAATGAGACTCCTGGGTTGTTATTATAGGGAGAATTCTTGCTGAAATCTATTCCCTACTCTTAGGGTATCTTTCAAAAGTTTTGTCTCTTTTCCTTTTATAGCAGTTTTGAAACCATTTCCTAGGCAGAAGAGACTGATATCTACCACCTTCACAACGTCCAAAGAGAGTTAATTATTTAAAGCCAGTACTTTGCATTAAGCACAAATAGAAGATTGCCATTAGCTTTAACGGCGAGGAGGCACTGAAGAACCTGCATCTCTCCGTGAGTGAGAACATTTCAAAAACAATTTTAAAAAGTCTGACAGATGGCAAAACCTCTTAAAGCACTTATTTAAAAGTAAATGTTAGGTCAAAATAATTAAGAGATTCAGTAGCAAATGTATCCTTAGCTTTTTTTTTTTTTTTAAAATCAAATATCACCATTATCAGAAGAACATGTTGTATAGTTTGTATAGACATAAAGATCCCAAATCTTTTAATGTGATGGACAACGTATTCTTTACCATGACAATATAACTATCATAGTCTAACATGTAATGATATGGAATTCAAGTCTGTGGAGGTTGTTTTTTAGAGGAAAAAAGAAGACAGTTTTATAACCCAGTTATTTTGAGGGCCTTTCACTTAACAGAGAGAAAGATCCACCTGGATTCCCACCCTTAACCACAAAGGTGACTTAGAATCTATTTTTATCAAATGGAAAAAACCCAGACCCATATGTGCAAAAAGAGAAAAGAAAGTAGTGCCTTTATAGAGGGGCTGGGAGATTCAGCACTGAAAGTGAGGCAAGTTAGCATGAAAATGAGTACCTGATTACTGAAACACTGCCGGAGTCAGCAGAAGGCAGAAAGGAAGCTGTAGTGAAGGTTCAGCAGTTCTGCAGAGCACACCCACAGCCACATTAATTTTGAAAATCTTTTGAAAAGCTATTCCATATTCCCATGCAATCTAGCAGCAGTTGTGAAAACATCTTTCAATCATTTATAATAGCTTTAAAATTATATAGCACCTTTCATCTAAATGGATCTGGAAATGGGCTTCTAGCTTTATTCACTAATTTTAGAGTTTATAGTGCTTAAAACAAAGAACTCCGTTAGCTAACTTATAAATAGGCTAATTATCATAATGTGACCTAACTACTGTAAGTTGCCTAGACAGCAAAACATACAACTTTAAAACTGCAAATCACCTGATTCTTTCCTTTATAAGAATCTGAGTTCAGATACTTGCAGAAACATAACGAGAGAGACATATAGTGAATTTGCAAACGAGGCCTCATTACAGCCAATTCAAAATTCTCTTTTAAAAGAATTTTTTTTCCGATTCATCAGAACTGCAGGTTGTAATATGATGTGCCCTATCTGACAGCAGCAGAAAAACAGAAGGCATTGGAATTCTTCCCACTTTCACAGCCCACCACAACGCCTCCCTACCCTACCACCTTCAGGAAGTGGAAGCTCCATCACACGATCATTATGGCCTTAATTAATGACTGTATGAGCTGCACCTTCAGTCTCTCCTCATGTAACATTCTCAGGGAAGGTTAAGCCTTGGTTTGTCAAGGCATGAGAAGCTTGTCCCAAGGTCTATGGCCAGAGAACGGTGGGGAGGGAGGTGACGGGCTCCCACTCTCCTCAGCCTCAGCACCGATAGCTGAGCTGCATCCCCAGGCAGTGAAATGTCCCCCGCCAGGCGGCTCAGCCCCTCATCTCTGGCAACTGAGCTTTGCTATTTTTTAAATTGCTATTGAAGATAACATTTAAAAAAATGTCAGAGTATCAAAAGGTTGGTAATTTTCAGAACTTAGTCTTTTCTGTTCCTTACATACTTTTAAAATCATTCCCTTTTGCTTTTACCATATCTTTACCAAAGCCGGTCTCATGCCTCCCGCTGCTGCGTTTGTCATCTCAACGGGAAACAAAACTGAAATAGGAACAGTTGTTTTTATCGCCTGTGTTCACAAAGCCTAGTACATGTGAGATTTCCATTGCTAATAAACTACATATCTAAATAAAATCTCTTCGACAACTCTTTTTTCATTCTTTGAAAGCATCCTTAGGTTCACAGAAGTGAGTTGATAAAATATGGAATAACTAGATATGTTTGAATAGGTCCTAACACCAGAGTGGCTCGCATGCTTTTTCTTTTCCTTTCTTTTCACAACACATACATTGTTTCAAAATACAAAATGTGAAATTAAGTCAATAACAGCAGTCCTTCAGCAGAATACTTATTTAGTTAGAGATAGCAGGACCGGGGATAGGTATGCAGCCGAGCACAGGAACTATTACATTAACTGCTACCAGAGACTGTACAAGCTTAAATGAGTCTATCACTATATATGCAGAATGTGCAAATTAATGTGTGTCGGAGCCAAATTAAAATACAGCCTTGGTTTTCTGCAAGAAAAAAAGTGTTTGGCTTAATACAAAATACTTTAAATAGTCGTGTTAATAAATAACATTGGCTATGGAAGAAAAGCATACTGACCAAAGCAAGGCCTGTTAAAGATATATATTTTTTTTTTTTTTAAAATTTTTAAAAAATAAAAAATTCAAGGTATGTGAAGGGTTGAAAAGTAATAAGGTCTGAATGACTTAGTGATGGCTGTCATAAAAATCTGGCAGGGTGTTCTATTTACAATATGTAATAAAACTGTCACACACAGAATTTATAAAAGCATTTGCCCTAGAAAACTAAATCTTTTTGCCAAGGGCAAGTTAATAACCTCTACAGTTCATTTGAATATATAGGCAAAGAGATGTTTTGACTAATAGAGCATCACAAGGTGAACACTAGGCAATCTAATAGATACAGTGAGAATGGAATGAGACAAAGATGACAACAACCTGTTAGAATACCACGGAAAAATCTTGTGAACTTCAGATCTGTCACTAATGAATGTATGATGTGCATGCATGTGTGGATGTGTGGGTTTTACTGCTTGGGGATTACACACACACCAATCCCATGTTAGCTGACATTAAAATAATTCCTCCTCAAATACTCAGAGAAGATGCTGACTTGGGAAGTAGCAAATTGAATGCAGAGCTATTGCTCTGAAGATTATGTGGGGCTTAGTGGTTTGAGAGGTTTAAGTCACCAACAGATCAGTCGACATCCAGGGTTTTTTCCTCATAAAAATCCACACTTTTAAATTAACATATTTTTTAAATCAAAGCTTCAAAAATACATCTAAATTTAACTTGGAAGAGTGTTCCACATTATAAATTATGAATCATCCAGGAAAGTGGTTGATACTTAGCCAGAATACAAAGCTGCACGCAAGTTCATGGGAAATGAACAAGTAACTCCCATCCTTAAAAAAACCGTATTAAATATGATAATAATAATGACCATTTTAGAAAAGTACATTTGTTTCCCCAGAAATAGGGAGATTTTTTTGTCCTGAGCTCTGTTGCCACAGACTATTACATATACCTGGGCTAGGAAATTTAAAGCTAGCTTTGGATATCTCTAAAATATGCTGCCATCACCATGACTGCAACTTAAGACAGACTCTGTAACAAGCTATGTTAGTTGTCTCAATATATTGGCAGTGGAAATTTGCTGAAAAAGAAACCACCAGGACAGATTCCATTAGACCTACACGAATTAAACCCTCCTGCCAAGTATTTCTGTGTAAGACACTTGGTGCTTCTACACAAGGGAAAGGGTCCAGCTAAATGAGATGAGCTTCAGATTAGGCTTTTAGCCTTCATCCCAACAGACATGATGAGGTAGCAGCTCAGAAGGGCTTGTGCCTCTGGTTGGTGGCCTATCCCCACTATTCCCAAGACTGAGAATTTTTCTGTCCTGGTAATGAAGTGCTGTGCTTGTGTATATAGCTATGCAGATCTTTCTGACTGATTTGAACTGGAGCAATGTCATTTTACCTTAAAATTGAAAGCCTTTGCATCAGAAACCAATTTAAAAGTTCAGCTATCATATAGATACTATAAATATCATTAACATATCATATAAAAAGTCACAAAACCAGAATGGGATGGCTCTCTGCTCCTGCAGTTGAAATGACCCAAATCACATTTTACTTGCACTCTTATGTGAGTGACTGATATCCAGATGCCGGATGAGCATTTGCAGTAGGAATGATACTATTAATCTCCCTCTCTCTTTCACTTCCATCCACTGGAGAAACAATTATGATTGATTATATATTATTCCTTCACTTTCTTAATGGTATGCCATTACATGGAGGACTCTCAGAGAGGAGTATGTCAAATTTACTTAAAATTTACTCTGGAAGAGTCAATACATGCGGCCATTCAAATCTCCTGAACATCCAGCTTCAGGCTCTCCCTTAGGTGAATCTGTAGCTGTTTTTCTGGGAGTGTAA
The DNA here is from genome assembly GCA_013400835.1 of Zapornia atra. Taxonomy (NCBI): domain Eukaryota; kingdom Metazoa; phylum Chordata; class Aves; order Gruiformes; family Rallidae; genus Zapornia; species Zapornia atra. The sequence continues at coordinate 236,225 of VZTU01030353.1, forward strand.
TCGTCCAGGACAGTTAATGGTAGCAGAGGAAGAAGCAATGCCTCAGAGTGATAAGGCAGTCCTAAAGAAGCCATGATTTGGCACAGAAAGATTAAGCAGTACACTTATTTGTGAAGTGATGCTGAGTGATGATTCTGTTATTATCAGGTTGTAACATATGTTCAGGTCAGCAGCATACCTGCTGCATCCCCAATTCCAAATTAATTTTTTGGAAAAAGATCAGTGCTCAATTTCTGAAACCCAAAACTTCAGCTGTTTGAGTCAGAAAAGCTGGACCATGTTAGCGGGATTAAAAGTAATGACTGTTACAGCATGTCTGCTGCCACTACTCAGCCGTCTGGTTATACATCCTGGCACACAAGTTTGGGGGGGGAGCGCAGCTGATGCTAGGGGCACTGTGTGGCTCCTGCCCTTGCTCTGTCCTTGTAACTCCACGTACCACCACGTACATGCACTTCTCCTAAGACAGCCATATCATTTTGCTACTAGTTGGTATTAGTCAAGGCAGAGTGCCCATTCACCTGGCAGAGCCCCAGCTCTGCCCCCGACAGGTAATGGTGTCGACCACTGATCATTGCTTTACATGTGTAATATGATATTACAGCTACCATTGTTGTAGCAGCATCAGCGACTAGGTGGCGGCTTGCTCCTAATCAATCACCACACTGTAGCCTGCTTTCCACCTGCTGATTTTGGCCTACTGCCTTGGTGTCTCATGGCTGCTTCCTTCCACCAAGCGTGCTAGCTGTGGGATCAGAAAATTACCCTTATTTTTCTCTACTCGGGGACTATGGACCTCTCCACTGTCTGTCTGTGGCTGGCCACATGCTCTCCTCAATGGTTAGATGCTCCTTCCCTGACACAGATTAGAGATCTGGCCCTAGAGTTGTAGAAAGCTGCCTGCCTGCAGGGATAAAAAAAAAATAGCCTACATGCTAACATAAAAGCAGTAGTAACAACAACCACAATGCACTGAATGAATCCATGCAAGAAGCAACCCAAAGTGCTCTAGGATGGAAAAAGTATATGAATCTCAGATTTATTTGGGATTTATTGCAATACAAAGGAGTTGTTCGACATGGGCATACACTTTATGGTCCAAACAACAGGACTGGACTGAGCTAAATGGAATTTCTTGAAGAATGTGAATGAACGAGGTTAATGATTTCTTGTCACATCACATAAGTATCCCAAATTGACCCAGAAACATGCTTACGATGTAATGGATATTAAGGGATCATTAGAGTTGGTAGGCTAGTTGCCATAGTACCCAGCCATTGCAGAAAGCAATAAAAATGCTTGGCATCTTTTCCCTCTGGAAATGCAATGCTTCAGGGACACGCTGCCAAGGAGCAAGGGAATCTTCTGCTGCACCGGTCTCACCACATTCTTGTATGAAAGGTTCAAACTGCACAAAATCAATAGACTGTCTCACTGGTTAGAAATAAACAAGACAACAACAAACGAAACAATACAAACCCTTGAAATGCTAGCCTTGGGCCCCCGAGTAAGGGGGCATCATTACCCAAAAGTCATCAGAACCAGTGGCTGATCTGGATGCACCACCGTTTACTGCAGCAAGGAATATAAAGTATTTGAAAAGACAGTAGGAGAGTAAAATATTACACTCATTTGCAGCAGGTTTTAGTACTGTGAGTGGTTAACCTTTGCTGTTACTATTGAAGGTTTATAGCATCTGTAAGAGAAAAAGGATTTCAATCTGACAAGCTCCTTGATGAACAGCGTAATTCAAAGTGAAGATAAAGACTACATTTACAATAAACACTCAAATGCCACTCTCCTGGACTAAAAGATTTCAATTAAATGACATTAGTAAGTGAGGGAAGGAAAGCCATGGCTGCCCTACAAGCCATCGTTCAGGTGGCATTGTGTTCATTGAGATGACTTCATATACAGTAGTCATGTAAAATAATAAACTCTCCCTAACAGGAAGGAAAGAGGAGTCTGGGATACTGAAACTAAGCCTGGACCTACAGGAACATCAACATCCAGTTAGAAAAACTCCCTCCCAACTGGTGCACGTGCAGACTAATTGCTTTCCACAGACTAATTCAAATGCAGAAATGTACACTGCAGACATCCACAGTTGAGAGAGATGAATACTACTGCCAGGGTCTCTCCAACCCTGTGAAATAAGGTAAACTGCACAGTGTAAGGAGTCCATGAGAAAATATGCCTCAGGATCATAAGGTTCATTACTGACCTAATTCATTAATGCTCAAACCACCTTATCTGCTGATACAGCACATCAAAGGATAAGGCCCAGCATTAGACTGCTTCTGGACATTGCTACACCACAGATCAATAGTGGGTATCTTCTCAGGGCAAAAGGTAAGCACGAGTTGTTCGGTTGTCTTTCCCATGTAACAGGCAGACAGGCTATAGCTAAGACAGAAATCCAACTCAAACGTGATAATTCTGTTTGCATTTTACCATCATTTAGAAAGCTTTGTACCGATTTATTCTAAATGGTCCTCCAAATATGCATCTACAATTTATCTCAAAGCTTTATATTCATTGATAAGAATGCCTGTATCAAAAAAATATTTCCAAACAATATATTTAAAAGGATCTCAAAGTTATTACTTATATTACACAGCTGTACTGGTTTTCCCTTTTCAGGAATTACTTCAGGGTCATTTCTAGGCAAAACATAAAATCATTAAAAGCTTTTATTTGATTTCTAGGACATAGGCAAGACAAATGCAAAAAGCAAGCAAACAAACAAACAAAAAACCCCACTCTTAAATCCCAGACCTGCAACTTTTATCTTCCACGTTTCTTACTCTGACATATTTTGGTTCTACTACTGATACTGCAGTTTCTGAATCAGAATGTTTCTTGATGTTCACCTAGCATAAATGCCAAAATGAAGAAACAAAGAGGGAAAAAAAAACCAAACCCCTTGCTATTCTATCGGGATGTCTCTGGTCTTTGAGGTGAGGAAACAGTAAAAGGTATTTCTCTCACCCTTCCTTGGTTGGGTGGTTTTTTTGGTTATTGTTTCTGCTCTGCATTTAAAGATGTTAAACGCAGGCAAATACTTTGTTTCATGCAAAATGCAAAACGTTGCCTGAAGCAGGCCTTGGTGCATGGATGAGTGACTTTCCCTCTTACTTATGCTTCTGTGGTTCAAATACTTTTCAAAGTCCGGTTTCAATTCCCTTAAAGTCACATAGTAAAATTCCCACTGGCTTTGGTAGGATCTGAGTGGTGCAACAAGATTACTCTTTCTACTTGAATTTGTGACCAAGGAAATTAAATTCCCAAGTATGACCTTGAACCCATGTTTTTCACGTATTGGAGAAACACCTGGGTCCAAATCAACCAGCAAGTTGTTTTGGATTTTTCTTAATAACTTTTATAACTTGATATGTGTTTCTGAAATGAAGTTTAACCCATCCTACAAAGGCAAAATGTAATAAAAGTCTCATAAATCATTTAATGCTGGGCATATAAGTTCCAGCTACACGAGGAAAAAAAATATAAAATACTAGGCTGTGAGACGCAAAAGTCTTATGGTACAATATATGCTTGTTCATTAGTTTTGGAAAACTACATTAACCTTTTATATTCTCATTATATTGTAATTTGTCTTATTTCCTAAGAATACAAGGAATGACACAGTTGGATAGTGTCATATTTTGTCCCATGTTTCAAAAGTATTCAGAATCATCACGCATTAAATGACACAATAACACAGTCAGTATTTCATTTGCTGCTTCACAGCTGTTAGGAGGTGTGTCTCTGATCTCCAATGCGCGTGAGACAGCCAGATCTCACCACTCTGGGCCTATCTGCCCAGTATGATGGCTGCAGATCATTCCAACATATGCAGAGTCTCACTAAAATATATTTTGATGCTCTGCCTTCCTATCACTTGGATCCAACGCAAGCTTTCACAAAAACAAAACAGTCAGTAACTATTTTCAAGGATTTTTTTTTTTTTTTTGGGGTACTGATTCTCTTGGATGCCAACTTGGACTCTTGCCAGGACTATTTGCATTCCTGAAAATGCTGCATAGGATTTAAGTCAGAATATTGTTTCTACAGAACAGTCCTATTAAATTATGTTTTAAGACTCAACACATTTTAGCTGAATCACAATGGCTATTTCCCCCAAAAATAAATTATAAAGCAACTTTCAATAGGTTCATAGCAGTGTTCCATCTTTAAACATCACCCTACCTCTGCAAGGGAAACACAAACCGCATGTGCTAGAAAAACAGCTGCCATAATACGGGCCTGCCTTTGTCCCTGTGAGTTGAGCCTCTGCTGGGCAAACCTAGGCTGGAACCAACAGGAATGACACTGTGCTTCTGCAGCAGTTGCACAGATACCCGCCCCTCATCACTGAATTGACAAATATTGGCCCACACCAACACACTAGAACTTGCAAAAATGTAAAAATACCCAAAGTGTATTAATATTTCATAATACTACTGTGTCACGGATATTTAGTAAGCCTGAAGAACGGTAATGCAACAGCTTCTTAGGAGCCTATCTGAATAAACAGATGATTAAATCACAACTTTTGAATGCATCTTCTGGATCTATTTTCCTTATCCATTTTAAGATAAAAAATGGATTCTGCAATATCTTTAACAAGTATGCACAGGCATAGACACCGACCCATCCTAGAATCTTTCTTGTAGTTATTGCTATAATAATGTGACATGTTGCACTAAATCAGTACTTTCGTGCTCTCTCTCTCACAGACTTTACTGATATGGTGTGACAGTTCCAGCACCTCTTAAATAGCTTTCTAATCTTTTTGCACTTTGAATCACATATGAAAATTTAATTATGTGCAAATTCTTCCATCAAAGTTGTCCTAATCTACTACAGCCAATAATACAATATTGTAAAAGGAAAAACCATTAAATTTTACAAGATGGGTATTCAGGCAATCATTTTTTTTTCCTCTGAGATACTTAATCATTATTTTTAACTCGTATAGCTATCTGACATTGAACAGAAAGCAGACACATCAGGTAGAATCATGCAGTAAAAAATCCAGAGGTTAAAATTATAGCTGATGATGTAAACACCCAACCTTACGAGAATCTTCTGTCACAGAGACCATATTAACAGGGAATTTAGGATCTGGTCTCTTCAGAGGGCTGCATTTTATGACAGAACCCACTTTATGTTCGTCTTTGACAAGCATCCTACACTATTTATCGTAAGTGCAAAACATACAGAAAACAATGGCTACAGAAATGTCTATTTTTGTTTCAAACCTAACCTCCTCTCCTTAAAAGTGGTATTTTGACCAATGCAACCACTTTCAGTAAAATGCACCAATAAATTGTATTATAAGGTTTTGATAACAAATTTCATATCCTGGCCAAAGCCAACGTGAAGTGTTACATGGGCATGATTGATAGGAAATAAGAAAAAGGTTACATTAACAAAGATAACTCTGCATGTGCACATTCATACCTGCATATGCATTCTTCCACATGAGTATCTGCTGATATCACAACACTGATAGCAGCATTGTACAGTCACATTGCACTTTTCTGCAACTGAGGAGAAAACACCTTTTCTCCTTATTTTAGGCAAATATAAGGATAGAGACTTTATATTTCCAAAGAGGAGGAAAAAAAAGGTGGAGGGTGCGGTGGGGAATATTTAATTCTATGCAGAAAGTAGAAGCAGATTTCCATCCATTTTCTAAGACACATTTGTCCATTAGGAAAAATAAAGAAAAAAGGGGGGGAAAAAAAGAAAATATTCTTAATGTAAATCTCAAAGCTGTTAACTGATTTTCCTCTCCTGACACATACTCCCAAACTGTCATGGCCAAGCTGTGGCACTCCGGCTACACAGCCAACAATCATCTGAGGGGAGTGAAGCCTTCTTTCCTCATGCTACCTCCTTAAATAGTCAAACACCTGCAGCAATAAGGACCAGGAACAACTGCAAGGGTACCAGCTCGGGGTAGTAACAACTGGCCCAGGCACAGCAACACTCCCCATAATAAGGAATGGTTTTAACCTGCATGTCACAAACCTGTTTGCCTCTACGTATGTTTCTCTCTGATGCAGGAAAATAAGGCACCGCATACAAACTATCACACTGAGGTATCTCTAATAATTCTAGTTCTTTATGCCACAATAAGTGCTTCAGTGCAATGGGAACATTGATTAAGGTCTGCTCTGGGGCTTATTATGATTAATATGCAGAATATGGGAGATTCACTTGCCTCTCTAATACACTGGACATTGGGTAGAGAATCCCTCTGAATCCCCACACTACAGTTTTAGAAGTATGGACAGAGGTATTTTTTACCATGTTACACTAAGAGAAACAGAGTAAACAAAAGCAGGACAAAACAGGATCTGAGGAAGAGAAAAAAAAATCAAGTTACTAAATTGTGTAGTTAAAAAACCCCCACAAAATAAAAGAAAAATCCCCAAACCAAACTGGCATATATATAGTGCTAATATTGTGATGTTTTCTTCTGCATAGGAAAATAATCTTGCAATCCTGAATCAGTAAATGTTAAATAGGATCATGATTTTCACTAGCTTTTCTGAATACGTCCACTGACATTTTTCTAACACCAGTTATAAGATTCTCCTATCAGAGATGATGATTCAAGCTAAAATACTTTAAATATCCCTAGTTAGTCACCAGACACAGTCTATAATATTTTACACTATCGAGAACATTTTTAGGCAGGTAATTCCATAACATCAGTGATAGATTATGGTATGGTATCCATCTCAAATGCCAGATTTTTCACACTTCCTATATCATTCAAAAATGGATTAACTTTTTGCTTAATGACTAAAAGTTTAATTAATTTACTGAAAACAGGCACAATAACCATTCCTTTAATTAAGACAATTCATTAAAATCCACCATTATCTTTGAAGATATTTGAAGTTTAAAATGTCATAATGTTATTTTATAAATGTTACCTTAATAAAGTTTAAGAAAAATGACACAGTATTAAGTTTGAAAGGACAGAGAAGTAATTTCAAGATTTCTTTTATGTGAAGAACACAGTATTTTAGCTCTCCTCCTATTTCCCAAGAGATATACGGACTCAATGTATCCAAGATTAATACCATTAATTAAAAGCAGGAACTATTTACCAGTCATGAGTTTGGGTGGATTCTGGTTTGTTTGAGGGTTTTTTTTTTTCCCAGAAGTTCTTCATATACAGGAAAGGGCAGCAGGGTGATAAAGCTCTCTTGTACACATACACCAAGTAAAACTTAGGTATGTTCAATTGGATGAATTTCACTTCACTTTTCATGAATACATTAAAATCATTCACGAACACAGAAATACACTTCACATCCTTTAAATATCATTAGCAACTCATGTTTCATGCTGCACAATTTGTCTCTTCACTTTCCAAATATCTTCATTTTCTTCCAATATGACAAAAGGCCTAAAGAAAGAAAACAAACCCCACCCAAAAAATCTACCACATGGGGGACTCCTGTTATATAAGCATACTAAAAACCTGGAGGTAACTTTATATCACCCACCACAAGGCCGCTATTTGCCAATCTACTGACACGCCAGAGTAGCATATAGCTTCAGTCCTACTGAAGTTGTACTGTAAATTCAAGTAATTCAAATTGTAGCAAAAGCTTAAGGCTTTAAACAGTAAGCATTTTCCAGAACTATAAGAACAACAATGTTGTCCACCTAATGACTATGAAAAATCCTGCTATCTTCCAGTTAGACTTGAGTTGAACAGCTACTGCTCTCTTAATATGAAATAGAAATGCCTTTGTCCTGAAACTTGAAAATAGTGGAAGAATCACTATAAACAGAGAAGCTAGCAGCTCAAGTAGCTTACTCTTTAGTGGAGTAATAGCTCTTCCACCTTGAGAACATGAGTGAACAAACGTCATTTTCAGAAACTCTCAAACCCTGGTCTGACCTAAGGACATTGGGAGTGGTGTGAAACATACCCTAGTTTAACAGTCTCAGCAATACCATTTTAAAATGCAAAGATTTTTTTTAATCCAACTTTCAAATGTTCTTAAAGACATTCCAAAAGAAATACTTTCAGAAGTGTGTAAAAAATGCTACTGGCTAAAAGCGCCACAATTGACTAATTTATTATTGATAAATAGACCTGAAAATGTGCCTATCACTTGCAGAATGTGAGACACCTCATCTGTTAAAATATAGTGTGAAAAGATTAAAAAAAAAATCCTTTTGTATCAAAAAACTGTTCAATAACATTCCCTGAACTGCATACACAAGTCTGTTGACATGCTGTTGAAAATATTCAAAAATAACCTGGAAGAGGGATAAAAGTGAGATTACAAAGTTATCTATGGCTACTTAATTATATTTAGAGTCAGTACAGTCAAGAGCTATCTGCAAATCATAACAGAAAGGTCCCTGGTTTCCAGATAACTCGGCATTAACGTAGCAGAAGATAATCACTGTAGATTAATGCACAACTTTAGTTAGGCATTTGCGAAAAAATATTTAGCAGTGGAAGAGCCTGAGTTTGTTTATTCATTTAATGCATCTTTGATGAAAGAAAGCATTTCCAGTGTCAAGATTTGTTAGGGCAGCTGCTGCTGTGCCAACGTGAGTCAGAATGCAGCCATGTGTCAGACACATGGTGTGTTTCTCTCCTTTCCATCTAAAGAGGGTGCATGTACAGAAAATATATAGAAAATGCAACATGGATGACAAAATCCAGTCCTTATGGATCGAACAACTAGAGTGTGAAGAATGACAAAATCCCATGGGAATCTTTAGCCGGGACAAGATATGTGATACAGAGTTGATAGCAACCAACTGAAGTCACAAATGGCAAGGAGTACAGCAACTGTTCATTGAGTACTTCCTTCAATACAAGGATGAAGGGTGTTACACGAAACTAGCAAAAAACAAGTTCAAAGCCAAAGGTAGAATTCTTCCCCCCCTGCAGAGCTCAGCTGTGCCCTGACTAACCAGCCAGTACTACTACATTTTACAGAAAATAGTCTTGGAAGAAGAATAGCTCAAAAGATGGGTATATAAACTCCTGAGCTGTAAATTGATAGAGACAGTGAGAAAATGCTGGAAAGGTATTTCTATACTTGCTCTTACCAGAGAGTATTAGGGACAGGATAACATGCCAGATAAATCTGTGGCCTGACATGGTGTTCTCTGTGCTCTTGTAACAATCCTAACAATGCCCACAGAGAAAACATCCTTAACAATAACTATGGGTTAATTTATTCATGAGATTTGTTGTTGCATCGATATTCAGTGATCTGAAATCATGAAATGCCCGAGCATGCAAGGAAGCACTGAAAAACTCATAAGCCTAAGATTAGCCAAATTCTTTGGTGCAGCGAGGCTCTGATAAGCAGGTTTTATTTCTATGGGAATCTTTATAATCTAGTGCGATTTGAAGTGCTAGCTTGGAGAGCAACAGAAGCATCAATTACTTTTTCTTTTTTACATCTTTCACCAGAACACAAATTTTAGAAAGTATAAAGGAAAAAACCAACTGTATGGATATATAAAAATTAACAGTATAAAGTCAGGAATCAAGTCAGTCTTTCTTTTTTTCTCCCCTCCTTATAAAGCATAATACAATGCTATAAATTTAAATCCATTTGGAGTTCTGTTTCTTTACCAAAAGATGTGTATGCACATGAGTTCCATAGGTTGCCATGCTATTTTGTTGGATTAATCACAAAAAAACCATGCATGTATAATCAGAGTAACGTGGCAGTACATTTCAGCTTCTGCAGGTCATTTATAATTTATGCAATTTGTTCCCTCTTTTTTAATGGCAACATTTTTCATTCAAAGTTGCGCTTCCCTCAGCTGCAAAATGGAGAGTCATTCATTTAATGTATGCAGATGGAAAACAGAAAGAAGGTCAGACAAATTGCAGTCTTGTAGTTTGCAAGAAAAGTATAATTCTACATCCTTCCTGAAGAAAATACTCAGAAATATACTTCAAAATATTTAGAAATACAAAAAAGACGGAATGCAAAAATATTTATCCTATCATTTTATTTAAATAGCTTGAAAAACAGTGCCAGTTTCTTAAAAGTATACGATCATAAAATGCCTATTCTGCTTATTTCGCACCAACTTCGGCCTGAAAAAAGAAAAGCAGAAATAAAAATTAAAAAAACCCTGCATTCAAGGTAGACAATAATATAAAGCCCAAAAGATATGTAATTCCAAATCTCAAAACTGTGTACATGTCACCATTCTGAAACATATTTTGAGGAAATTATTACACTTTAAATACCCCCTAATTAAAAAAAAAATGTAAATAGTCCCAGTTACTTTATGGACAACCAAACCTTTTCCTGCTTTAATTTTTAAACTAGTTCAACATTATTCAAAACAACCCAAATATTTCATTACTTGGTTTGATTTATTATTTGTCTATATATAAAAACGATCTAGAGATTTTACATTCAATCAGTATGTTATTTAAGAGAATCAATAAGGGTTAGGTTCTTGTTTGGGGGTTTTTTTGGGGTTTTTTTTCACTTTTTGGATTTCTTTTTAATAGTCTTATCAGAACTGTCAACTTGTAAAGAAAATGAGTTGGATATCTACTTGTTACATTAATACAAACAATGTGAACGAAGTAATATATGTTTTCTTAAAGTATTTTTAAAAAAGACTTAGCTTAAAATCTTAAATAGAATTCAGGGATTTCCAATTCACACACACAAAATAATATCCAGCTGTAAATTTATCCACGGATATGAGCAAAAGACAGACTTTTTTTTTTTTTCTCCCCCTCCAAGAGAGCTTAGCTTTTCAATGCTGAACAGTCAATTGTGTAAGTCTTTTCTGTTTGACTTCCTATTCCATGGAACACACTGAAAATACTACAGGGCAAATCTGGGTCATCATTTAGAGCCAAGTTCCTCAGTCACCTCAAAGAAAGTACTGTTACTAACAAGTTCTGTCACATACTTGCAGTGGATGAAGTTTTCAGAAATCCAAAATTTGATGACGTTTAGTCACCTTCTGAGAGAAGGGCACGTACATGCCCTCAATGGAAAAGTTGCTCACTTTTTTTGGTGTATTCCATTCAACTCCAGGGAGATAAAGAAATAAAGACAAAAAGGATTACGATGAAAAATGTCTTCATTAAAGAAACAAAGATTCTGCACTCTGTTTTTAGAGCAAAGTGTATCTTAAATGTATAAAGTTTAAGCAAGTGGTATGTCTACTAAATCTATACTGTAAAAAAACATTAAGCAGTAAAAGGAGTTAAATACAATAGAAGTTAGGTATTTATTAGCTTAGCATTATTGAGCACTAGTCAGCAAAACTGCTGTCAAAATCGCACCCTTTAAAATTTCATTGGTTTCTTTTAATATTAATGACTTGCAATATTTTTGGATGATAGCACTTAAGTGGTGGTGATGTAATAGAAAAGTAACTTCATTTACAAGTCAGAGTTGGATTTCAGGGTGTAACAGGATGCTGCTAAACTGGAAGTCAACAATACTTTCAATCCCTCACCATACACTGAAGACCATATGATTTCCTGGAAAAGTACAATTCACTTGAATTTTCTAAATGATTCAGATAAACAGAAACAAAATGAAAGCATGAGCAGTGTCAAAGATCTTCTAGGATTAATAACCTCAGCAAACACCAGAGCTCTGGAAGGCTACTCACCAAGGCCCTGAAACACTGTGGTTTGGTACTCACTAAAAATACTTTGAGAGAGAAGCAAATTCTGGTTTTGCTTTCTTCAGAGTAACAGCTTAAATTGAAATTATCTTTCTCAGGTGAGTGTAGTGGTACTAACCACCATCTGTGATGTTCAGTCATATAACACTATGGCGCAATGACCTGTTCCTAAGTACTCCTGTTGCATCTCATGAAAAATCTTCGTATCAGGCTTCATACTCAGTGAGCGTAGCCACTAGACTAAGCATATCTCTCTCTCCATCTGTCCAACGCATAAGTCATAATCACCAGGATCTGAAGAATGCACCTCAGCACTGTTTTCTTTATAAAGAAGTGTCCAAGGAATATTGTCACACACCAAATTTTGTTTTCTGTTATTCCATTAAAAATTATGTTACTTTTCAGAATAGGGAAAGACTATTTCACTCAAATGGCAAACCTGGCTTTCTGGGATCTCTTATTCATGACAGGAATGTTTTTTCTGTTACCTTACTACTATGGTTTTAGAGCATTGGGTATGAAACAGGGTTTTTTGCCTTTTGAAATAAATATAATTGTGGGACATAAAACGGGTCCTTGAAAGAACAAGATGGCTGTTGAAATGCCTGTATCTGAAGGGATCTTGGCTTTCCAGTTCTCCAAATTCAAAGAATCAGCAGAGTCATTAACACTGCTATCAGACAGCAAGCAGATAACGTATTTTGTGTAAAAGCTCATCTCTTGCAGAGTATAATGTGTGTGTTCTGGACTGGAAGATAAAAAATGTGTAGTAGACTGATGGAAAAAATGTCACAATTGATTTGCTTTGACATAGGCAGAGCTGCTGAACTACTGGAAGGAGCAATTCTGAAGTCAAGCCTGTAATGTATCCTGGACTAGTAACATTGTGCCAGAGATATCTGGAAATCTCTAAAACTGAGCTTCCATTTCCTTCCTCTTTGGAGGGGAAAAGTAGATTGAAAGGAACTAAAACAAGAACAGGCAGATGTGGTGTTAGTGGTGTTGAAGTGGGGAGCTCTTCCTCCTACAGATGAAGTCTCTGTGATTTCTTTAAATATCAATATGTCTTTAATTCAACAAATAAATGATAGCATGCAAAGAAACTATGAAGATTGATCTGATATGACTGACTGATGTTTGCCAGCTGAGATCAATGGTTGATTAAATATTCACAATGTTATTTGTAGGTTGCATTGAGCATCTTAACAGGAAGATCAATTCATTAACCATATTAATGAGACTACACAATTGTTAACACCATAAAGACGCAAAATATTTAACTTAACCCTTTATAGCAGCAGTTAAGGAACTGGGATTTATTTTCTTTTTTTTGGTTTCACCATTCACATTTATTTTATGTGAGTTTCTGCAATTTTGTTTTACATATAAAAGTATATTATTTTGAAAGTATATAAAGAATAGACCTTTAAATTAAAAAATAACTTTAAACCGTACATGTACAATATTTTCTAAGCATTTGGCAATCTCTTTTGGGAAGCATGCCTTCTTACCACATTTCATTAGGTCTCTTGACTACATTTCCACTTACAAAATATACCAGTATTTTAGTTGGTTTTGAGAGATTTTACCAATCAAGGAATATTTTTAACGATTACCACAATCGTCTTCAAAGCTTTTCTTTTTTTATATTATTGCTACAGCAATAAACACAGACACGTACCATAGAAATTATTATTAAAACTAAATCAGATAACTGAGTATTCCAAATGTACGACTTAAAGAAGGCTAGAGTTGGTTATCTAATTCAGTGATGAGACCTTACACTCCTCTGCAAGGACTAGCTTTTGCTAGTTTCCACTGTTATTAGTGGGGCAGTTTCAAAACAAAATCCTATGTAATTTTATCATGATTTTGAGAATTTGTCCTTAATTAATTTCAGATAACCCAGAAGTAACAGTATTATATTCATTAAGTTATCCGTTGATTGCATTTATGTTTTAAAAAAGAATAGACTTAAATGAGTTCATACATAAGATAGAGTGAAATTATTTGATTAATAGCATTGCTCATCTAAGTAGTAAACTTGTCTAATGGTGAGTAACTCATTGCTATATCTATACAAGTTCTTTTCTCATTGTCTGTGTATTAAAAAAAGGCAAAACCATAATTGGTGTTGCTGTTCTTAAAATTATACAACGTTCCTGACATTCATATTCTGGGCTAATTGAAGTTGAGATTTGAATGTAAACTGTTAAATTGTCGAGTTAAACATGAGGGCCTGTTCACCAGGGAGTTTAGTGATAGATCAAGGGGCATTGCTTTAAGCTGAAAGAGGGCAGATTTAGGTTAGACCTTAGGAAGAAATTCTTTACTATGAGGGTGGTGAGGCCCTGGTGCAGGTTGCCCAGATGGGGCTTTAGGCAACCTGGGCTAGTGAAGGTGTCCTTGCCTATGGCAGGGGGCTTGGAACTCGATGATCTTTGAGGTCACTTCCAACCCAAAGAATTCTCTGATTCTATGATATAATCACAGAATCATAAGGTTGGAAAACACCTTTAACATCATCAAGTCCAAAATAATAGAAGTTACTTCTTTCCAATGGGTATCGTTCAAAAGTTTCATGAAGCCAGGACAATGAATCAGAGTTCCTTCCACATCAGTTCTTTGTTTTATAATTTACTTGCCATTTTTATGAAGAAAGGAAAAGGACGGAAAATATGCTTAGTGGTTCATCATTATAATTAAATAATTAATACATTTTATCTTTAATAGGTAACTATAAACTTTAGTATAGTACAGACAACTATCACTTTATTTTTAATAAAGGTAAACTAAAATGGAAATGAAGATTTTTTTAAAGAGTAAAATCACTATTTTGGAAATACTAATAGTTTATAACTACTAGAAAAAGCACAGATGGAACTAATGAAAGTTCATCTGTAAGCATCAGTATTTGAAACAAGCTTTTTCACCTACTTTACAAAAAAGCTTCAGAGAATTTTGGGGTTGCGGTTTTTTTTTTGTTTTTAAGAAATAAATTGGTTGGGAGGTTGTTTGCATATTCATTGCTTTTGTAAACTTCTTATGTGTTCAGTACTGATCTTCAGAAAATGCATTTTACTTTTTTAATTGGTCCTTAGGGAGTAATTTCTAAGAGCTATCTCACCAAAAAGGGTATCACATTATCCAGTGATTAAAAGTACATGACACTCCAGTGTTACACAACTGGTCAAAACAGACATTCATAAGAGTGCTCTCACAGGAGGTTTGTCTTATATTCACTATAATCTCTAAAGAATGAAAAATATATATACATCATCATAATTTCTTACATTTGTTGCCAGTTTGCTAGAGGAATTATGATTGATAGGTATCAGTTCTTGTGTTGCCATGTTTTTATCAATTATTTAACCAAGTATCACAGCTTAGATAGGGAATATCCTTGTTTTGGCTTATCTTCAGAAAAGATGCATTTAGTAAAACATAGGACCAAGCTAGTCATTTTATTCCCTCAGGAAATTATTGACAAGTGTGACTGAATTTCTGTTTTGTTTAGTCAGGTGTCTATTTAATTTGGTTTTGTTGCTTAACTAATTATGACTCAATCAAGGCACGATTTCTGTAAATAATGCTACAAGATGGAGAGGTTTTGGGGTGGGTTTTTTTTTTTTTAAACACACCACGGTAACCTAGATTTCTCTAAGTATTTACTGCTTATATTACAAGCTCTCAGTTATTTACTAGTGGCAGAGTTTTACCATTTTTCTTGCTTGGTAATTAGTTCTTTTCCTTCAGTTCTCTTCTCCCCAGCAAAATGTCACTATTTCAAATCAATACCTTTTGGAGTCACAGTCTGCAAGGGCATCTCAGCAAATGACAGTTTAGCACGTCACATAAGCTTTACTATCAGGTTTCTTGGCCTACAGCATTGGTTTAATATGAGGCAATGTTAATGTCGCTCTGTTGTGTCACTAATGCCCTGCTACGAGCCAAAAATCAGGGTCAACAACCAGTGAGGTTCTGTTTAAAAAGCAGTTTTGCTATCAGAGACTGATTTTACATATGAAAACTTTAAATGGGTAAAAATTCAATTATCCGATAAACCTGTATTTCTAAGAAAATTTTGGGGAGGGTTTTTTGTTTTAATTTAACATAGTGGTCAGGTCTTTTTAACAGATCATGGAATTTGACATAACTCACCTTTTCCAACTTCATTTCCGGTATTTCCAAGATCTGTACTTTCAGAAAAGGTCTCAAATTTTGCTATGGCAGTTATGCCATCAGAACATTTGCTTTTCTTACATGATATGACTAACCAAGCACAATTTTAGTTGTATTGATAGATGTATAAGCATGCAGTCCTTGGAAAATAAGAATGTCCCTCAACTGCCTGAATTCACACAGCACACTTTCATTTTGCATTATTTTCGAGTTAAGTATAAATTAAGAAATGATCAGGCATCCTTCATCACATTTTGAAAGACTTTTAGACAAAATCTGACACCAACAATTTTATGTTAAAAAAGAAAAAAGTATTAATTTCACCCAGAACTCAAGCAATTACTCAAAGTGAACAAGTGTATCAAAAACTGACATAAATTCCTATATGCCTATAAAGATACAGATCTCCTTGGAGAATCCAAAATTTCCTCCTTCCGTTACTTGAAAAAAATTGGAGAGTACCTTTTAAGAATGCTCTTATTCAGTATTTATAAGGGTTATCTTCAATCTGCTGCTTTTCTAAAAATTTGATGGTCTTGCCAACCATTGCATTTCAGAATCAAATCCAGAGCCAGTAAAATTTACCTACACGTTTAGATTTGGGTGATCTTTGAATTTTTCTTGACTTCCTAAGCATAATATGAAAACTTAGAAATTATGCCTATTAAGAAAGCTGGGGAAGAACTGTTGACAAGGGCACGAAGCACTAGAATGAGGGGTAATAGTTTTATACTAGAAAAAGGGAGATTTCAGTTGTATATTAGGAAAAAATTCTTCAATATGAGAGTGGTAGATCACTGGAACAGTTTGCCCAGAGACATAGTGGAGACGCCATCCCTGGAGATACTAAAGGTCAGGCTTGATGGGGCTCTGAGCAACCTGACCTAGTGAAGATTTCCCTGCTTATTGCAGAGGGGTTTGGACTAGATGACCTCTAAAGGTACCTTCCAACCTTACACATTCTATGATTCTATGAAATACATTTGTATTATAAACCACCAATCTTTAAATGGTGTAAATAAGCTATATATAAAAAACCCCTATCTAAAAAGGTATTTAAAAACCTTTCTTAAAATTGACAACTCTCTTATCCTCAAAAATCTTCCAATACATACTGAAGATGCTACATCTCCAAGAGCAAGACTTTTTATAATTTTCCTATTATCCTTAGTCTTTGACTCATTCTATGAACCTTGGGTATCATTTCCATTTCCTTCTCTTTACTATAACCTAGAGAGGTACTAAAACTGACACAAAATAAATCAATACATAGTTCTAACTATTTTACTATGCTGTTATCACAGAATGTTGTATCAAGTTAATTAAATACAAGGAACTGTGAATGCAAATCATTATTTAGTTTTCTAAAGAGGGAGGAAAAAAAATGAACTGGCTTGTTAGACTAACTAGAAGCAGAACACATGAAATAAAAATTACACTTTCTTCTTCCTAAAATGTACTTTAAGAATGAATAAGTCCAGTAGGGGAAAAAATCTCATATTAATTGACCTATATTACATTTTTATAGTTGGAGCCCCAACCCACTACTTCCCCTAGCATGAAGGCAATTTATTTAAGGCAATTCATTATCTTCACCATCTAAACTAAATCCCTGTTTTATTTTATTAAAAAAAAAAAAAGAAAAAAGCAAAACATTAGTCAAGGACTTGTAAGAGCACTTCACCGTAGAAACAATGTTTGATAATGTGTGGCACTATTCCAACAAAGTTTAGTCCTTATGTTACAAATGTTAAAAAGACTGTGAATTCCATTTATTTCAGAGAAACCACTCACATAAACTAACATAATCACTTTTGTGTTTACACTGCTTTGATTCCACATCCCTATCTGCAATTTTCTTTGTGTTAAGCCATCTAATTTTGATCATTGCTTCTGAGAAAAAGGGGAAAGGTATGTGGACCCCTTCCCCCACAATGCCTGAACCAATTTTGGATTCTTAGTGCAAGGGTTTTATACCAATACATGACAAATATGAAGATATCTAATGTAAAGGCATCTTCATTTCTGTCAATTTAGCATGTAGCCTAAGTGGAACAGAGTGAAAATTAAGCATCAAAAAAATAAGAGTCATCAATATATTTTAAGACAGGCATAGTGTGAAGCTGTCAAACAAATTATGTTAATTACAGACCATCTCTAATTGTTAGAGCAGAGATTTCTCAGACATGTGTATGCTTTGCTCACTAACATCAAAGGGTAATCACAGAACTAAATTGTAAAAAGTATTTCAGATGAGACTAAAATTGAGATATGGTGTGAAATGTAACTATATCTCTATTTAATGTGAGTGAAGCACAGTGGCTGTTTAGGACACTGAACTGGCTTTAGGATTGCTCTCTATTTCTTCTCTAACTTCATCTCTCCTCCTCACGTTCCTATCACCATCCTGCAGAACTCTAACCTTGAGTCATCTGAAATGCATTTCAATCTGCACGCAGAGTGACAACATTATTCCAAGGACTGGATTTAGCACATTCCTCCAAATTTTTAGCTAGGATTACCTTCAGGACTGCCCCTAATAAATCCCTAAAATACCTAAAAAACAAATCAATACCTATTTCTGGTTCATTTTTTATGCAATTCTCAGCAAATGCTGAAGCAGTGCACAAAAGTTATTTTAAAAAAAACATTAAAAATCTCCAGAGAATGCAAATAAATAGTTAACTTCCTGAAAAGAGAGAAAGCAAGCAGAGAACAGCAAGGCCAGCAGCTACACAGCTGCACACCAGTGCAACCCAGTCAACCTGCCCTGTCTCTCATTTGGGCTGTTCCTCTTTCTCTTCCTCACTTCAGATCCACAGAGGGCGGGCAGCAAACATTGCCAATAATCACCTGGTTTAGGTAGTTCTGTGCCTGGCATTGCATGTAATGGCAGCCATCCTAAGAAGGATGCTTGTGGGACAGCATAAGAGCTAAATATAATCGTATACATTGTATTTTATACTCTTACATTCAAGAAACAATCAACCCTGAAACATCTGTTAGCAGCTTTCTAACATCCACCCTGTGTTGCTCATTAGTACCACAATAAAAGTACTGTATCAAAGGGATCTGCATAAATACATGTATGGCTCTATCATGAAAGTTTGCAGAATAAAAAAAAAAAAAACCAAAAAAAAAACCCCACATCATCTTTCACATCCTTCAGCATCCTGGCAGATTAAAAGCATGCCTGAAATTCATTTGAAGCTACATTATCACAGCAGACACCCGATGACAGAAGGGAGGAGAGCCTTTCCAGCATGGTAGGCCACATCCTCAAGTACTGAAGGTCAGCAGGGAAGTGCTACATCAGTAGAGATGCCCTGATTTATACCAAGAGGAGATTTGACTTAGCATGTACAGAATTAGCCAACCTGCTCCTTGTTGCTGGTCAGCTAAGCCAGTGATTCTTACTTCATATCAACATATGCTTTTTTTAGTATGGCACCACTGTAAGTCCTTTTAAAACAGATGTTGATTTGATTCTGCTATGGGAAATTTCCTTTGATCTATAAAAAAAAGGGAATTGGCCTCATAGTCAAAGTCTTCTTGTTCTGAATAGGAAGCATCAACTGTATCACCTAACGATTGCAAGGCATTTGCTCCTGTGTACAGTTGTTCAGTTGACTAGAGGGGTAATAGATTTTTTGTGTTTCCTTCCCATAGTATCTAACTGCTGTGGTAGCTCACAAGAAAACAATTCATTTGGTAAATAAACAGATCATAATAATTCCAAACCCCTTTGTTTTGATTTAGCTCTATATTTTCACTATATGGCAATATCTACAAGATTAATTCATTCTTATCCTGCTTTTTAAAGCAAAAGAAAACAAGCAAGCAAATCCAAAAAAATTACATCTACTGTAATGAAATCCAGATGCAAACTGTGGAATCCATACAATTACATACAGAATTGAGGACTTCTTTGCCAGTCTTCTAGTTCCTTGGCTCTAATACATATCTCTATAGTCTTATCAATGGACTAGAGGAGCTTTTTGGCTTTAATGCTACATAAACGTGCCATATAACATTTCTTTCTTACTCACAGTTTTGGAACCCTCTCCTCAGAACCAGGCCGAGTCCAGAGTGAGAGTGTGTCTGCATATCTGCTGTATGTCTATGTTTTGGCATAAAAGGGGAAGGAGAGCGCTACAGTCTCCCGCAAAAGCAGCCTGGTCCCAAGACCACAGGCCCACTTTGTCTTTACTGGAAACTAAGCCTGCAGCAGCTGCAAACCACCCTCAGTATGCATCAGCAGGCACAGGGCACTAGCTGCTGGAGGACCCTACAGCCATGTCATTATTTCACCCTTTTTCCACCTGAAGGAAACACATACCTCAAAGTGCACTCTGAGTGTGCTCCGCTGAGAATCCAAGGTCAGGTGCAAAGCAAATCTGCACCCTTCAGCAAACCAAACTGCCAGTATAGACAGATTCTTCATGCACCAGTGAATGGATTAAAGTCCAATAGTCTATGATGCTTAAAAACCTGAAAGTGTTAATAGTAGATTGATCCTACAAATGTTCAACAGCATATTGGATAATAAGACTTATTTCTTACTCTTAGTTATGCATGTTCAGATGTTAGGTAAAAAAGATTTTGTGTGTGAAGTAGTACGCTGTAAGTAATTTTTCGCTGTTGCACCTTTACTAGTACCTTAGCTAACCAGCTGTTATTCTTCACACTGTAAACTGATAAATGTGAGCACATTCAGGCTGCCATCAGCAAGAGCTGCAACATCGATCGCAGTTGGGACATCTCAAAAAGCTTAATAGCATCCTGTCCTTACAGATTGGAAACTTAGATCAGAGAGAAGCAATCCTTAGTACCTCTCTGTATAGCTCTGCCTCATATAGTTATGGATAAATAATGTCCTTGTCAGCAATTCTGCTTCACACTCTGCTCTTAAGGGAAAATACAGATGGTCAGAAAAGGTAGAGAGCAATGTCACCCTGCACTCTGGAAGAGCTTCCAAAAGAAAAGTCAAGGTTTTCCAGTTACTCTGTCCTCACAATCATTAAGAGTACATCAACATGAAGAGGGGGGCTTAGATTTTGTAACCTGCTGATTTTTTTCCCTTCCTGAACGCCGCAAAAGAGCACAGCACATAAAGGAGGGTGTTATTACACCTTATATTTTGGAACTTGGGTAGGGATGCACCTATCTACTAATTAGTAAATGAAAAAACAAGCAAAGATTTTGCCTCATAGAAATCCATGTTATTCATTCAACCAGTGTACATTAAGTTATTTACCTGTTCACTGAATTCTAGTATATATATGGCAAAACATTATTTCATAAAAATAATTGGGTCTTTACAATGAGATCACAGTACAGCAGGGGCTTCTTGAATCTTTGATGAGAAGTATAGAGAGAAAACTGTATGCGTGTGAGAACAGCCCAACCCTGCTGCATTATTTACTGATACTTTTCTATATTGCTATCAACGCAAAACTGGCTGAGCAATGAAGTTATACAGAAGCTATGCTAGAAAACAGTCCAGGTCTCCAGTGTCACAGGTAATGCTATGCCATTTTATCATTAAATTATGTGAGACATCATTTACCTTATTTTAGCAAACTTTTTCTCCCCCCCAAATAAGAGATTTTTCACAACAGAGTGTATCAGAGTAACAAATTACAAAACCTGAATATGATTTCATTTTATCCAGAGGAAGTCTAGCCTTTCATGTTTGTGTTCTAATGAGGTGGCAATGTGCTGCACCACCCAAAAAAAATCTGGAAGAATCAATGAACAGGAAATGCTTCCCTACTTCTTCCCAATTCACTTAGTGTAGTGCAGTATGGTCACATTTTCTGTGTGTATATTCTCAACAAGAGATACGGGACAGGGTTTCAGAAGAAAATGTGTTCCTTTAAATCTCCCTGCTGTCATCTTTCCTTGCATTCTGCAATGGCAAAGGTCCACAGGTAATTGTATGTAGGTGTAGTTCCAGTAAATTACTTGGCCTGCCTCCCCCCAAAGTATTCTCTACTCACACATATTTCAAAGCACTAATTCCCTCTGAACCAAAGCAAACCTAAAGTTATACCTGTTCAGCATTTAAACTTTTAAAAGTGCAATCTGAACACCTGTTTAAGTTGATAGCCATCTGTTTTCTTGACAAATCAAAACCTTAATAACACGGAATTAACAGATGGAATGTGAGGCCTAGACCAAGCAGGTTACTGAGCACATATGAGTTAACATAAAAAGTGGTATTTTTAATGAATCATTCACATCATCCATTATTCTGTTCCCATCTATGTGGACTGATAATGCACCAGAGTTCATTTGCTCCTTATGGGACTAGACATTAAAAGGCAATTGAAGATCTTTTAGGATCTGGCCCATACTAAATAGATACTTAACTATGGAGAAAGCTGCCTGAAGGAGGCATCTAATTCCCTGTGGCCAAATTCTAAAACTGATTACTGAAAAGATTTTATCAGGAGCTCAAAATGGAGGGGGCAGGGATATCAAAGCAAAAAAATGTTAAATAGCCTAATGTCACTATGTTGCAAGCGTAGTTTGAAAGTAATACCTTCAAATGTGTCGCTATAATAACTACAGGCAGACATCTTTATTGTAATAAAAACTTGAGATCTTGCAAAAGGCTTCAGTGTTTACTTCTCTATCGTTCCTTCCATGGCACAAAGTCCTCAGTGCTGGAAAAGTCATCTTAATTTTCAGAATGGGAGCGCACAAGAAGCCCAAGACTGACATGAAAGGCCTATGCAGAGTACAAGTCAGGGGCAAGAGGCATATCCCACCCGCGTGGGATCTCTTCCTCAGTGTGACAGCGAAGAGACTGAGGCATTCATACAGTTGAAGTCCAACCAACAAGTTGAATTCTTCCTGTTCCCGAATAGTACCTTCAGAAAAGTTGCTTTTAGAAAGAGATCTGGGGAAATTTGGGTTTCCCTTTTCTAGATGCCTATGTAAATGTTAAATAAATCGGAGCAGCTGAAAGAATAGGTGGAAATCAAGGGAAATTTTATTATTACCCTAAAATTGCACTCTTGGTGGTTTACAGTAAAACAGATTCTACAGAGAAAATGTCAGATTTTTAGATATATTTTAAATTCTTTTATATCAGAAGAATGAAAATAAGAAAATACAGATTCCTCTATTAAACTAGGTTGACTTAAGAAAACACATTTCTCATTTGTTGTACTGAACCAAAGTATTTCCAAATACTGTGAACCTCAGACTGCTTCTAATCCAGGACTAAATTGTCATTTGGGTGCTTGACTGCTTACTGTTGCCATCCTAGTTCCTTTGAGTAGTTAAACATCTACATTCTGTGTAAACACATCAGAATAGCAGTTATCAACCTAGAAAACTGGGACACAAAAAAGAATAGGAACGTGATGCATCTAAACACCACTCTCAAATACACTTTAATGAAATTGATTCTTTCAATTTTAAAAACCTCCAGCAAAATGACCTTCCTTATCCTACCAATGTTTTCACTTTACAAAAAAATTATGTAATTAGTACATTTTAAAATAATTTGCAGCTTTTCAGTGGCAAATATATTTCTAAATTATCCATTTAATTTTTGTTAATTTACATGCCTGCTGAATTTCACTGAGTCCTAATCTGCTGGGCTTGTGGTCTACACTTAGCCATTAACACCATTTAACAGTTGTTAAATAGTATAATCGCCTGTTGTTATCTTGATGTAGATTGAATTCCAGTGTTAATTGCTCTCAATGTGCTGCTCATAAAACCATCCCATACTATATTCTGCATGCTCTACTTGGAGGAAAGCTAAAGTGAAATGGACTGTACTGTACATCAATAGAAAAATTCAATTTAATGAAACAAGCTATATACTTAGGAGAGCTGTGAACTGAATAGTGATGTGGTCGCGTCTTGAAACTTCAGAAAAATTACCAGGGAGATTTGGGGTGACTGTTCAGAACAGGAGCCCAGTTTCAAGCCTGCAATAAGACTGTCTATCTACTTTCCAACAATCTGTTAAGAGCTGAGCACACCCTCAACTCCTACAACGTTTCAGGAAGTGAACAATTTGAACCAGAAGCATACCTAATCTTGCCCTTTTTTTAAATTTTATTTTCCCCATTATTTGAAAGTCTGTACACATTTTCAAATTGTTGCATTTACTGTTGGGTAGAAAGGCGCTGGGTTCTCCAGGTGGGTCTGTGCCCACTGCCTTGAGTACCAACAGTCTCTACCAAGAGTAAATGCAGTACTGCTTCAATAGCAGAACTACAGAAAGGAAGAGCAGAGCTACCATGTGAACAGAAAATACTTCTTTTATTTACAATACATAGCTGGACATTTTCTCCTGTTCTGAGCTTTGACTAGCACAAGGGAATTAACGGTCTTCCACTAAAGCTCTCTTTCTGGCATTCCCCCCTTTTTTCTTAGGAAACAAATTTTCTCCTCATCTTTTGCAGTCTTTAGGGGACATTACTGCTGCCACTGCACTTTCTACTTCTGTGATCAAGGAGTTTTGATGCAGTAGGGTAGAAAAGACACAGTATACGCCTGTAAGACTGAAAAAAGCACTGACAGCCTCTTGAGACAAATATCTTCCAACCCAGTTACCCTCACTGCTGGCCCTCATCTCTGCACATTGTGTCATTCCCCCTAGAAGCCAATACTGGCTCCCAAAGTTAATGTGATTCTGCAGAATCACACTCTTAAATGACTAAACTCGGAGTGGGGATTTAAAGTGAATGGTCACAACACTGATTTTTAAGGCAAATGACCTCTTAAATTTCAGAGAGAGATTAATAGCTTTAGGTATGTGTATTTACCTGTGATTACACTCACACCAATACATATTTAGAAGTTTAAGCATGCAGTGCTCACATTTGTCAATTCCTGCCAGTTTTCTGATATTTGTTTAGAAATAAGATGGAATCACGGCAGAGTTAACTATTAATAGCACATCCCTTGTTGAAATACAGTTTGGCAAATTTTCCTTTTTTAAGCCAAGAAATATACCGATATACTTAATTTCCAAAATTACTTACATTTAAAAAAGGAAAAGCCACCACTACCTCTTTGCATACCTTTGCCAACTTCAGAGCATACATACTATTAAGAATAAAAACCAGAAAAATATTTTTTTCCATATATAAAATGCTCAAGTTATTTCTCAATTACTTTATAAAAAAAAAGATAAATGTTTCTATTTTCACCACCCAGACATTGCTGGCCATTTTATTTTCTACCATGGAGTGGGTATTCAAACTTTAAGGATTAGGTATTGAACTCACTCTATGATAAAATGCTGAAGGACTTTCATTTAAGAAGAGTCCTGCAAAAATAAGAACTAACCAGTAATATGATTCTCAAATTTATGGGACAAGCGCCTAATGTAAACTCCTCCTATTGCTTATTTATTAATTATTCCCGGATCTGTACGTCTCCCTCACTTTTAAATAAACAAGTTTCTGGACTAGGACAAGAAAGACCAGACCACATAGAGGAAGGCAATAGGGTAAGAAGTTTCATTTATTTTAAGTTCAGTCCACTTGAGGAAGAAAAAAATAGGTTTGAGAAACCTCACTGAAAGTGAAAGCGACCATCTGAAGAAATAATGAGAAGGCGGTCTCTGTCAGAAGCAGAGCACACAACTGTCAGGTTTGTAGGAGAGCACTCTTCTCCACTCTGATGCAATTCATAGACATGAAATCAGAAATCGTGCAACTACTGTAAACAAAAACATTTGCTATACACATGGAATGGCATTCATATTCCCAATTTCTAACACTGTCAACTATATCTCTCTATTACAAAAAAACCCCAACAAAATCCAACCTTATAAAGCATGAAAACAACCCTTACAGCTTATCCACTCAAATGCAAGTCCGGCACCATAATTGTAGCAATGCGCCATAAAAAGCTGGGAAGAGTAAAAAAAGATTTCCTTGGAATTTCTTATCACTTTTATTTTTTCAGTGCAACCTGAGTTTTTAGTTAAACTAAAAATATATTCGAAAGATCTGGACATCTGTATTTCAGATGATACATGTAAAATTGTCAAAACCACAGTCTATTAAAGAGAAAATTAATTGTGTAAATGTTTTGAGGGCAATAAACCAACTTTTTGAGGACCCCTCTATTTTGAGAATAATAATCCAACATTTGTAAATAAATGCACTTATATATGTGCCATCCCATTCTTATATCCAATTTCTAAAAAAATGCCCAGAACCTGAAACCACTGTTGCATACCACTGGGAGCTTACAAATGATTCTGCAGTAGAATCTGCTCAAGTCTCCTGCAGCATATTACGTGTGTATAAGATTTAAGAAATAGACAGAATACTGGGCTGCTGCCATCTACAATTTTCAGTAATATACATATGCTATTAAAATTATGATCATCTGTAAATATCTTCCAAATAGCTACACTTACAAGACCAATAAAAGGATGTATCATCATAAATAAGTGTCTAGACCTATATTAAACACATATCACTCAAAGTATCGACATATTGATTTTAAATCATTTACAGCTCTAGATAATTGCAAACTTAGATTCAAGCTGCCAATAATAGCTGAGTAGTGCATTTTAAAATTCTTGTATAATCAAACTACCTATTGCTTTAGCTTCAATTCCAGCCATTAAAGCAACCGGAAAAAATCCACACATCTTTTTTTACTGCTCCATATTGCAGGAAGAAAAGAGAGTTCATTACTTTTCAAACTGGTATGTCAATATTTATTTTTAAAATTTTTACAGTTGTCAAGAGAGTCCTTGAAGAGGTGTCCAGAACTCAGAAATTGCAAACCTTATTGCACAGTGAATCTCTTGTTAGTCATATCCTGGATTCCTGCAGAAATTCCAGTTTCATTAGGAGAGCTCAGCAATGAGATGGGATGCTGAGATGAGATAACGGTCTCTTACTCACAGAAATACCAAAGGGAAGCAAAAGCACCATTTGAAAGAGAAAATTATTTCTAATTATCCTGTGACAGTCTTTTTCACTAATGATTTGCTGTCTGTTATCCAAAAGCAAATACAAAAAAAGCAACATCCACCTAATAACACGAAAATAGCATCTTCTTGGGTTTACGTATCATTAAAAATGGAGGAAAGAAGATGGAATATAATTTTTTTTTGTCATATGGATTTCCTAGTAACATCAGTGTACTTAGCAAAGCAGCAACTAGGTTGTTGACACACACAGGGTTTAAAAGAACATTACATATCTTTGAACAACAGACTTTTTTAACTCATGAGGTGAAATTCTCATTCCCACTAACAGTGAGAATCACCCAATTTTCTTTGTATGCGTAAAGGTCTTCCTTTGATATCACATCTACAGACCTGTCCACTCAACCTGGTGAGCATTATAATTCCAGCTGGATGTTACCACTTTCCCACGTGGAATGAAGTTCTGCAAAGTTTCCATATACTCAGAAGGTAGCAATAAGTGGCACAGAGTCTAGTCAGAGGCCTGTAGCCAGTGGTGTGCCCCAGAGGTCAGCACTGGGTCTGGTCTTGCACAACGCATTCTTCAATGTGGACATTGTGGACGATGTTCCCAATGTGGACAAGGGGACAGAGTGTACCCTCAGTGAGTTTGCTGATGATACCCAACTGGGAGAAGTGGCTGACACACTAGAAGGCTGTACTGCCACTCAGTGAGACCTGGAGAGAAACCTAGTGAAATTCAATGAGGGCAAGTGTAGGGTCCTGCACTGAGGGAGGAATAGCCCCAGACACCAGTACAGGCTAGGGGCTGGTCTGCTGGGAAGCAGCTCTGCAGATAGACCTGACAGTTCTGGTAGACAAGTAGTCCATGAGACCATGGACCATGAGACGCTCAGGTGGCCAGGAAGGCTGATAAAGTGCATTAAGGAGAGCATGGCCAGCATAGCAGGTCAAGGGAGGTTATCCTTCCCCTCTACTCTGCCCTGGTGAGGCCACATCTGGAGTGCTGTGTCCTGTTCTGGGCTCCACAGTTCAAGACAGACAGGGAACTACTACTGGAGGAATTACAGTGAAGGGCTAGGAAAATGATGAGGGGACTGAAGCATCTCTTTTATGAGGAAAGCCTGAGAGAGCTGGAGCTGTTTAGTCTGGAGAAAACTGAGGGCGGCCCTTATTAATTCTTGTAAATAACTAAAAAGAGTGAGTGTTGAGAGGATTGGGCCAGGCTCTTCTCAGTGGTGCCCAACAACAAGACAAGAGGCAATGGGGACAAACAGGAACACAGGAATTTCCATCTAAACATGAGGAAAAACTACTTTACACTGAGGGTGACAGATCTATTGATGTATCTGACAATAGCTTCAAGGCACTCCCTTCTAAGTTTGCCTAGGTGTCTACCACATCAGCTAGAATATGTCTGGTGGAAAAATCTCACAGCCACTATTATTCATAGCTTCCAGCCAACAAGTACTCCCCTAGCCACATGCCTGCCCACCAAGCACTGCCTGTTCCCCACAGCCATACCACCTGCAGTTGGCATGCAGCCTGTGGACACTGCATCCCAAATCCACATCACTGCACTCAGAGACACAATAAATCAGAACAGAAAATCCCTGTTTCTGGACTACCGAATGCAGCCCCCAACAGACCCCTTATTCCCCAGTCACCTTCATGAAATAAACCTGGATAAGGGATATTTAGCGGTCATGACATCAGGTGGTCACAACAATTGATTTTACAACCAAGCCACAACAATAAAAGTTTCTAGAAGCAATACTGGGGTAATACTAATATTCCTTTTCAGATCCATGCAACCTTTCCCCTTTACTACAGAGCTCCTCATTTTAAGATGTACTATTTTCCTTCTCCTATTGTTTGTGTCACAGCCTAAGCTACCTTTCATGGAATTAACAATTTACATCACACAAGTTATTTTCCTGATGTAATATCTTTTTTCTGCGTGCATTTCCAACACACAATTTTATTTTTTATCCTATGTTTTCTACTATTATTTTACCAGATTCTAGTTCTGTCTGAGAACTTTCAGCATCTTGGTTGCACTTAGCATCAAATGGTAGAACTAATTCCTAGTCAAGCAGCTAAAGTTTTCACACAAATTCTTTTGTGTATTAACAGCATCAATTAGTGGGTGGTTAGTTGGATAAGGAAAAAGAAGTACTACCCGTTTTCATTCAAAGTCTATCAATATTTCCTCGGTGAAATAATCCAACCAACCATGTGTTTTGAACATTCCTCAGTTACATGGTACTTTTTAAAAGCTGCAGAAACAAAAATCCTAAATGTATGTATCAGCCATCTAACAGACAACAAATAATAAGTAACCAATATAGTCTTAAGAATGCAAGACTGAAATGTGTGGCCAAACTTTGAATCAGTGCATTCAAATACCATGAGAACAGATTTGTTTCACTCTTCACAGAGCAACTAAGACTCTAACTTCAAAATTTGTGGCCACAGTAATCCATTCTGCTAGAAATATCATTCCCTTCCAGGAGCCTCAGGAGCCTCCATAAGCAATGGCATCAGTCTTTTTGCTGGGGGTCCCCTGCTGAACTCAGACAATACAAAAGGAAAGCAACGGGAAATTATCACACAAGCATGAACATATAAATGCATTTTTTAAAAAAAGCTAAAGAATTTCAACTTTCTTTTTTCCTCCAACTTACCATGTTATTAATTTCTATTCTCCTTTCCTCAAACACACACACACACACACACACAAGAAAAAGAAAAAAGAAAAGAAGAGAAAAACAAAACCAGAAACCACTATTGTGCTTCTGTTTAAATGGACTTGCAGTTCTGGTGCAAGAACACCTTGTTTATGAGACTGTTGATTGAAAACTATATGATTTGATCACTCTTCCTAGTTGAAATATGAAAACTTACTGTTGATTTATTTTTGTGTTGTTTATCAACATAGTGTAGTTTATCAACATAGTGTTGATGAACTATATTTTAGGTATATTATATTAATCTTTTTTATTCCTTTTCAACGATGGTTTTTAGATTAAGCTACATAGATGCACTGTGATATATAAACTGTTGGATCCCAGCCCCCCAAACACTACACACCTCTTTTTTAAAGGTTTTCCATCAAGCTGAGAGTGAAAGGCAGACACAGACAAAATGGAGCAGAACTACTGGCAGACACTGACAGTGCAGAGAAACACAGACAGATAGATAACAGATAGTAGTGTACTAAGTACCCTACAATTTATTGAAGCAAATAGAGGAGAGTTGAGTGGCAAATTACCTACACTGTTCACAAACCAGCAGGCTACCCTGTTTGCCAGGCATCCAAATTGTTTCTGGGTAATTTGGCACATTCCTACTTTGTTGTGCTATTTCTTACAGAGTGACTTTGAGTTTTGATCATTCCCTGTTGTGCAAGATCTTTCCAAACCCTAGCAAAAGAATGATGGTAAGAACAGCCATATGGATGAAAGTGTTTACCTGAAAAAGCATTCATTTAAAGTAATATGAACCATAACTGTTTTAAAAAGAATTAAAAATGTATTAAACAACAAATGAAAACAAAAACCAAACTCCCAAGAAACAAATTTCTCTCTAACATAGCGAAGATTCGTATCTTAAAGAACAGAGCATAGGAAATTGGTCAGGAAAGCGATATGAGAAACAAATATGACTTTTGCATACTGAGTAAGATAAATGTGAAGAAAAACATCAAAGATCCAAGGAAGATAAAATAGAGTTTCTTTTTGAGGTGCTGTCTTCTTTCTTCTTGAAAGCATAAAAGGTCACTACTTAAAAATTATGTCATGGACACTGCTGTTCACAAAGTCAGGAATCCAGGAAAAGGAATTTGATTGATAGTGATAGTAACTTTAGGCCTGCTGATAATTCTCTGCACTAACCTGACACACAGTTTTTCTCTCAGAAATGAAAGTGTAGTATATGAACCAAACTCTAGCCTAATTCTGTAATCATTTCTGTGCCTGATATTATGTGTATTGATAGATCTATGTATGCACACACAAATTATTTACGTACACATAATCAGTATGTGTATATGTTCTAGTCAGTTAAGTCCTTCTGTAGCAGAGGAGCCTTCCCAACAGCACAGGCAGGAAAGTGGCAGTGATTGCAGCATGCTGTGCCAGATAGTGGGGTCTAACAAAGCGAGGGAAACCTCACCAATGGAAAACCTCAGTTATGCCCGGTATGGGCCGTGCAATTATCACATTGAGTGGTGATGCTGAGACCAAATTCCTAGCTGCTGGTGATAAAAACTACATAAGAGACGCAGTCCAAGACCCCATGAGAGAAGCACCTCTGGACCTGGCTCAAAACACACCTGAAGACCCACTCAGGACCCACAACAATAATGTACCTGGAGTTCACAGCTTACAAGAGCAGTAAGACAGAAAGTATACTGTAGCAGTGCTTAATTTATTGAGGTTTTTTAAAAGCACACAAAAATAACAGCTTTTCAAAGAAAAAAGCCATCTAAAAGACGAAAATATTCAGTCTACTTACAGACACTGTAGTATAGGTCCAATGAAAACGCATTTTACCTGTCCAAAAATGTTTATAAATACAAGAAAAGATACTGTCCAAAAAGTCAGGTAAGAAAGCTTTTGGAAGGAAGATACTTATTTTGCAGAAGTTATGCCCAAATCAAGTAGTAGGGAGGATTATAAATCTTGACAGTTTAAATGTAAACACTGGGCTGGCCAAAAAGAATTGAGAAGCAACCTGAAGACACAAAAAGAAAAAATAAACAATCATTTTTCTCAGGAACAGAACCTTGCCAGAGAAGGCAAACAAATGATGAAATTTAAAAATAGTCAGAGAAGACAGAACACACTAAAAAAGCTAAAGGGTTTCTCATATCTGGATTTCACAAACAGACTGCTCATATGCCAATGTTTTTAATTTACTTTTTTTTTAAACAACAAAAGAGTTGGATGAACTGTTTGTAATTAAAATATCAGTACAAATACTTGCAGAACAAACTGACAGGTTGGATAGTGACTAATCATCATTATTTACTTAAATTCTAAAAGAACTCTGGGATAAAATCCAAACTATTAATTCTATCAGTAACTTATCCCTTAAATTGCCTTGATGGAAAATACATATAAATTTTTAATGGCTTCAGGGAAGATCCAGGAATGAATGCTCCAAATAAACTAATGCAGATTAAGATTAAAGAAGAACCCAAGTACCTACTGTAAAGGGAAGACATGCATTTCAAATTGATTTCTCTGAAGGAATCAATGAGCCAACAGACAAAGTAAATTATATATTCTACCTCCTTTTTCAAAAGGGATGCAGTAATCATGACACAAACAGAAAACAAGCCGTATCTGGTCAGTTTAAAGGTCCACCTGTCGTATGAGCTGGTGCCTTTCAGGAGCTGATTCTGTGCCACAAGGCCGATATTCTTTCACCATTAGTTTTAATATTTATTTGCTGATTTTTCTGATTATAGTGACTTGACATTTACAATATAAAGAGATAGAACGTATTTAGACTTTTATATTTGTTTTTAACCAAACCTATGCCTTTCCTTAGCACTTGTCTGGCTTGACTAGCACCCCCAGTTACACACCAACTTTCCAGAATTCAAACTCAGGGCATACAGTGGGGTACACTGTAGCCACCCAAGAGTTTAGGAAAAGGGAATAATATCCACAACAGGCAGTAACAGAGAGCAGAAAATTAGAAACCAATCAACTGAATGAAAACAACTGGCTGAATGGCAAGAATCAAAAGGCTATCACAGGCATCACACAAAGACATAAAAACCTAGCACTGATCAAATTAATCTACCTAGATAAAAACATGGCATTGGACCCAAAGAATATGGAAAGTCATATTCATCTATTTGTTTTCATCATGCCTAGATGAAAGTAGCCAGATAGATTAGACAATGATTTTGCTATACAACTAGAGACTTCAGAAGAAGACCTACGGGCTAAAAGAGTATGTTAACAGCCAGTTAAAGCAGCAGCTACTCTATTATTTGCTAATAGGACCAAGATACTTGCAGCATAACCCTGTCAAACCAGGCAGGTGAAGTACGCTCAAACTGTTCCTTTGGATTAAGAGTTACGCTAGGAAATTATGTGTTCAAGCAGTGTTGTCTCTGGTAGAACCCAGACAAAGCAGCCAACCTCCCACCAAAAATTGCAATGGTCACTTAAACATACTTCTATTGGCAACAGAAAATTTGGATCACAGTTGAACTAACTGTTCTTCAGGATCATTGGCTTTGAACAGGAAGTTCAATCTGTTGTATCAAAGGCCAACACAGGCATGCATGGACTTTTACTTTCCATTTAGCATCTGTAAAATGCCTTATTTTAACAGTGTCAAGTCATACATTTCAATGCTCTAAAATTAAAACTTCCTTTCTTATGCAGTTCATCATTACACTGCTTCATTTCTTGAAAGATTTTTTTTCTTAACAACAAAAAAAAAACCAAACCCAAAACCCCAGCCTTAAAATTATAAAGCTAATGCGAGGTTTTATAGCATAGCATTAGGTAAACACATTACTTTCTCCTACATTACTGATTACAGAGGAGGGAATTATTGTTCCACCACTTTTCATAGAATCATAGAATCATAGAATCGTAGGGGTTGGAAGGGACCTCAAGAGATCATCGGGTCCAACCCCCCTGCCAAAGCAGGCTCCCTAGGACATATCACTCAGATAGGTGTCCAGACGGGTCTTGAATATCTCCAGAGAAGGAGACTCCACCACCTCCCTGGGCAGCCTGTCCCAGGGCTCTGTCACCCTCACTGTGAAAAAGTTCTTCCGCATG
>VZTU01030353.1:270568-295788 GCA_013400835.1 Zapornia atra
GGTGAATCCATGCTGACTACTCCTCATGACCTTCTTCTCTTCCAATTGCTTGGAGATGGCATCCAGAACAAGCTGTTCCATTACTTTTCCTGGGACAGAGGTGAGGCTGATTGGCCTATAGTTACTAGGTTCCTCTTTCTTGCCCTTTTTAAAGGCTGGAATGATATTGGCTATCCTCCAGTCTTCAGGCACTTCTCCTGTCTTCCAAGACCTGTTGAAGATGATAGAGAGCGGCTCAGCAATCACCTCCGCCAGCTCCCTCAGCACACGTGGATGTAACCCATCAGGGCCCATGGATTTGTGTGCATTAATCCCTTTGGGCCGCTCCTGGACCTCCCCTGCCTCAACCAGAGGGAAATTCTTCGTTTCCCCAACACTCCAACTTTCATACAGGATTTTATACTTCTATTTGTGCCCTTTCATAACGGAAACATAGATGAAGAATTTTATACATATACATTCACACATATAAAATATAAGTTTTCAAAGGCAAAGCTCATTGACCATAATGGAGATTGAATGATGTTATTAGATGTTTTAATTACAATGTATAAAGGACTACAGCCAAGCTATCACTTTAAAGCTCTCTAATTTAAAACAGAACATTAGCCCATAGGTAAAGGGGAAGAAAAATACCAGGAGAAAACGTTGAATTATCTGGTCAACCTCTCTGTTTTAAAAAAAGGCAAGCCTGCCTATTTCTGAAAGTTGCTACCATAATTTGTTCTTTAAATTCTCCTATACTGGAGACGCTTCAACCTCCACAACAAACGTTTCACTGCCTTGTGGCAAGAAACTATTTCCTAATGTTTAATATAGATTTTTTTTGTTTCAGTGCAAACCTATTACTTCTTAGCCCTTGCTCAGTATAAAAAATGAAAAATTATTTCCTTCCACTTTCATAACCATTGGAAGGGAAATGTTTGAAGTGTTACTAGCTCCACATCAGTCACGTTGTTTGTGAGGATGCTCCCACAGCCCACCCTCAGCAAATTGTCCTGGGTAACAGCAATTAAGACAGAAAAATGAGTGAAAATACTAAGGATGAATCAAATAACCAAACT
Source organism: Zapornia atra (assembly GCA_013400835.1). Classification (NCBI taxonomy): domain Eukaryota; kingdom Metazoa; phylum Chordata; class Aves; order Gruiformes; family Rallidae; genus Zapornia; species Zapornia atra. Next base: position 271,633 of record VZTU01030353.1, read on the forward strand.
TTGGCTTGCCCCAAGCCAATGTTGTTAAGGAGGAAGCTCAGGATCAGCCAGGCTAAGCAGTGACCAGGGACCTGCAAAGAGACTCTTGAAACAAAGCAGTTGGATTGAGAGGAAGCATAAAGGAAGCATGAGTACAGCACGCCCTGTGCATCCTCATTACTGGAATCTTAATTAATTCCTCTACAGATTTTTTAAAATAACCTTCATCAAGATTATTTTAAATCCCAGTCTTCTACTGTGCATGCAGCTGCTCGTTACCTATTCCATTTGTTCACTTAATAACCATATATCCCATTCAAATACCCAGGCTGTTAGCAAAGCTACTTAATACCAGATGCAAGAAAGAGCCAAGCTGAATCTAACTTGTAATTCCTTCAAGTTAAAACTCAAGTACTGATAACTGTTTTCTGGAAACAGTTTTATATTAGTCTATTTTTCTAGGAACAGTTTTTTTGGTGAGACAGTACTTGCCAAGAATCTTCTACCACTCCAAAGATTTCAGTGAGTGTCACAAACTCACAGCTAAATTGTTAACAAGATACACTGCTATTATTTGCATATTTCCACTGGGCCCAAAATTCCTAATTAGAGATTAAGATGCTAATATTTTAGGTGTTATACAAGTATAGAACAAAGAAGAAAGAATGAAAAGAAGAGAACATAGATACAGAAAGATGCACAGGGGAAAAAAATAGTAGTTATTCCAGTAACATGCAGTTGTTTAACTATATGAACGATCTAACACAGTTGTGAAGTCTGTTGAAATAAAGGAGAATGCTAGATAACCAGTCACAAAATCCAGATACTGGAATTATTTTCACATTTTCTATGTAAGAATAACATGTAAACTACTCTGAAGAACTGTCTTTAAGTATCTGTCATAGCTGACTTTTTGAAAATTTATGGGTTTTCTTAACTACTGTCAGAAAATCATGTATTTCAATAAATTCTTTCATAAATTACTTCAGACCAGACAGATGTATTTACAAAAGGTTGAAGAAGGCTATTTTAATCTTACATTAGGATTCCTTCTCATTCTGGCTTGCTTTTAACTTTTGTGACTTTCTGACTCTGGCTCTCAGGCAGAAATCATAGAACCATAATATCACCTAGGTTGGAAGAGACCCTTTAGATCACCGAGTCCAACCATAGCCTAGCTCTAACTAGTCCACCTCTAGATCATGTCCTTAAGGATCTATACACCTTTTAAATACCTCCAGGTGACTCCACCACCACCCTGGGCAGCTTATTCCAATGTTTGACAACCCTTTTCAGTACAGAAATTCTTCCTGATATCTACCCTAAATCTTCCCTGGTGCAATTTCAAGCCAGTCCCTCTCACCCTATCGCTTGTCACTGGAGAGACAAACCCCAACCACCTTGCAGGCATGTGTAGAGAGCAATAAGGTGTCCCCTCAGCCTCCTTTTCTCAAGACTAAAAAGCCCCAGCTCCCTCAGCCGTTCCTCACAGGACTTGTATGCAAGACCCTTCACCACCCTTCATCTCCCTCCTCTGGACGCACTCTGGCATCTAAACGTCCTTCCTGTAGTGAGGGGCCCAAAACTGAACACAGTACTCAAGATGCAGCCTCACCAGAGATGATCAAAATGGAATTATTTACATTACAACCTACTCTTGCTGGTTGTACTATTCCTGATGCAGGCCAGGATGCCGTTGGCTTTCTTGGCCACCTGGGCACACTGCTGGCTCATGTTCATGTTCAAATAAGTGATACTTTTAAGAGAACTGTGGCTGGACATCCATAGAAGTCCTTAAAGAATGCATTTACAGCCAATAGAAACCTCAGACAGAGAGCTTTGCACTAGATCAGCATTTCTCCCTTTAAATCCAAAAGTACAGAAGCTGTTTAAAAGACAAGCTCTGAGAAGTGCCCAAATTGACACAGTGTGAGCTGACGGGGCTCATGAGAGCCATGCTGATGCCAGATAAGAGCACACATCTATTTTACAGGCAGGCTGCTGTTCAAGCTCCTGACCTGCACATCCTCACACTGCGGTTCACTGCTCCATTGACTTTGGCAGTGTGCTGGTCCATGGAGCTGCTGATCTTCAGATCACTTCACAATCCAAACGAAAACTACACCTTTCCCTTCCTACACCATCTCTATTGAAAAAAGTTAACTTTTTCATACTTAGAATTTCAGGATCAAGTATTAGCAGAAAACTGAAAGGAAAGCACAAGAATCCACAAGAATCTTCTACAAAGCAGGGGCAAATGTCTTAAGCTTTGCCCTTGGGTAAAATTCAGCTCATTTTAGGTTTATTGTTTGCTAGAGCAGTTTGGTTAGAAAACCCCAGACATCACCATCAGCCACATTTGTCAGGATTTCTAGGTTTTAAGTTCTACTGACGAAGACCCCTGCGATTTCCTTCCACAAAAGGCAGCAGCCAGTCTGGAGGCCAGCAGCACAAGGTCTCTGTTGTTAACAACAGTGCTTCTTGCTGGATTGCAGATGGAGCCAACTACAAATCTCCTTTTTTGTGCAAGGGGGAGGTGGGAATAGAGCAGCACAGAAAAGTCCAGAAACTCAAAAAGAAAGTTAAAAGAACCAAAATGGAAGTTTGGACAGGGCGGTAACCCTCTCGATGTACACAGGACCTTTGGACAAGTAATTGACAATAGAGTATTGTTTTTAGAGTAAACACTTCTGGATCTTTCATGTCCACACAAGAAAGCTATATGTATTTTTATGTTATCACCTAAAAGATTACCTAACTGTAGCCCCAGAGGACAAAAGTGGTGAATAGCACTCAATGGAAAGGCGGCAAAATCCTAAACATGCTACAGTTCAAATCTGTCCTTTCACCTCAGGAGTCCCAGCTTCACGCCCACAAGCTGCTTGGAAGCTGTCTATGGGAACCCAAGTTATATAGCCTTTCTAACTCTTATTAGGACAATTTATCTGTATTATTGAACAATTAATCTCTATCATTGAAAAACATAAGGGGGAACAGACAAGAAGAGAGGAGAACTGAAAAAAAAATAGCTACAATTAGTCTGGCAAGCTGAAAATATTCACAATGCACTTCTAATATGGGCTTCCAGCATTTCCTCAGATATTTTATTCTCTGCATTCTTACTACATATAAGCCCTACCACTGAACTTTTCGACTTATAACCCCTTCTTTCAAAGTAAGGCTTGTATAGTTACTGTACAGTGTTATTTGAATTCCAAAGCACAGTGTCCTGCCAAAGTCAAATTGTAATTAGTCTTTCCTTTATTCATTAAGAGTTTTCTCTGAAAGTCTTCACTGACTGCTCTTTCAAAATCATCTGAGAATTGCTACATATCAGGCCTGAACTTTTATATTTTAAATCATTATATTTAGTGCCAATAAAACAAGATTTCTGACGTATACATGAAACTGAATTTAAGTCTTCTGTGTCACCTCACTAAAAGAAAGTTTCAACTGTTTATATACTTAAACTATTTTTTTTCTTCCAGTCCATAATGAAGATGCCTTTCCTACCCACAAGAGCTAATTTGGCAGCTGTTTATACAGATCTGCTTCAGATGCCCCCCCTTTTCCTGCCCTGCACCAGAGCCTTTCTTTGTATCAAGAACAGACAAATCCTCAGCAAGTGTAAAATCAATGCAACCTACAACCAATACAATGCTGCAGACTTCTAGCTGTATCTAATCAATAGAAACATCAAAAGACAGTTTGACATTACCAGGTGTACCCAAGGCTGCTGTTACTTCTCAGGATAATTAAGTATCACTCCCTCAAAACCCTTTGCCTGTTTTTCGGTGTCTCAGCATTGATGCATTTGACAGAAACAGAGGTCTTACCCTTGCATGCCAGTGCACACACACGCACAAAGGTATGGGTGGATTTGTGACACAATTTCTTAATGCAGGGGACAGTGCGGTTAAAAATCATAGCAATGGTATCAAGACATGTGTGTATACATCCATAATAAATTCTATTAAAAAGTATTATTTTCTACAAGGATGCTTGGACTTCTAAACCATCAGACAAATTATTCATTATTAACGACTTATTTTAGGTTATGTGCAATCTATGGTACAGTAGTTTATGGAAGGTCTGTACACGTCATTATTCCAAACATAGTTTTAACCTCAAATAAAAAGAATCTAATATATAATATCTATTTTTCGAAACTTGGAGGCCAGTTGGGAATCCAATAAACACTTGGTACTTCTGCCACTCTGTTTGACAGAAGAGTAGAAAGCATCCAAAATAAAAGTGTTTTCAGCCACAGGCTTGTTTGTTATCCACAAAATGTCATCCTCTCTGGGAAGTATGATCCACCTCCCTGCCGTACCACGATGGTTCCTACTTAGGTGACAGTACAGCTCAAGTGAGTAGATAGTCGAAAATGAAAACACACACACACACCCCCTCACAGTGGTAAGGAAAGGAGTGCTCACAGATAAGCAGTTTGAATGCTGCTTGAAATAATACCAAGAATACATTGCTATGTTCTACCAAACTATGGTATAGAGTGGTGGTCTGTGAAGATGCAACAGCTGACAACTGGGACACTGCAGAAAAAGTAAACCAACCAGCTTTATTTGTAACGAACAGAACCCAGGAACATCTACCTTGAATTCTGCACCCCCAGTTTACTTGAAAAAGACAAGAGAAGCAAGGTCTTAGATTTCCTAGTTTTGTGACAGCCTCAGGAGTGAGATCGGTAATTTGGAATCAAGTAATTTAATATGCAAGTTCCGGGTTTATTTAGTAAATTATTCAGGTTGATTTACTAAAAGCAGTATTCTTAAAAATATATACTCAGTTTAACTATCTGGTGGCATACATAAGGAAGGTATAGGATATATTACTGCCATTCTTAAGGAGATTTTGATTAGTTTCTGTCATTCCGGTGCTTATCTGGAACAGCATTTCAAACCAAGAGACGAGTCAAAATCATCCAAAGTATTTTTATTAAGGATTAATTTCGTTAAGACTAGTATTAAACTGTCTCTTCTACTGCTAGGGTAGCACACTTTTTAGATTATTGACATTTTAAACTCCTTGCTCACATTAATATTAAACTCCACAAAATCACTGACTACCACATTTCAGAGTCCTGATACAGTGTCTCACAGTTTTCACTTTACAGAGCTCCTGAACACTATTACCTACATTTCCATGTTTCTATCGGGTAGACTTTGTTATCCCTTTGCTCTGAACTAGTAGATCTTCACTTCTGGGAATACTTGATAAGGTTCTGTTAGGTTCACTTTAGGAAAAAGTAACCCTAAAGGTTCTTTTGCTAGAACAAATTGCAAAATACTGCCAGAAAAGATTGTCAGATGTGAAATTTAAGTCTTAAATTACTAACAAGCTAGTGGGGGCAAAAGTCTAGTCCAGCTTTACTAGTAAAATCAATATGCCCTTTATCTTATGCTTAAATACAGCTCTATTTCACAACATTTTAACATAGCTATTTAAGAAATCACATTTTCCAAACAGCTTTTAAGACAGGAAGAATAAATAATAACAGTATTTTCTAAGAGAAAATAAAATAAAACAAAACCAACATCTGTTTCTATGCAGATTTCTTATTTCAATGATCTCCTATAATTTGTAGTTCAGGTTGCAGTTAGTTCATTTTATTTTTGGGGTGTTATTTTTACACAGAGATTTTTAATAATTTACATTTGTTCAGCATGTAGATCAATTTAAAGCAGGGAGGCAGTGGGATGAGTTTTATGTCACTCAACTATTCTTATTGAGATTTCATAGCTATTTCAACACTTTATTTGATCATCTCTTTGAATCATGAACCTGAACTCACTTGAAAAATCTTAGCTACTCAAATAATAATATACCAATTCATAAACACACATTTTGACTAGTCATACAAGTTTCATCCAATTAGATTATCCAATAAAAATCACAGGGACAACAATCATCCAGTGTAATTTAGGCTACCGAGTTGCAGCTAGATAGATTTACATTTGCTATACATTTAGCTGAATAAGTTAAAAAGTCTCTTGCAGAGAAAAACTTCTACTGTGAAAAACAAATACAATGCGCCTGATGCAGCTCATTAACTTTGTTTGAGCTATTACATACTTCAATTATAATAAAAGACTAAGTGATTAGGACAGACAGTTGATGGTCCCACTAAGGGGTCTGAAAAGCTCTTTGTTTTACAGGGTTCCCTAAGAAAAGCTCCCACAGAGTCCTGGGCACGCATGTGCGGTACAGCTTCCTTTTTAAAAGTTTTACTTAGGCATAGAACTTCAAAAAGAATATGCCTTGCAAACTTAAAATGGCATTTTATGTCTTAAGACCTTGCTGTCCTTTCCCTCTGCACATGCACGCAATGCACATCTGCATGGCCATGCCCACATGCAAACTGATGCTGACTTCTCTGTATTCTGAACAGTCTTACCAACAGCCTGGAGACAAGGTTATGCAAATGTAATTTAACTCCTCCTTAGAAGTAGGAAGAGCAGCAAAATGCAGATGTTGGGGGACACACAAAATAACATCATTTGTATTTTAATGGATAAAAATTATAAAAAGCAAATAGCATGTTTGTATGTAGCAGGGATCGGGGGGGTCATTTTGATTTCACTATATTCACCCCACTGCCCCAGTATATTCAAATTCAATATTCTAAATAAAGAATGTGCACATATTGTTGTAACCTGGATGGAAGGTTTGTCAGTAAAGGGAAAAACAAAACAAAATGCAACTACAGAAACCTGAATAAAGAGAAATCAATTTAAACTCAGCACAGTAAGGCCTCTGCCCCAACAGATGACTGAAATAGATCCTTTGTTCCAATTACAACCTAGAAAAGGTTATTGCATTATGGTATAGCAACATATCTCAAATAAGGTAATCTGTGCCATTCACCTCACATTATTCTTTAAAAAGCTTTTCATTTTTTTCTCTTTGGCATGTGGGAGAGTCACAACTCATCACTTTTATTTAGGTATCTAACACACACATTGATCCATCTTGATCTCACAGCAAGCATCTACTCTGTCTACCATAACAAAAGAAATAACTGAAAATCTTGACAAAAGCTTGATTACAGTTGAAATAAAATTTTAAAAACCCAACAGCTAAGAATAATTTATATTGCTCCTCTGCTGACTTACTGTATATAATTAACAGCATCAGACACTACCCAACGTGGGAAACAAGCGGTGAATACAAGTTATGACGCTCCTAACAAAAATCACTCTGACTCAAAGACAATAGATCATACATAAAAGATTGTGCAAAGTTTCATGTCTCACAAATAAAATATTTCTACAGAGACAGAGGCACTCCTACAATCACAACTGCAATTCTCAAGTTTTCCTTGTACAATATACGCTAGAGTAAGTCTGGAGGAAGTAACAGTTATGTTTTTGCTTTGGCTGGATATATTTTCTTCATGCTTCTGCAATTCTAGGTCTTGTACCTTGTGCAGCTGCCTGGAAAGACTGGATAGAAGACTGGCCAGAGCTTTAAGCTCTAGAGTCTCTCCTACACTGAACTAACCAGAGCAGATCTGAAGGCTTTTAAAATAAAACAACAAACAAGGACCTAGTGAACTGTTAATTAGAATATTACTATTCTAATAAGGAAGAACTCACACAACCAGGGCACGCCCTAATTTCTAAACATCTTTTTTGAAAACCCTGCCTAGACCACTCTGGTCCATACAAACCTCTTGCCATCTCCTTGGTGGCTTGAAGGGCTGCTCTTCACTCTTCCCTGCACATTTCTCCCTCTTCACATTAGGCTCCTGCTCCCCTGGCCTCTTCTACGCACCCCATGGTCCCTCTTTCCCTGTAGTCAGGACTGTTACTGTACAAGACAAGGAGCAATTGTCTCCACCCTAGGAAATCATTCTCCAGTGATTCAGCCAAATCATTTCTTAAACTAGCAACAGAATCTTAAACAGATAAAATAGATGTCACCTGTCAATACAGCACCGAAACCTTTCAGTCCAGGAATCTGAATTTGTCCAGGAAAACCTTGATAACAAAATTAGTAGTGTCCTCTGGCTGAGGTGGGAATCTCTGCCTGAGCCTATTGAGGGCTATTCATCTCTAGGCACAGCCTGCTTCAGGCAGTCATCTTTCCTATGGGATGCAAGAACAAGCTGAAGACTGCAAATAGGTGCTGCACAACCAAGTCAGCAGTTCCCAGTGCTAAGTAGGGCCCTACAGTGGGAAAGGATTGGTGTCTTCAGCCCTCTGCTGCTGCAGAGAATAAAGCATAAATAACTCACCCTGCTCCTGCAGAGCATGCAGAATTTTCTTTCCCCTGCAGTTCCCACTCTGGCCGTTCAGCTCAGGACAGTCTTTTTACATGGTTCAGCCTGTTTCTAAAGTACTATTTTATTAAATCTCTGAGGACACATTCATGAACCTCACAGAGCTAGCAGTAAGTTGTGCTGTTCATTTCCCCCTCTGCTCTACCTTAGGGGTACAGACTATTACCTTTCAAAAATACCACTGAATTTGCTGCTAGCACTGTGAGGGGTCTTTATTATTATTATTCTGTAAAGGCTGACTGCCTGTAGGCTGCCTAAGGGCTAGACTCTTAGATTGCCTGGGTTACCCTTTCTTCCAGAACTCAGCTAATTCAGAAGCACATTATAAAAGAATTGTTAAATATTTTTAATGGTCAGAATTAAAAGTGAACACACGGGGCTCTAAGAAAACATTATGCCTTGAGGTGCGTGGAAGTACCAATGTTGCTGCTAAAGATCCTTTACTTCTCAAATTGGAGCAGGCTGCCTTTTATGAATTGCAAATTAAAGAAATCCTCCCAGGCACACTTCTGTTTTACCTGCACTTCCATGAGCAAGAACCACCAACATCTATGGGGTGGACACAAATCTCCTGACGCTGCTGCTGACCTACATTCATGGCAGTATGGCATCATATGATGGAAACAGTTCCTAAATTATTATCAAACTGCATGACGACCCTCACTATGTGCACATGCTACTGTTGTGTCCATGCACTTCACACCTATTATTATTGTGTCCTGATAGAAAAGGTTTTAAGAGTCAGTCACTCATTGGGAACCCCCCAACCACCAAGTGGTTCACTATCCATTTTCTTTCCAGTTTCAATCAATAGCCAGAAATGTCCTGCATGTGTTGATCCATCCACATGGTGGTCTCAGAGCTCTCGTCAATATGTAGGTTGATATATAAGGTTCAACGGAGAGAGATATTTCACCTTGACCTGTATACCCCATCTCCATGCAGGGAGAAGGAGATAAAAATAGATTGAAATTTAGCTCTTAGATAAACTTTTATTTTATGTAACTTGTACACAGACAAGACTACTTGATAAAGCATATAGATTAAATTAATGGACACATTCCACTCTGCAGCTTTGGGTTTTTTTGATCCCTACTATTAGTAAGACACTTTGATTGTGAGATGAAAGTTTGTCAGCTGTCACATACGTAAAAGGTGTTTGTTTTTTTCCCTGCAGCTTCATGTCTTGTCTGTGCTTTTGATACTATGGTCTTTAATTAGACAATTACAGGATTATTTTTTTAATGACTAACTCATTTTCCACTAGGAATAAAATTGTCTTGGAATAAAATCTGAGCTGTGTAGCAATAAAAAACTTTTTTCCTATTCAGAATGATGGCTATTCCTGTTGAGACTGAGGGTTACAATCAAAGAGAAATAGTAAAGTTGAAGAGAAGGAAGCAGAACAGGTTAAAACAGGTGAAGGAGACTTTAAAGAACTGGATTCTATTCTACCTTAATTACCCATCCCTGTGTAAAGTTAGGAAAGCAACTGAAATAAACTGGAAAAAAACTCATCACTATGTCTTCATTTGCTTTGTGGCCAAACAAAAACCTTGATGTGCAGCTGCTGAATGTTCTCAGCAGAAACTTAATGCCATCTGATTTTTGATTGACATATTGGGTGCTTCACAATGCAAAGTGCACGGAGATGCGGTCACATTTTCAGTGATTCAAAATGGGTGTCCATATAACTATGTATATCTGCTGTCACTCTTACTGCCTCACATAATTGACACCAAAAACCAAGTAATTATATTACTTTTATTTATAAAGTTGCTGTAAAAAAAATTTTTTTTAACTGTTCATATATTAGAAGCACCAGATAGAATATCAAAGAAAGAATCCTGCAGAAATTTGCAATTCCACCTTCAGAGCAGTATTTAAACAGCAGACCAGAAATAAAAAGGAACATAGGAAACTAGAAAGAAAAAACAAGAATGTCAAGTATCTGCCTCTTAAAGCTATTTTGTACCTTAAATGAGGTAAAAGGAAAAAAAAACCCAACATGTATTTTAAAAATATGTATCAGAATGCAAACAGTTAAGGAAGCCATAAGTCCTTCTTTGCCTTTTGAGTACTGAAATTCTAAGTATAATATTAATATTCTTTTCCTTGACTTTGTGATTTAATAAAAGCATTCCCAGTGGAAAAGGCATGGAATCTGACTACATGAATTTTGCTTTGGGTACTAATTACCTGTCACCGCTTTACATGGACTGTACAAAGCATTTTTTTTCTGTTCGTTCAGTGAAAAGTGTAATTGCTTATACTCTGGGTGTCCAAGTATGGTACTACCTTTTTCCTAGTCTTGTTTGTGCTCCTTACACAGTGCCATTTTGATGTGGTGGTAGGTGGTAGTAGTAGTTGAACTGCCCTTGAAGCAGGAAGATGTTTCTTGTAAATTCATCCAAGAGTCGAAGTTTTAATAGATTAATTAAACTTGTCAAACTCTTTAAAAGCATTTTTCCCCAAAGTAATTTATCACCTATGAAGTAATGAACTAAAGTGCAATAGCTAATTACCTGCAGAACATAAGAAGTACAGAGCCTTTCACTGTAGGGTTACCCTGTTGCATTAGCCTATGAATCTGAAAAATAACCCATCATAATGTAGGAGATGCATTTAAGGAGAGATCTTCAAATAAGACATACTCTTCTGAAAAAAAAGAAATAATACTGCAAGTTTTACAAGAAACAAATTATTTCAGCAATGTAATTTCTAATTTAATTTTATCTAAATTTTGTTGCTCATGAGCAGCACTCTTGATAGCCTTGCAACTTCAAGTTTGTCTATACACAGTAGATGTAGAGAATGACACGTTATATGCTCACCTCTTCTTGCACTCTGGTCCAGCTTTAACTACTTTTGAGAAAACAGGAGACATTTAATTACTGAATGTTGTTACTTTGTTATTTAGCCTTTTCCTGGAAAGAAAATTCACTATTGGAAATCAAAACAGACTACATGTGGTTGGTGTATTGGAGATATGAAACGTTGCTCCACAGAAAATAACAGAAAAGGCAAAAAATTGAAAGACTGCCAAAAAAGCAACCCCACAAAAACCAACACCACACCCCACACACCCCAAACCATAGAAAATACAACCTTCCTACAACTTCTTTAACTGAATAACCCAATTTCAACCAGCCACACTATTTCAGGGGCCAGTGTAGTCCACACCATTAAGATGTCTGCACAGAGTACACAGCGAAGCTTTCCTCCCGCTTGAGTATTTAAGATTTGCACACTGTTTGAGGCATCAGTGAGTTTAAAAGTAACAAGAAATATAAAGTGCAGCTCATTAAGGATTTGGTTAAAGAGTTAAAAAAAAAATAAAGTCAAGATTGCCTGCTTCTCTCATTAAATGTAAAGTTAAATGATGTGTATGTCACATAGGGCTGGCACTATAAAAATAAGATCATCTATCACTTTTCATATTTTTGCTTTGACACGAACTAGCAATCAAATGAAAATTAAATCTATTAGAGATTTTATTTTTTAACCTCGTTTTTAGTAACTATGTCAAAGGCATATTTTTTCTCCCCGAAAGAGCTATTTTAGTGATGCTCAACCTATTAGTGTAACTGATACAAGTTTCACATGGTCCAATAAAAAAATTACTCCTAAAGTAGCTACTTCATTTTTTATGTCTCCCTACATTTCTGATTTCACTATTACCAAGCTATTGCCAAGACAAATATTAAAATTTGATAAAAACTACTGCTCTGCATTTTAGAATGTACATGTGGGAAATATTTTTCATTGCATTGCAATTTTACTCAGTATCCTGTAGGCAAAAAAGAAATGTTTGGACAGCATGCACTTCTTTTTAGCTTTGTGTCGTATTCCATTTAATACTGTTGATGTTTTCCCGAGTGCTGTTACTAGTATCAGTTGCATTTTTCTATTCTGTAAGTTTTTTCATGTGCTGCTATGTGGTGGCAAGTTTTCCACATTGTATAACCCCCAAACCACTTTTTCTGGGAAAAAAATCAGCTTGAAAATTGCTTCCTTATGAGGATTATGATTTCTGTCAGTGCCAGTAATAAAGAAAGAAAATATATATATATATCTTTTCAAGGACAATCTCCAGCTGTTACTGGATACAGGGGGAACATTAGTGACAAAGGAAGAGGACAAGGCTGAGGTACTCGATTCCTTCTTTGCTCAGTCTTTAATAGTAAAGTGAGATGTCCCCCGTGTATTCAGCCTCATGAGCTGGAAGACAGGGAGGGAAAGCAGAACAAATGATCCAAGAGGAAATGGTTACAGACCTGCTAGGCCAATTAGACATTCAAAAGTCTATGGCCCCAACTGGAAGGGTTCCACCTGAGGGTATGGAGGGAGCTGGTGGACCTGCTTGCCAAACTCCTTTCCATCACCTACCAGCAGTCCTGGCTGACTGGGGAAGTTCCACTTGACTGGAGGCTGGCAGATGTTGCACCCATTACAAGAAAGGTCAGAGGGAGGACCCAGGAAACTACAGGCCTGTCAGTCTGACCTCAGTACTGGGGAAGATCATGGAATGGGCCATCTTGGGTGCTATCACACAGTACACACACGACAACCGTGTGATCAAGCCCAGGCAATATGGGTTTATGAAAGGCAGGTCCTGCCAAACTAACCTTATCACCTTCTACGACAAGGTGACCCATTTAGAGGATGAAGGAAAGGCTGTGGATGTAGTGTACCTGGACTTCAGCAAAGCCTTTGACATCATTTCTCACAGTGTTCTGATTGAGAAACTGACTGCCACCGGTCTGGACAGGTTCAGACTCTGCTGGGTTAAAAACTGGCTGCATGGCTAGGCCCAAAGAATTGTGGTAAATGGTGCTAAACCCAGATGGAGGCCAGTCACAAGTGGTGTTCCCCAGGGCTCAGTCCTGGGTCCAGTCCTGTTCAATACCTTTACCAATGACTTGGATGAAAGAATCAAATGTTCCCTTGGTTAGTTTGCTGATGACACTAAGACGGAAGAAAGTGTCTATCTGCCTGAGGGTAGAGACATTCCTCAAAGGGATCTGGACGCAGGCTGGATCAATGGGCTGAGATCAACACGACAAGCTTCAGCAAGGCCAAGTGCAGAGTCCTGCATTTGGGACATAACAACCGCATGCAGCACTACAGGCTTTGGGAAGAGTGGCTAGAAAGCTGTCAGACAGAGAAGGACCTGGCTCCCAACTGAATATGAGCCAGCAGTGTGCCCAGGTGGCCAAGCAGGCCAGTGGCACCCTGGCTTGTATCAGAAATCATGTGGCCAGCAGGTACAGGGAAGTGATTGTGCCCCTGCACTCATCATTGGTGAGGCTGCACCCCGAGTGTTGTGTTCAGTTTGGGCCCCTCACTTCAAGAAAATTGATGTCCTGGAGTGTGTCCAGAGGGCATCCATGCTGGTGACAGGGCTGGAGAGCAAATCTTATGAGGAGCAGCTGAGAGAACTGGGGTTAATATTTAGCCTGGAGGGGAGGAGGCTGAGGGGAGACCTTATTGCTGCCTACAATAACCTTAAAGGAGGTTGTAGAGAGATGGGTGTTGGTCTCTTCACCCAAGCAACAGGAGATATGACAAGAGGCAATGGCACAAAGCTGTGCCAGGGCAGATTCAGGTTAGACATTAGGAAAAAAATTCTTTACCGAAAGAGTTGTTGGGCATTGGAACAGGCTGCCCAGGGAGGGGTTAAATCACCATCCCTGGATGTGTTTAAAAGACGGGTAGATGAGGTGCTCAGAGATACGGTTTAGTAGAGGAAAGGTATGGTTGAACTTGATGATCTCAAAGGTCTTCTCCAACCTTGTGATTCTGTGATAAGATTGCTGTGTAAGATTTAAATGTAAATTTGAAGGTCTCTATCATATCAAAACTGAGTAATTGCTTTAAAGTCATAATCTAATGTACTCTTATTTACAGTAAACACTGAGTTTTACCACAGGATATACCTGACAATGCTTACAAGGTAATACAAAGCACCTTAGCATGATTAGCAAAGTAGGTTAAAGGTTTTCAGGTGTAGTCCTTTACCAACAAGAAAGCTATAGTACCTACAGCAAGCTGGGAACACTGGCATATCACAAGAAAAGGATAAATACTCCACCAACTAGAAGAATTGAACTTTTTTTTTTTTTTTTTAAAAAAAAAGTGGATATCCAGAAGTCCCAGGAGACACAAGAATTTCATGGAGCCAATCAAACAAACAGCCCAAAGTTGTGCTGTAATCCAAATAAGAAGTAATTATTCAAAAGGAAAACTGATGGAAAGCAGGGGAAATAGAACTGCAGTGGTTCAAATTAAAGATGCATCATCTTAAAGAAAATATCAAAGAACAATGGAAGGATATGAGAGGGCTCTCAACATATGAGCTTAATAATTTAAGTGGTGTCAAAATGGATAAGGCTGCACTGTATTTTCCATGTAGGCAATTTAATGAAGTCAACATGTGGCTATGAACAAGTTTGGGATTGAATCACAAATTGTTTCAAGTCAGCCATTAGCATCCTCTTACTTAGTGAGCAGAGAGCTCTCCTCTGCCAGAGCTACAAAAAGTGTTTGTATTGCATTCATCAGAAATACCAGTGTAGCATAGGACACCTTCTTCCTACACAGGTTGGCATCCTGAACAGGCATTTTAGCACAAGCAGCTGTGAACTGCTAATCCAGAAATTAATCCATATATTCTCCAGTATCTTCTACTACTGTCCCTCACCTGTTTTGTATACATACACTCCATGACCAAAAAAACCCCACCTCAAAAATACAAAACCCTGGTTTTTACTCCAGTTCTCACTTTGGAGGCTGGAGAGCTACAAAAGCTTTATGATACAATAAGGTATCCCATTCTCTTCCTTTTCCAATAAAAAACAAATAAATATGTGAGTTTGGAGGAGGTTTAGCCCCCAGGTCAGGTATTTCTACGATTAAACTGGAATTACAGGTGCCAAGGACAGATAGGGAAGATAAAGGAGGAAGGGGATGAAGAAGAGAGCAAACCATCCATTAGTCAGCTTGCTAGGCACTTGCCTTATAATTGAGATACAGCAATAACCTCTACAAAAAGCTAAAATAAACATAGGCTGAAGTAGTAGAGCATGTTAGCAATGCCATTCCACAAAATATGGGAGACAGGCCCAATGCACTGTGATTATATGGAAGACCTTAAAGTGATTTGATTTTATACAACTTGAGGTTGTTGCTGACATCTCAGAAATGTTACTGAAGACAACAAGAAAAGAAGAAAAAACAAACACACAGACCAAAAGGCTGAAAAAACTCTTCACAGGCCACAAAATTAATCATGCACTCCTCTCACAAACAAAATATAATAAATAAGCATACATTAAAGCATACATTAAGACCAGAGTTCACAGCTTCTTTTGGACTGCCTAGAAAATTAAGACTTTTGTTTTTGTTTACAGACAACAGCTTAATTCTCCTGAAGACTCTTTTCTTCTTCTTTCTGCTATTGAAAAAAGATAGGATCTTGTTGGGTTGGTTATATGACAACAGAAATTTAATGGGGAACACATATTTACCTTCACTGTATTTGCTTGCATTAAATGGATTTTCTAGGTATCTATGCTTTTTTAAACTCTTTTGATAAAGAATGAACCCAAGTTAGTTAACCTTTTCCAGCCATACTGGAGAAGTACTTGGTCATTTTTGCATTTATAAAATGCCATCCAAAACCTGTCCTGGTTTTACAAAGCATGAGCCTAGAGGGAGAGAGAAGGAGGTCATGAAATAGCTGTGCTTTTCCATACAAGTCTGCAGAGACTTGATCTGTCCTCAACATTCAGATCTCCAGGTGCACAGAGATTTACCCTTCTCAGCATTTCTCACAGATAATCAAATTCAAATCACCTTTTGTAATTACATTATTCAACACCATAACCTATTTTCTTTCTTTCTCTCCTCACCACAACCACCACACAGACCAGGTTTCCAACGCAAGTGCTGCCTTTATAGACACTTTTCCTTACTTGTACCTATCGTGTCCTCAATACATGACTATCCCTTATGGACATAAACTACTCCAAACAGTTTCATCTAGAATCACATTAGGAAGAAGTTGGCCAGACTGGGTGGTACGCAGGCAGGTAAAGCATGTCAATATGTACAGCAGCTCGTTCCCCGCACTTCTGGGTTTGCATCTGCAGACCAGGGGCAAAACAGCGAATCTGCCCAGCACAACACTGCCCCTTCACTACTGTGCTTTGACTAGCAGGGTGTGATCACACCAGCAAAAGTGATGGAGATACGGTTACTTAAATAATTTGCCAGACACTTTATTTTGCTTTGGAGAAAGAGAAGCGTGTGCCCAGCTACAGCAGTTCTGCCATTAGTCACCATCACTCGTATTTATTCTGTATACCCCCCCTAGGCCCACCGTCACGGGGAGTTTGCAGAACACTAATTCTCCATTTTTGATAAAACCTCCAAGTTAATCTACTTCTACTCCACAACATCTGACATGTCTCTTCCACCTAAACAGCTAATGAATCACATTAATGTGATGAAAATTACAGGGATGATGCGTGCACGCAGAGATATTTGACATGAACAAGGACAACTGATAGTATCCAGAGAATATGCAGCAGCTGGGATGTGCATAGTTTTGTAATTCTGTGTTTTACAAACCTGCACCAAAACAGTTTTCAGATGCATCCACCAATATAAATGTTACATTTTAGAGCTACAGCTTAACATTAAAAGTAAGGACACAAAGCCAATGTGTGAAACCTTTAACCAAAATACTCCAACAAGAGCACAAAACCAAATTTTTCTATTAATATTTCAGAATAAAATTTCAATGTGTCTGATATTTAGAGCTATAAAAGGCTGATTTATTTCAGGCCCCCTACATCTGTATTTGAATAACACAGGTTAGAAGATGCCACTTTGGATTCGTACCTCAGCGATAACTCTTCTATCAAATCAAATCAAGAGGGTAACTTTTAAAGCAGCGGGTAAGTTATACCCATCTACCAAAACCATGACAAATACACAAAGTTCCAGTGCACAAGCCTTCCTTAATCTCTAGTCCCAAAAAAAGATACATCTCCTGTATATCTTGAAGAAATGTTACCTCCTTCTCAGTGTCAAGGAAAGCGTTTTGCATTTGCTGCATTTCTGTGCTGAAATTCTGGGAAACGGTGTAGATGAGCATCATGAAGAAAACGCCTTGGTGCTGATGCCCAGGAAGCTGCTGGTGACACAGACCTGTCTCAGACCACAGCCTGCACAACCATCCATTTGTCTTTGTGTCAGGCAACAATAACCAGGCAGAACAAGTGAGCACACAACCCGAGTACAGTTACAAGCATGGCTAGCCTTTGTGGTTCTGCTCTGGCACATCGCGCCAAGCTCCAACATCTGCAAGGGAGGCCAGCCCGGGGAACCACAGGTGGGCCAGCTGCAAGGCTGGACGATGTGTGACAGTGACCCTACATACTATAAGGAAGGCTGAAAAAATCAGCCATTAGACAACAGATGTCATCTTAGCCCTGCAGCTCATCATAAATTATTGCAATAAGTTTTAAACACAACTCCTGAAACTTAGACTGCTTTTTAAACAGAATAAAAGCTATGGAAACAGCTAGCCATGATTACTGAATAACTGCAGAGTCCTCGTGGGCATTTTTTTAAGCCTTACCTATCACCCCTTTTCACTGAAGTTTATAATGATGTTTTACAAAGTAAAACACTTAAAAAAACCCCAAAAACACCAAAACAAAACCAAACAACAAAACAAGTAAAAAGGATGAAGTTTCTCCCTATGAGTGTGGATATGTCAAAAACATTATTCTTGTTATTACCTCTGAGCTGTATACATCGATTATGAATATTGTTGCAATGTGCAATATATAACTATATGCATTATGTATTGTTACATGCATCTGTTGTAACAATACACAATTTATATATTCTATAGTATAACCACACCATATTTCTACTTAATACATATTCATTTCTTTTTTTTAAATGCACAAATAAAAACAAGCATTTAAAATCAAACAATTAAAAATATGTATCAAGACACACTGGTCAACAACTAAAAGGCAAATGGCTCCAAAGTGGAAAGCAATCCCTTCCAGAAGCAGCAGGCAAGTGGAGAAAGGACTGTTTTCTATTTGGTCTAACAGCAGGATTTGTTATCGTTTAAATACACGCTCTAATACACTCAGTGTTTTGTGCTACGTTTAACAAGATTAAGTGATCATACAATGTTTCATCTCAAATCTTTATTGGAAATCAGATGACAAGCCTCATTTCTTGCCAAAACATTGTCCCATGGTTCATGTGTGATGCTAATTCCAGCTGAATGAGTAAATCTGTTTACCCAGACGTAACAAGAAAAGTGCTATTTATCAATTAAAGGATTCCCTTAGGAATACCTTTATTTTTTTCCAGACTTCTTTAATTTTTGTCTAAACAGGAGAAACGTTGCACCGAAAACCTAGATTATGAAGTTCTAAGGCACTATTTAGGCTTCAACGTGGATAAAATTTGAAATATCATTATCTTTACAGTCCAGGATTTAAAAAAAAAAAAACTTTACAGAAAGCACCAAGCTTTTTAAGCATTACTTTCAAAGGAACATTTCTTTTTCACATGTCTAAATGGAGGCTAGCAGGCAGGAAGACTAGCAGTGTACATGGGCTGAACATACAGAGCTTCAGACTGCAACCGAATGATGTATGTACTAAACCTGAAAATAATGCAAGCCTCCTGATCCATGGATGCGTGCCAACCCCTACATTATACCAAGAGGCAACATAGGTGGGAACATAACTCCATTTTTCAGATTCTTATACCTGCTGAAAAGAAATCCTGCAACTATGACACCAGGAAGTAATTCATTACTTTTAGTGTATCTTTAGTCAATACATCTTATAAAACAGTTTCTACCTTACTAAGTGCTGTAGACCTGCCTTGGCTGTAACCCATACTTAGAGTGACAGAGAGGGATCTTCAGTTTTTAGTCTAGATACGAGATAATTTTTTTTCCAGCCTAGATTCTTGCTGTATATTACATTCTGTTTCCTTATTGATTTTTCCTCCAACATGTTTGAAGATTCAGTTGCACCACTAAATTCTACAGGCACATACAGGAAGCTGGCAACATTAGAGACTTTGGAAAAGTTAACAACCCCAACCAGCATTAGCCAGGGAATTTCTGCCTGCCTACTTTAATGAGGACAAATTGCAGAAAAGCAATAGACTTCTTTTATACTCCCAACACAAGTAATATTAAGAGCTGAGCTAAGCAACTATTTCATTCTGTGAAAGAGAAACGAGGGAAATAATATGCTATACTCTCTTACAATACAATTCTGTTCACTGAATTCAACTTCAGTTGGTGTCATGGGTTTATTTAACATTTTAATGTGAAACTCCTGTTTCTCAAGGATGAGCCTAAACCACTGTGTTGAAAAATATCCCATGCCAGGATGCTTTTCTCAGTGCTTTGAAAGTTGGTTTGACAGTCTTGCTTTGAATGAAGGCAAAGTGCATTTGAGCTTGAGCATCACACATTCAAGAAGAATTTCCTAATACCTATATATAGTTTATTCAGGGTGTATTCTCAAGATAGTCACCTGAAAAATGGATTCCAGCCACTGCTCAAATATACATTTACTATGCAAAGGCAAACTGCAAGCATTCAGAGTAACAAATAGCCTGATGATTTTAGTTTCCTCTTTAAGAAAAAGAAGGATACAGGAACCCAGCAGCAGAGATAATGATGGAATTTGCTTTCTCCTGTTCTCTGTGAGCATGCTCATTTCCAGACTATTGCATAAAACGGAAATGACACAGCAGGCTCGAGAACTGCTTTTCTGGTGTACAAGGCTGAAACTGCTACTGTGCCAAGAATAATTCCTTTTCTATTCTGCAGTTTGAATAAATTTTTTCCCCTATCTTGCTTAACTAAAAATATAAAATAAAACAAAACAGAACACAGGTAGGGGTTGGAGGGATTTTTTGGGCTTGGGGTTTTTTTGGTGGTGGTGGTTTTATTTGGGCTTTCTTGGGTTTGGGGTTTTGTTTGTTTTCTTTCTGATATGAATTGGGCGATGAATATCTAAATCCATCCTCACACACCAACCAACCAGAACAAAATGAAGCGCTAACAGCTATGAAGAAAACCTTTAGAAGCAGCTGTCTTGAAAATAGCTGTGGCTGGTATTCTGGCCTCACTTCGGATGAGGTTTTTTTTCTCTTTCTGAAAAACAGACAACGGCACCAGGACATTTCCTGTTATTTTCAGCTTTTTCTGCAGTCTGAACAGGCCTCCTGGTAACACTCATTTGCTGAGCTATAAATCTCCGGGTTCTTTAACATGTTTCCTGCTAACATTTTGGAGAACTCTTCAGAGCCAGTTTATTTTTCAAGGTATTTTTCCATAGCCTTCACTATTATATTTTTTAATTAAAATGAATAATACTAATCAGAGCTATAAAGTGTTCTTTGAGGAGTTTTATGACCTCTTCAATCATCAAATGAGGTTCTTCATTTAACAGCAAGGTTTCTCCCAGTAGTCTTACACTTTTATATTATTCTTACTGTTAAAGTGTTTGCTAAACAATGATTTCGGCCTATGTCCCCAAAATTTCTTTCAACAAACTAGTGACTAGGTTGAATCAATTGTGCTCTGCTTTTCCAGAAAAGCTTTTTCCTTTTTTAGCTTGAGGACCTAGGATGGAAAAGTGTTCAGGGTTAAACATAAGACCTACTTGGTGGTGGTGTTTAAATTTTTTGTTGGGTTTTGGTTTGGGAGGGTGTGTTTGTTTCTTTTTTGGTTGTTGGCCGGGGGGGNTACAAAACAGAATGTGTTATTTCACCTGAGGCCTCACCAAGTCCAGAAGGGTAAGAGAGTTGCCTGTCATACACATGATCCACCTCACCAGACAACCACCAAATGTTTCTGCTGTTTTAACATGTATAGGTTTTGGAACCCAAAAACTAACTCAAGACCCATTTCTGTGGCATAGTTTCCCAGAGATTTATTCCCAATTTGAATTCAAATAAAAACCAACTTAAGTAGCAGCAGTAGATCCACATGGCTCTATTTTAAATTTTGAATCTACAGAAAGTAAGGAATGAAATTTAGAAGTGAAAATATTTATCCTAGAAAACAAAAGGGCTTATGAATCCCTGAAGACAAACCCACCACTGAATATATGTTATTTAAAAGGATTATTCATTTTATAATATGATATTTGGAAGTATAATCTAAGTTGTAGTGAAAATGTTAAACAAAAAAGGTA
Organism: Zapornia atra; assembly: GCA_013400835.1. Classification (NCBI taxonomy): domain Eukaryota; kingdom Metazoa; phylum Chordata; class Aves; order Gruiformes; family Rallidae; genus Zapornia; species Zapornia atra. Next base: position 293,179 of record VZTU01030353.1, read on the forward strand.
AAAATCAAAATAAAAGATTTTTTTTGAAAGTCATAAATAATTATTTTATTTACTTGGACCATTTTTAAAGGCTAAATGGGTTGCCAACACAATACAACTTAAAATTTTCAAAGTTTAAATTGAAGTTTGTCTTCATGATACTGAAATCCCTAAAATTCCTCAAAGTTCAAAAATATGTTCTATCTTTCACAATCAGTTTTTCAATAGGAAGGAACCTTGTACCAAACTGTCCTGGAGATGAATCAAGAGGGAGTCATTTTATACTTCAAACAACTGATTTTTCCTTCACTAAGGCTGAAAGAACATTCTGATAGAGTAGCATGCACCGCTGTGACTCAATCTGTCAATTTTAAAAGGATTACATTCAAACTTACTCTTATATTTAGAAAGATTGAAATACAAAGATCCTTTAGACCAAAGAAAAGAATTTGATGTAGTTAATTTAAACTTAAATTTGAGTAAGGCCTGTAATAGAACTTCAGAATACATAGGTTGTTATGGTCTATTTAAAAATTATTCTTAAAAATTTCCACAAAAAATCCACCCTTTTTGGATGTCTGTGTCACTCAGCACCTTAAGCCACTAAGCACTTAAATGCAAAGAACCAATTGCTCTTCCTGAAACAAGGCAATCTAAAATCCATCAAAATCAGATTTCATCTTCTGCACAATTTATTTTTTCTTCTCGTAATGTGAAAACCAGAGCAAAAATAAGCAAAATACTCTTCAGCTCAAGTTAGAATTGATTTCCTACCACTGAGAAATACACTGCAGGTAATATTTCACAGCAGAAACAAGGCTATTCCTTCGTATTAGACGTATGAAATTATGAGTGCTAGCATCCCCCAAGAACATATTTGCTGTTTGACTGCATCTGTGGAGCCTGTTATTTGTACAAACAGGGGATCTGCTGTTTCATGGCAGAGCAATGAAATGCACAGTGTACTTTGGCAATCAGGGTGCTGAACGATGACACCTTGCAAATTTATCTGTGCTAGCGAAAGACACTATCACCTTCAGCTGTCTTACCCCCTTCTGCACACGCTGGTGGAAGAGAGCACATTGCACGCCTTGCTTGCGTGGGTGCAAAACCTGGGGTTAGCTCCAACTCCCTTTCACAGGCAAAATTCAGAAATCTGCAGTGCAGCAGGAGAGGTGCAGACACACAGCCAGCTCCACTAACAGGTTGGGGGTTATAACCAGAGCTGTGGTGCTGAGCTGTACTTGTCAGCATAGCTGATATAGCTGTCTCCATCCTACCGACCAGCTTCCTGCTGAAACTTTGCTAAGGGCAAGGGAAGACTAATTTTAAGATGTCTTCAACCTGCCCTGCAGTCCTTTTTAATGAAACTGTAATTAAGAAATTTTCTTTTCTGTGTTTTCTGTGAACATTCCTCAGATAAACATTTATTTTTGTAACAGGTCATGTTGACAAGGTAAGATAGAGGAATTTTAAAGCTAATGACTTTTTAATATACATTAGCATATATATGAGTATTTCTTTAGTATCAGATTAAGCCTGATGAAATCAAAGTTAATCAGATATGAGTTTCATTTCTGTTACCCTCAAAAATCCAGTATTCTTCCTCTATTATATTATACTATGTTACACTAAAGCTATGACACAGTATACTGTACAATGACTTTCTGTAACCAATAGAAACAAACACATCTGTAAGTATATTTGAACTTTCTTGCTAAGTTTCTAATGCAAACTCCTATCAATACCAATGGGGAAAAAGTGGGACCTACATAAATTAAAGGCCTCCGTTGTCATTTTCCCTACAAAATTAGATTTTGCTAAACCTTAAGCAAGGTCAGTTTCTGCATGAAACACAGCTGAACGTCTAATATTTATCACCAAAAGCCTCCATCTTCCATGAACACTTGATTATAAATTACCTACTCAGATATGCATGTAATTTTAAATACATACTGTAGAATCACACAATGATAGAATGGTTGGGGTTGGAAGGGACCTTAAAGATAATCTAGTTCCAACTCCATGCCATGGGCAGGGATACCTTCACCAGACCAGGTTGCTCAAAGCCCCATCCAACCTGGCCTTGAATACTGTCAGGGATAAGATGTCCACTACTTCTCTGGGAGGCCTGTTCTAATGTTTCAGTTTCTTCCTGATATCTAATCTAAATATATCTACCCTCTTTTAGTTTAGGCCCATTACCCCTTGTGCTGTTATTACAGTCCCTGACAAACAGCCTATCTCCAGCTTTCCTGTAGGGCTTCTTTAGGTACGAGAAGGCTGCTGGGTCTCTCCCCAGGACCTTCTCTTCTCCAGGCTCAAAAAGCCTGTCATGGTTTGACCCTGGCTCGAAGCCAGATGCCCAGCAAAGTCACTCTATCACTGGCCTTTTCAGCTGAACAGGGGCGAAAATATATACGGAGAGGCTCAGGAGTCAAGATAAGGACAAGGAGAGATCATTCTGCAATCAGTGTCACAGGCACAACAGACTCAACACAGAAGAAAGGAAAGAAAACCCTCTGATTTATGACACTGCACTGCACACCCAGTGACACCAGAGTCGGGTAATGAGAAGTGCGACCAGATCTTAAAGCTCCTCCCCCCACCCCTCCCTTCTTAGCAGACTGC
>VZTU01030353.1:295808-334434 GCA_013400835.1 Zapornia atra
CGCAGACTGCCCTTTAGTCATGATTTTGCTCCCTGCTTCCTCCCCACATTGTGGACCAGGGAGGGGCAGGGAATGGGGGTTTCAGTCAGTTCCTCAAGAGTCGTTTTCCTTCTTAGCTGAGGGAGGCGTCCCTCACGCTCTTCTCCTGCTCCAGCATGGGGTACCTCCCATGGGAGACAGTCCCCCATGAACTTCTCCAATGTGAGTCCTTATCCACAGGGCTTCAGCTCTTCATCAACTGCCCCAGCATGAGTCGCTTTTATGTAGTGCAGTCAGAATCATAGAATGTCTCTCAATCCCAGACTGATCCTCCAGTCACAAGCCCCACTCCCCGCTCCACCACCCCGCAGACCTGCTACAACGTAGGTCTCCCTCTCTCTGCGTCTCTATCTCTCTCTTCAGGCTGCAAGTGCTGGCAGAGGCTTGCTCCAACACAGGTCACAGTGTCTTCCATATGTCTCCACCTGCTCCAGCGTGGGGCCTCTCCACAGGCTGCAGGTGGGGTCTTTGCTCCCCATCATCTTCCATGGGCTGTGAAGGGACACCTGCTACATCATGGTGTTCACAGGCTACAGGGAAGTCTTTCTCTGCTGTGCCTGGAGCACCTCTTCTTGGTCCCGCTTTTGCACTGACCTTGGTGCCTGCAGAGTCCTTCTCCCCAGGGCTGCTCTGAATCCACTGTCTGCTCAGCCTGTAGTTGTGCTTAGGATTGCACCAACCCATACACACAACCTCCATCCTCCACTGGCCTTATTTAACTCCAGTTGCAGTTCACACAGACTCACTTCTCAAGCCTGTCAAGGGCCCTCTGGATGGAATCCCTTCCTTCTAGCCTGTTGACCTCACCATGCAGATCAGGGTCATTATCAAACCTGCTGAGGGTGCACTTGGTGCCACTATCCATGTCTCTGACAAAGATGTTAAAACAGTGCCAGATTTTAGACAGGTACTGACCCCTGAGGAACCCTTTGGTACCCACCCCCTCCCCTACATGCTCACACAAATGGTATCAACAGAAGAGCAATGGCTATGCCACTGAGCTAGATGGCTGCTTATGTACAGTGCCTAACTATTCGCAAATGCAATGATAGCATAGGCATATTTAAGGTGAATGAAATAGACTTGTCATAAATATTTGGTTTTCATATTTTTATAAATGTTCTCCCTCTCTTCCTGGAAGAACAAGTTTGCAAATCAGCTTTTCATGACATTGTATCTAGTTGATTGGATCCTTCAGGCAGCTAAGAGGCTGTATCTGCTAGAGATTCCCCTGAAGTTCATTTTGAAATTGAAAATGTTTACTATAGAATTGAAATAATTCCATGGGGATGAGAGCAAAGGCTTATCTATTATCTCAAATGGATGCAATCCTAAGTAGCACTTTATTTATTTCACATCGTTCACATAGTTTATATCACTTACTGTCTGAGAGATGCAGAAGAATCTTATTTAAAAAGATCTCAGTCTCTCATCTACAAACTATGCTTTCAAGAAAGCACAGCCTATTAAGTACATATATACCTATAAATCACCTAAATATGTATTGTTCTTGCCTAGCAAGTTTGAAACTGACTGCCAAGTGCTCTGCAAGATTAGGAACTGGGTTACTGAAATCCTCAGTTTTATGCAGTTAAGGTGTAGGAAAGATTTTTCTAGTGCATGTGCATTGGAGATGGGACTGAGAAACATACCACAAATAACTAAGAAAAAAAAATAGGTAGAGAGAGGGAGGCATTACTGCCTCTTTGCAGTCTGTGATTCCTTGACAGCCACAGGCAGGCTCACAGCCACTGCTGCAGTCCTGCTTTTCTGTCCCTTCCCATCACTTCAACTTCTGTGATGAGCTCTTTCAATTTGCCAAGCCAAGTGGCTAAAGAAAAACATTAGTTTAAGTTTGCTTTCTGCCCATTTGGTCAGCTGAAATGTTTTATTGTAGGTCAAAAGACAGGACAGAGAAAAAGGAGCACAGGTTGTATTAAAAGTCAGCATTTAATTCTTTTTTGTGCCATTTGTGGGGTGATGGGTCACAACCTGCACTAGCACAGACATCTGCAGGTAAAATGGGATGGGAAGAGCCTATTACACAGCAGATGTGATATCTCACATCCTAACATTGGCGATCCTTAGCTATACTTTTGCTTGAGGTTCCTTGTTGTTATTTTGTTTTCTTTTAAATGAAAATGAATAATTTTCAGGTGCAAAAACTTCAGTATTGTTTTGGCAATACTAAATTTACCAAGTTTAGTATTGTGACTTTTAAGGAGCACTTTTACAATTAATGAAATTGGAAATTATTAACATGTTGGAACCAGTGCATCACAAACATCTCTTGTATGGTGCTGTAGTAAAGCAGCTAACCTGACATCAGGATATGACCTCCTAATCCTAGCTCAACAGATATTCAGATAGTATAGGTAAGTGTAAGCAAATGGTCAGGGATGTTACTATTAGTGTATCTTTTATTTTTTCCTTTCCCAAGTTCTTCTCACTGCAACCTTGCTTTCAGTAGTGGCCAAAATTTTGCTAGGCATTGAGGAACAAACAGCTACAAAAAAAAAAAAAATTTAAAAGACACAGAGATCATTTCCCCACAGACTTTGTGGATATTGCCCAAACAAAGAATGTCCTTATAGATAAAACTTATAAATTAATTCACAGGTCACGTTTATTATGTGTCCAAACACAGCGAGATTCCTCTACAAGGATTAGTACTCTTCATGAAAAATTATTTTGAAAGCCTAAAAAAAAAAGGAAAAAGGAGCTGCTTCTGACTTCTATGACTTATTCTGAAGGTCTACAAACACTCAGGTTACTGCACAGCATCCCAAAGGTCAACACTTCACTACAAGATCAAAACTAACTACATTGAGGTTACACCCAAGTTTATATATAGAAGAGGCTTGGGGTCTGCTCCCCAACCGCAGGGTCACTTGCTCCCCAGCAGCACCACTCATAGCCACGGTGCAAAGCTCCCTGACTCTTTCCTCTCCCCACAACCCATAGGCATGGGATCGTCAGCCACACTGCCCTGGGAACAGTCTCAGGCTCTGCTATTCCCCACCTCGTGCTCAGGTGGTGTCTGGAAAACTCTAACTGGGCCTAGACCAAAATCATTCTATGGATCATCCTAACAACAAAATGAGTACATTGCATGGCAGTGCTCAGACTATATTTTAACCCTGTTTAGTTTACTACTGAAGACACTACCTTGGTGCCTAACATGATAACAACAATCTCCATTTCGGCAAACTAAAAAATAAAACACTTTTTTTTAAACTTCTGCACCTTCTTGGGAAAAAAAAAATATCAAACACCACCACAAAAACACCAAACACCTCTAAGAATTTTTTTCCAAATTTTAGCTGTCTTCATGACCTGACATTAACAGCTACATATATCCCAGCTAAGTACAGCTAAAATAGTACCCAGTTAAATTCCCTCTATATTTTACTGAATTTGTTCCAAATAGTTCAGGAAGGGCTGGCACAATACCAAGGGGAAACAATGGGATTGAATCTAGTGCTTTTATACGCAGCATGATCAAGGCTTTTGTATTACACAGGAGTGAAACAGACTCACGACTCACCAAAACACTTCTACAATACTCAGCAATAATATCAGGAACCAAGATCCACTGAGCAAATGCTATTACCAACAGTCAAGAGCATACCAATGACTACTTTCAAGTACATGCTTTGAAGCAACACACTTGAACCTCACAATGACTGTTGGCTTTGATCTCCTACCAGACATACCCATGCTCCCATGTGTGTAACAGATACGATCTATGGAAATTTTAGAGCCTACTTTGCAGAAAACAGAGATCAATATGAAGCTAGCACTTGAGAAGCTGGTTGAGTAGAAATCAAGAGCTCTTTGTAAATGAAAGGCAGTTAAAACCGAGCATTATACTACAATCAGTAAGAAAGAGAACCACCAGTAGGCTACATGCATGTGCAAAAATATTAGTAATTTTTAATCCTAAGTATTTACCACCCCAATAGATTAAGGCACTCATTCATTCATGTTTTTTGCAAAAATCCCTGTCCCTGTGCAAGCTTGATGTTTCTCTTTTAATACCACCTTTTTACACTCTAATAGAACTAATAGGCTGTTCAGAAAAATAATTGAAATTAGTAGGGGAAAAACTAGGATAGTATTATGACTGTAGATTCTGGTACCAGATGTCCTATTAAAAAAGTATTATTTTTTACTGGACGTGACCAAGGTCATCTCAGTGATAACAACACTCAAACCCCCACTTCCCTCTATCATTTCTTAACTCAACATCTTTGCCCTCAGCAGGCTTATCCTTACCACCATCACTAATGGTTTTCTGTATAGCAAAAGTATCACTAGCTTGTCATCCCTGCCAGGCTCCTCTGGCAGAAAAATTTCTGACTTGCTTTAACAGCTTTAGAGAGGCTGTGACAAGCATCACAACAGTATCTTGACAAAACATTTTGAAACGTAAAGAGCTGGTTATGGACACACACTAAAAGAAAAAGTAATTTACTGTTTTGTTTTAAAAATGTATATTTAAAGAAATTATTCCTAGTTGAGTTGATGAAAAAAATCCTTCCATCTCTAGGAAAGAAGATAAAACGATGAAATAAGTTTGTTGAGTCTCAAAGAAAAATGTGTCTAGAACGAAAAGGTTTTTCTTTTGTGCGTAATACTGATTTCACGGTGGGGAAGAAAGTAAGTGCAAAATGTCATCTTAAAGAAAAGCTATTTGTTTGAGCATTACAGGCTGAGTTGAGTAGGGGATGGTTTGCTAACTCTACAGTGAAAAATATTCTTTTAAGAAGAATTTCAGCTTTCACACTTCAGAGTCCAGGCATTGGCTGAATACAGAAGCCAGTATAGGTTCAGAACAAGAAACTGAAGAGCACCACAGGCTACAACAGTCACTGTCTTCATTGCATAATTAATGCAGTAGATGCAAAGATGATTCCTATTGCAAAGTCCAGACAAGGGCCACCAAGAAATTTCAGAGTTTGGGAAAAAACATGCATGAGTGTATGTATCCCTTGTGCGCCTTCATATTCTGGCTAAAACTGAAAACCCATTTTAATTCTTCTGAAAAAAGAAAGAGAGAAAAATAACAGCTATGCTGTGGCAGAAGATCTATTTCTGTCCTATGCCCTGAACTTTTGTGAAGAACAACCAACCATGAGCCCTTATCTTCATAGCCCTTCAGTAACAATGCTGGGTAACTATTAGTGATTTGCACAGTAGACAGGTCTTAGTAGAGCACAAAAGATTGTAATGAAGTTTTGGAAATTATTTCCTGGGATAGTAATCGTCTTAGACAATGCACAAACTGCATAAATATGAAGTCAGGTACAGCGGGTCCAGCGGAGGTTTAACTATAGCACAATTCCCCAGCATAGCCAAAAGCAAGAGAAGAAAGTTTCTTTGCCTTTATGTATATTCAGAATAGAAGGAAAACTATCTTTTCTCACAAAATATTAAAAAAAAAACCCCAAACAAATGGCTAAGCATACTCAGCCTACACAAAAAAAACTACCCTAAATAAACATGACCTTAAGGTTTTTATTTTTTCTTAAATGACAAAGTATTCTCAAATTCTGTTTTCTTTCATTTCAGTGGTACAAATATCTCCAAGCTAGAGAACCAATTTTTGGTACCCTGGTGGAAATAATATAGAACATCCAGAAACTCATTATACCACAATTCAAAACCAGTTTTATTACCTATTTCTCACCATATGTTCAAGTAATTACAATCAGTGTTAAAATCTCATAATTATAGCTTGCACAAAATTAACTGTATGAGTTTTCTATATCTCATATTTTAGTAACACTTGTTATTAATTATTTGCATTTTCTAGAGGCCACTTCATAAGAAAATGCATGAGGTAAGAGGCAGATCATGAGCTTTATCTTTTAAAAAACGGGTTGGTTTTCCTATATCAGTCTAATTTCAGAGGCACCAACATGAAGTGTTACCACAGAGCATTAGTAAAGGTAAAGTTAAATTCCGGTATTTCTCTGTTTTGCCACATTTAGTTAGATTAATTAATTCTCTGATTTTAATAAATGAGACTTTTAGAAGGACTTAGGCCATTAAGGTTACTTTCTTAAACTGCTCCTTTTTTCTCTTGTCCTTAACTCTGTTGTTACCTTTTTCTCAGATTAACTAAAGGTGTCCCTCTCCTGCATGCATTTCCTTGTATTTTTTATTTTGCTTCTTTAAATCCTTGTTTCTTTTTTCTAAAGACAAACATAAACAGAAAACAATTATTTTCCCCAATATGCATCACAGTCTGAATTGTATTCTCAAGAAACTAAGCATATTCATATCTATATAGTAATGCATTGCACCATATCAACAAAATTAGAGCTTGGCTCGAAAGTTTTAAAATATGCCTGTTATTTTTATTTTTTCCATAAATAAATGATTTAGCCTTCATGAATTCCATAAGGGAATCAAAAAATCATGCATCTTTTTGTACTCAATTACAGAGAGTTTTGTTACAAAAAATCTTTGAGAAAAACAAAGCATAAACGACCATCATGAAGATTGTGCTTGTTTCTATTTGACCACATTTTATGCAGAGAAATTCTTGCAATATTTGGATTTAGGTTTCAGTAACTTTGTTTCATACAGATATTTCAACTGGTAAGCTGTCACGGTGGATGGCATGCTTTTAACACCAACACAGACAGCATTCTTAAAAAATTAAGTCCCTCAGAATTTCCAGTTTTTAGCACAGACAGAAATTGCTCCAGCGACTGAAAACCTATTCTTTTCCATTCTCTTTATTGACAGTAATTCTAATATTTATCTACAGTATCTGCATTTTTTTCCCATTTGTGGCTTGTGAGGTTTTTTGTTGGTTGGTTGGTTGTGTGTGTGTGTGTGTGTGTGTTCTTAAAAAACTAGAAAAATATTCTTTAAAAATTGCACTGATATACCAACTTTTTGGGAACTATTTAATAAAATTATCTTAATGTAAATGCATAAGAAAGTAATAGCAAAAGTTACAATACCATATGACTCACTGCATGAACCTGAGCAAACTTCTCTATGCTTTAAAAAAACAGGTAGCATTTTTAAATCTGCATTGTCTTAGAATACAGTTTCCTATGCTTTCATCACATGCTGACACTTTCTTACATATTTTCTTGTTAATTTCCACTATTAATATTTCTAGCACGCATACTCGCAAGGTTACATCCTTATATATACATATATGAATATAAATACATGTACATACATAAAGTCCAATCAACTGAAGGAACCAATTTAAAAAATAAAACCCCTTTCAAGTTTTCACTTCTGAAATGAAGAAGTTAGCAAAAGCAAGATGAATTCAGTGAACTTTTTTGTACCTCTGATGATGCATTATTACCAGAAAGCTGTTCCTAATGACATATGATGTTTAAGTGATGACCTTAGTTCTCCTGAACTCTGAACTGAGAGCACTTCTCAGAAACTATGTTCCTTTCCAGGCTTCATAAGAGATCTCTTGAAGACAGTGTAAAAATTGCAGATCATCAACTAAAATCTTAATTCCAGCCAACATAAATGTTCTCAAAACCTGCTGTAACCTAAAAATCTATTATCTGTTCCTATGCTTAAAAAGAAACCAAAACCATCCATTTATCTTTTTGTTGTTGTTTCTGAGATGCAGAATACATGAGTCATGAGCCTGGTCTTATAGTTACCTTATACTTAACTGCTCTAGTTTCATTCTGAAATTAATAATAATCATTCAATGAATTTAAGTTCAAAATCTTCACATGCATGAGGTTTTATCTATTAAACATTTCTTTATTTGCTATAATTTTTTTTTAGCTATAATTTTTCCTTTAGAGTGAACATTATAAGTAGAAAGGATTGTTCAACGTCCCAAAACGGGGCTCGAGAGACCCCTCTAAGTAAAGCAACATGCAATGCCAAGATAAATAGCAAAGAGGAACAACCTAGTCAAGATGAGAAGGGTAGTAGGGATATAGTATGATTAGATATCAAGTATCACTACATGGTTTTACTCTGAGATGACCACATGTCAGTACAGTCTGGTCCACTGCAGCTCTTGCACTGAAATGGAGTTTACTGTAGCATTTGTTTCCCACTGCGAATATTTCAAGAACTTCAGCTCCTAGGTTTTGACAGTTGATATTTAGTTCCCAAGTCACAGACAGCTCTGGAAACTGGAATCTAGCATACACCTAGCACCAAAGATTAAATAGTGAGCTGCCTAAAATGCCAGTCGGATTCCACTGCTGCAGAGCTTTTCACCTTTCAAGCCCATCTGATCTGGACTACCAACATTTCTGGCTTTTCTGTCTTCTTGCCTAGGTAGAACTTGCCCTTTGGATACTTGGTCCTCTCACCCTTCAGTGAACTTCTCTACCATGTGGAGCCAAGATGGGAGGGAGCCAAAACTTGTCTGAATTGCACCCAGGTAGCTGGGAGTGGAGAGGAAGGCATAGAAAATAGCTGCAAAACAGAGGCATAAGTGCCACAGAGCACACTGCCTTCAGCAGCAGGATTTGGGCCCATTGGTTTAGTGCAATTTTCTACTTTACAGGGACAGAAATGTGTTTGGGTTAGTGCTTAGGCACTGTTTAGTTTAAGGTGAAATGCACTACCTGGTTTTGCTAACAAGTCTACCTTTCCAGAAGAGCCAAAAGACTGATAAAGGGTATGCTTTCCTAAAAAGTATCATTGGAGAAGAGCTGAAAGAACGATAAAGAGGAAACATCTGCCCCAGGAGATGAGAGCTGGGGTTGGCTAGAGAGGCCTGAAGTCAACAGTACAACCACCACAATCGGCAGCAACTAGGGGAAAGGCAAAAGTAGCAGGGGAAGCTGCTAACGGATATACCATGAGAAACTGCTGGACATGGCATAAGAAAATAAATGGGGGCAACAGCTCATGACATGTTGGCAAAATTTGCAGACAGCAACAGGAGGCATTGCTGGCCTTCACAGATGTGTATGGGGTTCTTAGACAAGGTTGGATATTAGGAAAAAATTCTTCAATACAAGGGTGGGACAGGTTGCCCAGAGATGTAGTAGAGGTCCCATCCCTGGAGATATTCAAGGTCAGGCTTGATGGGGCTCTGAGCAACCTGATATAGTGAAGATGTCCCTGCTTACTGCAGGGGGGTTGGACTAGATGGCCTTTAAAAGAACCCTTCCAACCTAACACATTCTGTGATTCTATGAAACAGTCAAACTGCACAGCCAGAGGGGACCATTGGAGAATGTTAGGAGGTTGCCCTGCATGGCCAACAGTATCCAGGTCAACATTTGAGTGATACCATAATGTCAAGATTATCTAGGTAATTGTGTCAGAAATATCGAATTTGGGTATGGACTTAGCAAAACCAGAACCAATAGGGGAAGAGACTTCTGGATAGGTTATGTGGGAGGAGACTGATGCAGACAGGAAAATACAAACATGATAAAAAGGAGAGTGAAGAAATAGGAAGAAACAAAGTAACGTGTGTAAACGTCCCTGTAATCAAGGATGTCTGGGGATATATGTGGCAGGCTTGTAGTCCATCCCTGCAGACTAAATGAGGACAATAAGCCAAACCTGTTCTGACAACATCAGGGGACTGAACCCATTTCTGCAGGCAGAAGGACCATGAGCATGGCAAGAGAAGATGCTTTTCCCTGCAAGCACATGGGAGCACACTACGGAGGGGCTGATCCAGCATCCTGTTGCCACCTCACAACATAAACTTCTTCCCGGTCATTTCCCAATACATTGAAGTATCATATCCACATTTTACATTAGACATCTCTTAAATGCTACATATTAGGAAGGAAAGTGAGGTTCCTGTAGTTAGTTTACAAATCAGTACTCTGTCTTTAAAAAAAATTAGATTTTCCCTAGCAGGTTGATTTGACACTGAGTGTTTTTCTTGCTTTAGTTTATGATAGGATCACACTAATATTTTCATTCAATGCATAACAGAATTATATGTTAATCAAATATCTCCTCTATTAAAACAAGATTTAAACCAGGATTTCTTTTTTTTTTTTTTTAAGTGCATTCTTTTTTAGGACTACATTTTCAATTTACTTTGTAATTTACTGTGTAACCATAGCTACTTCTGGCTTAAATAAGTTATTTCTATATTTAAATGGACAATATGTGTGATCTAGAGCCTCCAGTCTGCACATGTTTCTTCCTGATCAAGCATCCACAGATATGAACAGCCTTCTGAATCATTTTGTCAAAGGTGTAAGGAAATACTCTGTTTTCTGTTGCGGGGACTCTCAAGATGACCCTTTCATTCGGGAGTTAACGTATCTGAATTACACACCCATTAAATTAAATGAACTGTCAAAGCTGAATCTGACAATTCTGAACAAAAAGCTATTCATCAGGAGATTTGTAATGTAACTGTTAAGTGAACAATGAGAACTTAAAGTAGCAATATTAAGGTCTGTAAAAGCAGCCCCAATTAGCACTGTAATTTTTCTAATGTCATACTGTTGCAGACTGTAATAGCACCATTCATTTACCATGTTCAGTAGGACATGGGCTTAACCTGAAAGCTTTATGGCAAACATCATGAGCTTTGAAACAGTTCAGAGTATAATTTTTGTGTTTTTTGAAGATTAGCTAATCGTTCTATAAATTGAATGTTCCAATATAGCATCTATCTTAAGCATATGGGAAGAAATCTCCTGCAGCTAAATTATCCTTCAATATACAGCCATAATACAGGTAATTCCCACATAGCTCTGTAGCAATTTTACCAACACTCATTTCCTCTCCTCCCCACTGCCTCACCCCAGAATCGTTTCAGGTAGTGTGAAGATGTCTTCAACACCACTTGTTGTTTTGCTTGAAACCTAGAAGCTATTAGGAGATTGAAGAGGGAAAACTCCGTATCTACATGGTTGCTCTTGACTTCTTTGCATTCCAGATATGAGAAATACCTTGTCTGCTTAATCCTGATCTTGTTGCCAGCCTTATCTGAAGGCTGTTTCTTAGACATCTAGGTGTTAGTCTGAAGTCCTCATTCCTTCAGCTGTACAGCCTGTTGGCAGTCAGCACCAGTATCTCCACTGTTTGGTCACTGCAACACTTCTAAAGGCATACCAGGAGCAAAGCAACAGTTTTTTGTCACACAGACATACATAATACCTGGGATTGCTACTCTAAACATTTGCATTAAGAACTTCACTGCTTTCAAACCTCTATCCTTTGCGAGAGTCACACTAATAGGCACCAAGTATTAAAATATGGATCTAGTTTACATAAGATAAGGCCATATTATTGAGTGTAAAATCTAATTCCTATGGAAAACTCACTCCTATGACACCATGGAGGGAGATCTTGAAAAAATTATTTAAGAGGAACTAAAGCACATGAGAGCATGATCTTGAGTCCCAACCATGGTCTGCATGTGCCTGTGAATGGAAATGATGCTCATGATACTAAGAAATTCCTCCCTTTGGGCTGAAAGAGCAAGACAGCCTCAAATTTCCTGGAGGAAAGTTGTTGCAAGTATCAATGGCCCTTGTCTTAATACACTTTGAAAATGAGATACTGTGTAACTTGAACGCACAGTGAGGAAGGAAAATATTTCTTAATATTTAAGCAGACCAACTTTTTCTTCCTAACAGTAACTCAATCTCTGCATCTCTTCAAAGCTGTCACAGCAGAAGCTGTCTTCTCAACTGTTTATTTATTTAATTAAAAGAGATGTATAAACCATGATTTTAATTTTTCCCCTTCACCTCCCTCCCCTCCAGTTTGTCTTGAATATTCAAAGATTTTGATAGATCAGGCATCAAGGTGTCCTATAATCACTAAACATATGTAAAACAAAGTCATTCAGCTCAACTTTAGCCTCTACATTGTAGCAGTTTGCTTTGGTAAGCTCAAATCAAGCCAGACAAAAAAAAAATCATCAGTCCACTAAATAAACAATGACAAATTTTGTTTAAGGAAATTATGTTCTAAGGATTTCATTAATATCTTTCAGAATTTTTTTTTCATTCTGAGAAAAAGAAAAAATATTTAATTTCATAAAGTAGTAAAAGAAAAGACAAAGTATATATTGGTTGTTTCCTACTGAACTCAGAAAAGACATACAAAATACTTCCCCAAATACTCTAATTCTTTTTTGAGTTCACAACATATTTCAACATAAGCAAATAGCATGACTTTGTAAGAATACTAATAGAATTTTTAAAAATCAGCAATAGAAGCAAACTTCCTTCCTCCATTCATATTACAGGAAAACTGTGTAACTATGTTGAGTCACCATCCTTGGAGGTATTTAAAAGATATGTAGATGTGGTACTTAGGGTAGTGGTTTAGTGGTGGATTTGGCAGTGCTACGGTAATAGTTGATGATCTTCAAGGTCTTTCCCGACCAAAACAATTCTATGATTCACTACAGCTATAGATTTTTTTTTTTTCCATTAAAATATCCCTGGATCTCTTTTAACTCCTGGACTCCTGCTTTGCTTAGTGAACAAAATTAAGAAACAGAAATTCCTTTTTATTTCAATAAATCAGTTAAAAACCTGCTGACTTTCTGCATAATTTAATACAGAATATTTATAGCTGCAAATGAATTAATCACACAGGTAAATTACAGACATCATTAGTCAATTATGCATACCACTACAGGGCGTGCAAATGCAAGACTCCAATCATAGAGAATGTCTTCAAGTTTAACTGAAAAGAGCAGTAAAAGCTATGGGTTAAAGTCATACTTGTCACAAATGTATGAAACTCCTTTAAGACTACAGGATTGTCCTCCAGTGGAATGAAATCGGGATTTACCCACTTACCTCAAAGCTTTTTAATAATTTCATTTCTTACAGATCTGATCAGTTTGTAGAATGTAAACACAATTAGCTCCTCAACTACAGATTGTTTGGGGGGTTTGGGCAATAGATGCCTTAGCTGTACATTTGATTAAATAATTATTTTTTCACCTGCTGAACATTTCAGCGCAATAGAAGTTCTTTGGAGAAAAGCCGGTTTTGTCTCAGAAAACAAATTCTTTAAGACACCCAGTAGAGCTAAGAACTCCTGTTTAGATACATATGATTATAATCTTTATCTAAAGGAAATAATTAAAAGTTTTGTTACTACTACATTAAATTTGAGAGTAGGTGTGTAGACGGCAGGTAAAGACACTTCATTTCCGCAGCATAGCTACACTAACTACAAGTGCTCTATTCCACTATATATCAAGTGGTGAATTGGGGTCAGTAATTCATTTTATCAACACCGTAAGGCAAGGAGGGCGTTTTGGGGCACACTGATACAATTTAAAGAACTGCAGTGCAGAGATGGCTCGTCCAATTGTGAGCAGGTTAGTATGGCTAAGCAGGACAGTAGCAGCATGGCACAGCAGTACTACACCAAGGCCCAAAACCGAGGCTACTTGGCTCTGGCACAGCCTCACACTGATACAGATATACTGCTTCTGAAGCTAAGTTTGTCATGGCTAAATTATTTATTTCTGCATCCTGTTCCTTATGTGCTGGCCTGGGCAGGATCAACCTGTCAGCTCCATGGGAAAGATCCTGCATTCAGACAGAATCAACTCACGTGACTAAGCTGAGATAATCAGGTTGGTACCAGTTCAGAAAGTTTAAACTCTAATTAAATGATATTATACTCATTCCCCATATTTTTCATTTAACTGTTTACAGCATTACTTTCATAATAAGAGTCATTATGCACCTATCTGGCAACATACTGATGTGTCCTAACTCCTCTGGAGAAATACAGCTCGCTCTGTCTGTGGCAAACTCCTATTACATAATGACCCTTCAGTCATTCCTCAACTCCTCCTGTCCATGCTGAAGTCATCTGTAGTTGTTCAGTGAGACTAAGGTCAAAACACCACAGAACCCTTCTGTCCTAACTGGTTCTCTAAACTCCACTTTTTACTTCCCCCACCTTAAAATGTTCTCCTTGAAATCTTCAATGAAGTTCTATGACGTTATCCTCAACCAACACAACCACAGCCAAAGGGCTGTTTTCCAGATGGGACCTCTTCCTGCAGGAGTGCCTACTGGGACAGCCCAATTCACATTCTTTGCATCTCTCCCCACCACTTCAAGAAGTATCACTGCAAATCATCACCACCCCATTAGTACCGCTCTTGACTTCAGAGCTTCACACTTAACTTCTGTTCTTAAATCAGTCTTCCCACAGTATATTCCAAAAATCTGTCCACTTCTTTATCTTATTTAAGGAGTAGTCTCAGGACTGTGCTTTATGACCTCTAATACACAAACACTAATTTTAAATGTGTATTTACGTTGAGTCTGATGACTTAGCTATAAACTTTTTTCCTTCCTAGTTTGCACAAGGAACAGGTTTGCCAGCATCTCGCCTCCAAAGGGGAGGCTTGCAGGCTGTCAAAATAAGCAATTAAAGCTATATTTTAAGGCAATTAATAAAAGCAAGTAGGATCATGCTGCAAATAATTTGTAACTGGCCAATGGCTAGCCACTACACCCAGCACTCCTACACCTGAAACTTTTTCCACAAATTTCAGGTGAACAGCAGAGTTCAGCAATATCCAGAACATCACAGCCAACACTGCACAGTCTCACCAACAAAAGATAATCTTCACTATTTAGGATCTCAAGATATAAATTAATGCATTTCTTTGGAAACTAATAGAAAAAGTCCTGTTGGCAGCAGCCTATTGGGTACACCAAAAACATTTCAGATGATGCTGCTAAACAAGAAAACTGGCTTGTTCAGAGTCAGATAGAAAATATTCCACACATTGTTATTTTTTTTGCCTGAAGAGATACATAAAAATTCTCTCAATCTGTAGTGAGGCAATCCTGACTCTGAAGGGCTGCTCAGAGAGGGACTGAATACCTGCCATTCTGCACACCACTTCTATTAGCAAGCTTTTCTGAGGAGAGGAATTCTCTGTGGGAGTTTTTTTCATATGCCCAGAATCACAAAAAAGGGAGAGAGAGCTTGAACAAAATCTCCACAGCATTTCCAGAATCTTGCAATCAGTATCTGACTTCAATCTACATTTATATAACTATCTTTTAACATTTTATGTTGCACCTACTACTCAAAATTAGATGAGTTTTAAAACAATGATGTGGTTTGCAGTCTGTGGTAACGCTGTCCATATAATCACAGAACATTAGGAGTTGGAAGGAACCTCAAAAGATCATCTAGTCCAACCACCCTGCTAGAGCAGGATGACCTAGACTAAATCACACAGGAACGCATCCAGGCGGCATTTGAATGTCTCCAGAGAAGGAGACTCCACAACCTTTCTGGGCAGTCTGTTGTTACATTTTAGCCAAAGCTAATGAGATTGATTAACTTCAGTTCTGCATTTAAATTCACAACATCTAATAAATTCTAATAGATTTTTCCCAGTTACACTTGAAATAGTGTTCATCTTTTCTGTGAGATATAGCCATAAAAATTGGTTACATCGTGTGCTTTTGCTCTAGCACCTACCAAAGCAACTATGGGAGTTTGCATTTCATTTGGTGGCTCCTCCCTGCACAGAGAGTCTCTTTTAGGCACTTCAGAGTGACCAGACAGCATTTAATGTTGTAGGTAAACAAGTCAGCAAAATGTAGCACAGGGACTCTTCTGAATTTGAAAAAGGATACTACAAAGGAAAAGTTTCAAAGTTTTTCCTCTCATCTCATACATGAGTCAATAAACCTCATAACATCAAAAATTAGTCAGCCTAACTATGTTGCAAAGGAAGATGTTAAATACCTCTGCAACAGTAAACATTAAAAATGAACTTGTTAAAGTTCACAGGAACAAGAAATTAGAGATTGATAGCAGAGCTAGTTCTGAAACACTGCACACAGCCTAAAACAGCTTATGTGTAAATGAAATTAGCAGAAGAACAGACTTAATTATTTTATGAGGTGTTTTCACATTTCAAAATGAGATAAACCTACTAAAAGCACAAAGAAAAAAACAGGGGAATGTCTTAGCTTTGCACAATGTTGCACTACTATAGGCTTTGAAAAAAAATAATACAAACGCACCTGTTTCATACTGGTTTTCTGAGATTTAACATGTTTCAGGCAAATTTGAAATCCCACAGTCTAGAAATAGCTTTTTATGGGGTTTTTTTAGAGTGGTAGAACTCACTATAAAGATGCAAGTCACTTTATTACAATGAAGAGAAAGATTAACAAGGAAGCTCAACCAGCTCATCCCCAACCTGTATCTCAGTGATTAAATAGATCTTACCAACCTTTTCTTTTTTCTTTTTAAGAACAACTATCAGTAAAAGGAAATAAAGGGAATAAATAATTGGTTGGAAAAGAAGGGAGAAAAATTACTACAGATCGTAAACTCACTTGGGAAAGGTCCCACCAGGCACCAGATGGACTTTGTTTTCATATTTGCAAAGAACAATAACAAACCTAACTTGAAAACCTAGAAATGTGTGTATTTACAGGTAGCATGCCTTAATATTTCTACTAAAGCATGGCACATTAAAAACAAAAGAAATTAATCAGTGCCAGCCTGTCCTGTTAAATTCAAGAAATTTGACCACAAACATCAATCTGTCCAATATCTAGGATCCTAATATTGAAAGCTGAAATGTCTGGTAATTTTTAGTTCAGCTTTAGCAATGAAGACTCACTTAAACATCAGATTTAATTTTTAATATGAATCTTTAACTTAGATAGCAACCAGGAGATGGCAGCAGTACCTACTGCATTTATTTACATGACTATGAAATTACAGCATATTAAATTCAAAACAAATATGGAACATATGCAAATTATAAATATGAAATCATAAATCCTGCAGATGCTCTTAAAATATAATTCTTCATCAGGGACTGCATTATATGCGTATTTCTATTTTACTTGCATCATGATCATTTGCTTCTGGGTCACCTTCAGAAATGAATTAAAAATTGATATATTTTCACATGCCATGGCATATTCCTCGCTAGTCAGAAACCAATGATTTATTCCCTTATTTACAGATTCAGTAATAATACAATGCAGAACAGAGTGATCTGTGGGTAGTGGTGGATAAAACTTTTAAAGCATGATTTACTGCGGTAAGGAAATATCCACAAGTCAAGGATACAGATAGGATATCAGTCCCAGGTATGAAGGTGTAACTAGTCCAAAGGAACTCGAAAGCAGGGTGAGGGGCTTCATTACTGGAAATATGGAGGAGGGATCTGGAGAGAGAAAGGGGGACCTCGAAAAAGGAAACAAAGGAGGACCTGTGTAAGCTCTCCAAACAAAAGCTCAAGAAACAGCCTTTTGGCATTTACAAATCACATCCAATGTGCTAATATGAATAAAAAATAAAATTAAGAAATAAGAAGAGCACAATGGATTTGAAGGTAAAGCCCATTAATGGAGACTGCTGTAGGGGATAATAGTATCAGAGTGGAGAGTATGCTTAAAGCTCTTAACACACCTCTAGGATGTTACAGTTTCACCTTCTTTCACTAGCTTCTTAGTTGTACCCAGGCAATCCTGTCAGCTACTGTGTATTCAGCAATGCAAGAGTTCTCTTACAGTAACAACATTCATGTTAATAACTTTGAATCAGTTCTAACTGATATTTTATAATAAGCCAAATATTACCATCATTTAGCAGTTAAAGAAACTTTACCTCAGAGTTCCTCAAAGTTCTGTTTCAGAGCAGAAGCAGAATGAGTCCCTAACTAGCTCCCCATCTTCTCTACCAAAGCACATCGGTATTCAGTGGAAAAGAGGTTAAACCACTGTTGTACGGAAGGTATTTTCCAAGTTTCCACTCAGAGCAGTTAGACAGGTCCCTAGACTTGAAAGTACCCACTGATACAACATGTGGTCTTAACAGAGGTCCTACAGAGTAAAGAATAAAGATAACTATTTTTTCCAGACAAAATTTAAATAAATGTTAAATTTACCTTCTTTACAATAGGCAAAGCATACCTTGCAGAGTTAGTCAGCACTGCAGCAAGCGATGCAAGGCAAACTCATCAGTGTTGCTGAAGTTAAACCACGGCATCGCCTAGAGCTGAGATCAAAATAACTCCACCAGAAGAGAAGCATGCAGGGTTCTGGAGAGTCCAGCTCAATGCTCTGGTTCTTCAATAACCAAAGAAAGAATAGGAGATATATCTGACACTGGGTTCTAGCACAGGCCAGGCTCTATCCTAACCCGGCACTTTTTCCCCATATCTTACCTATAGGTTCTGGAAAAAAAGAAAACCAAACAGAGAGAGAGCTTTCTCTGTTGCACATTGGGTTCCACTGACCTGGAGGGTTTCTCTTTTGTGTTACTTGCAGAAACAAACTAAAAAAATGAATCACAAAGTCACGGGAAAGTCCAGTGTGTAATATTTCAGCTCCTTCCCTTAATTTAGGAAGTTAGTAAGAAGAATGCAATTGAGAGCATAGAAGGCAACCTTAAATTCTCATAGTCTTCAAAATGTAGTTAGCAAGAGTTAATGTGCCTGACAGTTGCTGAAAGGTATAGCTATACTTGCAGATGGCATCCAATGAATAATTATGTCTTCAGGATGACAGAACAGTGGTCATCTGCATTTGATAAGAGTGCTAGACCTCCAGATACTGCAGAATAAAAAAATAATTCTCCATCTTGCTGTCAAGATTTTTTATATCTATTTATTTATTTTTAAAAGTGAGGGTGCATAATCTGTCAGATCTCATGAGGCTGAAAGCTTGTCACACCACTTCTTTACTAGTTAAATGAAGCAAACAAATGAAGAGCACATCATAACATAGGCTAGAAAACCATCAGTATTCTGACAAGTATGAGTTTTTAAGACCTCTTTTTTTTTTTTTTTCTGACATCAAAAGGAGCTGCTTCATTATTCTGGCAGAAAGAGAGGCCAGAAGAGGAGACAGCTGGCTGACACACAGTCCAGATAAACAGGAGGGTCATGCTGCTTTGGCAGTTGGAAGCGTTCAGAAGTAGGGGCAAAATTTACAAACACCACTTCATGCGAAAACATCTGCCGGTCCATTGGTAAAGCACTGTACGGTTCTTTGCCTGTCAGATCCATCTCAGTTTATCTAGTCCCCTGCTTGTAACACAAATTCATATGCTGACCCCATCTGGTGTATTGGTCCCCAGTACAAGAAAGATATACACCCCTTGGAGTGAGCCTAGAGGAAGTCTATGAAGATGAGGGTTGGAGTACCTCTCATAAGACAGGCTGAGAGAGTAGGGCTTGTTCAGCCTGGAGAAGAAAAAACTCTGGGGAGACCTTCTAGCAGCCTTACAGTACCTAAAGGAACCTACAGAAAAAACAGGGAGGGACTCTCTACCAGGGAGTGTGGTGATAGGACAAGGGGTAATGGGTTTAAACTAAAAAAGCATAGATTTAGATTAGACATTAGGGAACATGTTCTTCCCTGGGAGGGAGGTGGGGTCCGAGCACAGGCTGCCCAGAGAAGCTGTGGCTGCCCCCTCCTTGGCAGTGTTCAAGGCCAGGTTGGATGGGGTTTTGGGCAGCCTGGGCTAGTGGAAGGTGTCCCTGCCTATGGCAGGGGGGTTGTAACTATGGAACGATGGGCTTTGAGGGCCCTTCCAACCCAAACCATTCGATGATTTTATTAACTGAAATCCTACAGCACTTATACAAGACAAAAATACACACGTTGTTTCAAGACTAGTCAACAGTGGTGTATTTGGGACACTTCATAAAATCCACTCAGAAGTCCAGATAGTGGAAGGAGAAGCAACCTAGAAGCTGTGCAAGAGGAATCCATTCAGCTTCATTTGAAGTTCTTGTCCCAGTTAGATAACATCAGTAAGGGTTATCTTGATACCAGCTTTTTCATGGGAGCTAGTGGTGGGGTAGTTTTTCCACAATGCCCAAGTTGAACAAAGTTGTTTTCTTCCTTTTCACTCAAATCACACACACACACACCCTGCCCCAGATATCTTTGCATAATACTGTTATTTAGAATTATTTTATACACCAATGCTGTGAAGAAGCAAGAATCCTGAGAATTTTTGCACTGTTTCTTGCCAAAAAAAAAGAACTTCTAAAATAAAGCTAATCTTCTATAATGTATTTCACAATGTTCTTATCAGAGGATTATAATTACATTATTTCTGACACCTGCTGTTATTTGACTTCTTAGATTTAGGTCAGTATTTTCCATTTATAACTCTTTACTGAAATAATCAAATGAAAAAGAATATCTTCTACTAAAATAATTTGACAGTCTATCATTGCATTTCTTTTTAAAAAAGTGACTGCTATGACAGACCTAAAAAAGGCTTTTATAAGCATCACTGCTGACCAAAAGAGGCTAAAAGTCACTATCAGTTCATTGTTGTTCCTGGTGGCCAGTTGTCATATCAGTGTAGTTCAATTAAGGCTGAGGTTGGAGTTCTACATTCCTTACAACCAACAGAAAAATAATATCAGCTTATACAAATCAAAGACCTTTTTAATTGTTAAACTTAGATTTTTCTATTCATGTGCCTATCACATATTCGATAGCAGAACTTCTGGAGATCAGCTTCCCACTCTCTCCCACTGGAGTATCTTCCAACCAAACAGTTTTACAACTGACTGCCTCTGATTTTAAGTCTATGAAAGAAAACTTCACATCTTCAATTTAACTTAGTCTTTTACAGAAAATTATTTCCATACCCTCAAAGAGCTAATATTTTCTAACTTTGAAGAGATATTTCCTTTATTTAACACATTATAGATTTTGATTACTTGATAATACAGTCTTCCACATTTCCAGTGAATGTTACTAATTGGAGCTGAGGCTCAGGAAATACTGAGATTTTTTAATTTGTTCATATTTTTCAAACATAATACTAAATTCTTTTTCAAAATAGATTTTATCTCTAGGGTCCAGCACCTAGAAATTGTTTAAAAATACCTTATGTAAGAACATTCTACTGGCTGAATTGTGGCATTAGGAGGTTTTTTTAGTGCCTCTGCAAGCCTTTGGAGCAGTATTTGAGCTAACAGTATACTGAAGTTAGTTTCTTTTTATCAGAAGAACAGCACTTGATAATGCAAGTAATTAAATATTTTTTTAATGTGTATGGACCAGCAGAAATTATATCACGTTTCTAGTATGAGTTTCCTCTCTGGTATATAAACTACTTTCTATATTAATATACAATTATTCAAACTTCTATGCTTGGTCATTTACAAACTACAGAATCACACAAACAGATGCTTTAACTTTTCTGTCTTAAAACCGCATTTTTCTTTCTTTCCATCATTCTCCTCTCAATAATGAACAAGGCCTTTTTGTGTGAGTCTTCAGCAGCTTTTGCTTTTATCAACCTGGTATAAGACGACAAAGATCAAATGAATGACATGGAAAAAATAATTCCACCAAAAACTCAAGAGATCAGTAACTAGTTATTTTCTTAAGTAAAATAGCAAGGATTTGATTTATTCAAATGCGACAGGTAAGCAATCCAGGAAAAGGTGTATGAAACAGATCTATTTTTGCTGGGAGGCAAAGGCAGTAATAACCAAGTGACTCAGTCTCCTGCTAAAAATGCTATTTCCATCCCTGCTTTTCAAAAGGATCCTTTTGCAGAAAATCCACACATCATTCAGCTTTACTGAATGCTGAAATGAAAAATAGATGCCCAGTGTCATACAGCTATATTGATTATGAGTGAAAATGTGATCATTTTGCATTAACTTGCCCCACAGCACTGGAGTTCCATCAAAGCATCAGAAGGAAATTAATGCTTTCATATAGTGCCTAAGAAAAATATGAGATGTTGTTCACTTTGCCCTCTAGACAAAGAGGTATATGACAGTAGCTGAGAGGTAATAGCTTTCAGAAGAGAACATGAACTCTAAGACTTTTATGAAAATCATTATTTAATGTGCAAAAAATAATGAAGCCACAGCCTTGGCATTTAAAACAGCAATTTGTAGTCATTACATCTTAGATCATGAGGCTTATTTTGTAAAAGCCAGTCTTTCTCAAATTAAAAATTCATCTTCGACTCCCACAGATTATGTAGTCCTTTAAATGATGCCATTTCATACAGATTTATTTCAGCTAAACAAAGAGCCAGTAAAGTGACACACATAAAATATCTATTTCATTGCTTTCTCTCTAGAAAGACCTTTCTACTCCTTGGACTGCTTGAAATCTTACACAAGGGTTGACTAATGCATTGATATTTTAGTAATTTCACCTTCCAGGGACATTTTAGCTCTTAATTTGCCATGTTTCTCATTCCCACTACAGAGTGAACTGTAAAAAAAATAACCTTCAACACAAGGTTTCTCTCTTCATACTTAGAATGGCATCCCACAAAGGGAGTGACACTAAGAAGATATGAACAGGCCTATGAGGATCCCTTTAATTGACTAGCATTTAATATGAGTATTACATTTATTTTTGATGGAAAAACAGGCAGTAAAAAACTGTTCCTCTCCAGCAAGAATTTCGTTCAGAACTCACGTGGCAAAGTGACACAGCCACACATACCTGACAGTTTTTAATTGTTTTATATCAAAGTCTGTTAGGCTTGATTATCTTTAAGCACAGAGTGATTTTTACTAAAGAAAGTCATACAACATCACAGCACATGTAGATTTTAATGTTTTTGCTAATAAATCTTTTGGAAGATTGCTATGACCTGAGAAGAAGTTGCAAGATAACACATTTGTTCCGTCTTACTAGCAAGAGATTTTACTAGTAACTTGGAGAAATATGAGATTTACATGTGTATCAGCAAGAAAAGAAAAATGCACTGCACGTCTTACCTCTTTCCTGCTCCAAGACTTCTTTTAATTACCATTTGAGCTATAGCAATGTCAAGAAGTTGGGATCCCTTTTGTAAAGAACACTGAAAGAGTGTCAGTTCCTCCCCCAAATTATTTTAACTTATGGACCTGAATCAGCACATAACACCACCTGTAATTTAACTTTTTGTATGTTGAATAGGCATGCTGATTTCAACCCCAGTCATCTTTTCAACAGAAACAGTACATTTAAATTAACATGTTTCAGAGTACGTCCTCTACTGTCTTCCAAATGTCTATACTCAAAACACCTCTCCCATGGAGCATTCCTCTTACAACGGCGATGCAGATTTTTCTATATTCTTCTGTGCCCTTTACACCTACCAAATAAGACTTTAATTAAGGGCTAGCTATGTTTTATCAAGGGACTGAAACATTACATTCAATACTACACTTTCCATCTAACTAAACAGCTTGACTCTTTAGCTGTATCTGCCAACAGCTCTCTCCAAGACTTATCTCCAAAAGTCTTTGGCACAGAAGCTTTCTATTAACTCTACAAAGGATGTTTACTCACAAGTTTTGTGGAATCCTATGATGTTTCATGAAGCTTCACCAGGAGTCCAGATCCGCATGCAAAACTAACAGGCTCATGCTCACTAGACTGCTGTTTGCCAGAGATTTTTGCAAAATTGTGGAACTGAAAGTGGAAAATAATTTTCAAATAAGGACTGAGGATTGCGGGAATTTTGAACAGGACTGCAATATATGCAGCCTGTATGAAGCAGAAAAGTAATCAGAACAAGCTCCAAAACAAACACAGGCTGTATTTTTCATGACAACCCTTTCAGGAAGTTGAAAATTAAAGAATGGCCATCATGACAGGTAGTTGGCTGGAAAGATAATAAAGTGAGGTGCTCTGTTTTGGTCACTGATAAGTTCCTATAATCAAATGATACCAATGCCCATCCAAAACTGCAATCTAAAAATCAATCTGGTATACATAATGAAATATACCACTTAGCAGAAAAATGATAGTTAAAAAATGTAATCAGTGTTTCCAATTGGAGAGATATAATCTCATAGCTACTGCACAATACTGCAATGTGAACAGTTTCACAATGAAGTCCACAGAACCCAGACAAGCTTGGAACTCCTGCTGTACAGGCACCACTGACACAATGCACTTACATGTCTCATACAGGCATGACTGTCCCTACATTATTAGTCTGCTACTCATGAATTTCAGCATTTCTGAAGAAAATAGAATTATTGTCATTTCTATCCAACAAACAGAGATTATAGAGAAATTGCAAAAATAGGCATTACCTTGGTACTTCAGGAAACGGCGTCACTAACTAGAGGCTGCTTAAAACCTCAAAGTCTAAACATTTTCCCCTCCCAAAACCACTCTCAGTTATTCTGACACTAGTGGAATATCTACCTTCAAATTTCTAAATTTGTCTGCAGAGTTGAGACAATGCAACGATTGTGGATGAACAATCTATAGGATAAAAAAAGCCATCTCAGCTGGAAGAGCTCACTGTGTTGCAGGGGAAACAGGCAAGCTTGCACCATTGCCAGAACAGTTTTGCATGCCAGTTACCACTCCCCACCACAATGTTATTAAGGAAATATTCAAAATCAAAGCACCTTTTCTCGATACCTGAATTCTCAAACGCTGAATCCTCCAATATAAGAATCCACTAAAAGCTTTTACATCGTCTTTGTTACATGTACCTGCTTCCTAGCTCCAGTTACATGACCCCAAGGCTGAAGCAGGCCGGCAGCTCTACAAGAAGGTCACAGCTCATTTTTTAAAAGAAACATGTAGTTCAAACAGCACACAGCTGATTTCAACTTTCATACTGCATACAGCTTCTTGTGTTATGGTCTTTTCTAATGTTTAAATTCAAGCAAAACATTAAAAGTTAGGTTCTCTTCACATACAGAGATCTATTGGGGGATTTTGAAGCACGTAAGCATGAAAAGCATCAAAGAAGTTGAGCAGTCTCAAAGGAAAAATAAAATTCTTCTTCAGAAAAAAAATGTTTACTCATTAAAAGCAAACACATTGAACCCAGAAAGTGTGGGGTNGCATATTCTTTCTCCTACATTGTGTTCACCTTTTCTCCCAAAGCCCAAACATTTGAAATTATTATGTATTCAGGAGTGGTGTATTTGCTGAAAGAAAGACAAATACTTCTTTAGCTTGAAACTCAATTTGTGGTTGAATGATTAATGTCGTCCAGGTCTTGCAATTACATAAGTTTGGATGTCACCCAGGGGGTTCAGGTTGTCATGCCAGTAGAAGTACACATTATTTCTTCTCAATTCAGTGCACAACAGGGCATGTTTCCCTAGATGGAGTACAGGCTCCCTCTATAGTTACAATCTAGCAATCAACACTGCCTTGTCTGACCGCGATGGCTTTAAACTCTTCTTTCTTTGTAAAGCAAAACAAACAAGAGCAGCCATTCCTGAATCATCTGTTGCATCACCTGCCTTCCACATACTGTATTACTACTTACTAATGCCCAATCCCAATTATTTTTTCACAGCTAAAACTAAAATTAAAAAACCCAAGCAGTGATTAATCAAATATAGAATTTATATTTAGTAACTTTGATGAAGTCTTGCTTCATATTACCATTTCAGATTAACTCCTCTTTCATCCTCTTATAATTAATGTTCTGTTAATATCATCAGCCTCAATTTGCAAGCAACTTTTTTCTCCCTTCCCCCTAGTTTATTTTTTTGCATTTGTGTTTTCCCACAGTAGGTAGCTGGCAATTTGCAGCTCCCATCACAATTTTGTCTTCTCTACTTGGATACCTGTCACCCCGCTACTCTCAAAGTCTGTACCAGGCAGATATCCTCAAAAACAGTATCTAGCCAGTCTAAACCAGGTGTTTACTCTGCTGCTGGGCTGACTACTAAGAGCGGACATGTTTCTAAGCAGCTCGGTCTAAAATTTAACAAACTGTAGGACAACCTGTCTTAGCCTGGCTGTTCCGGAGGGATGAGTTTCCCCATCCACATTTCAGTTGCTAACCTCTGCACTTCAAGCTCGTCTTGCTTTCACACCAGGCATGTAAGTAAAAGCGGTAGATTCACAGCGAGGAACGCGCAGAGGAAGAGGAGACTGCAAGAAACAGAGAAGAAAATTTCCTTATCCATGTCCACCCTTTATGGTGTGAGCTCTTCTAAGTCTGCTTTAACGCAAGGTTTTAAACCCCTTCTGACAGGCTAAAACTCAGAGACAGCTAAGGAGGCATTTAACAAACTGCTCCTGATCCCTGTGTGCAATAACATGCACCCTGATGATTATGCTTTTAATTCTTCCCAGGACAAAGAGATTAGGCTTTTAAAATAACTTCCTTAGCTTTGCCCTGGAGAAGCTTAAAAGTACTCCCACCCCAAATTACTGGATCTCAGCAAGAAGACAGAAAATAAACTGGAGATGCACCAAAGAGGGAAAATGCAGATTGCGGCAGTTCCTCTCTTCCTCCTAGTTGTCAGCAGGATCAATGCATTGGAGACCTATGCAGAGTCCCTACAAATATAGTCTCAGCCCCAAGTACCAAGCACCTCTTGCGAAGGCATCTGCTGTGTGTTGGGTGCTGAGGCTTTTAAATCCCAAGTCATGGCCCACCAAGCTGATGATGTGTTCCCAGAGGCACATTCAGAAACAGTACAACCCTCTGACACCATGAGACTTGCAAGCCCTGCTCCCCACTATGCAAAAACCTTATTCCCACCACTAAGGTTTGTACCCGTTACTCTCCTTTCACACAGTTTCACAGTAAGTATCTGAACAGACTTCTTCCCACTCAATAGGTCTTTTACAGTTGAAGCATCTTCAGCATTGTATCCATAAGAGACAAGAAGTTAACTTAGGTCACTGCTTGAGCTTGTGGTCCTGTCCAAGGTACGCCTTGCTGAGTAAGACATTTTGAATGCCTTGATTAACCCCTACAAGTGATCTTTTTTGTAGTATGGGAACATCACCTACACAAGCCTATCATGTGCACAGAGAGGAGTACCTAGTAAAAAGTTTCAGAACCTCAACAGTATTGTTAAAGAGATGACTGAACTCAAAACCAAAGTAGTTTACAATTGCAAATTCATTTGCTCACTCACAATGAGGTAAAAATAAACTTTAATTATAATTTAAAGCTTTAAGAATAATATCTTGTATTTACTGGGAATACCTGGGTACCTGCAGCCTGGTTGAGTTTATCTGGTGGCATATAAATTAATAAAAGCCTTAAGTTCCTCTGTGTTCCAACCCCAAGCCCTGGTCTGAGAAATCAAGCTCCTTGAAGAGAATCCATCAATTCATTAGCAGTCAGATTTCAACTACTTCAGTATCTCACAGAAATTGGAGGTATATTCCCTTTGCTATGCATGTATGTTGTAACTACCTTAACAACTAATTCTGAAATAAAAGCCTATATACAACAACACTAAAAATAACAAATATCAAAGTGAAAAATATCTGATTTAGAAGCCTTAATATGAGCAATGGATCATCATCTATGCCAAATAGCTTAGCTAAACCAGTTTAATTTTATTACCATCATCCATGAGACATCAACAAATAAACACCAAAGAAACCCAGGGTGTCTGAAAACAAGATCTTAGGCCATTCTTATGGCAAGATATATAGAGGGGAAAAAAAAAAAAAGATTTATAATTGGCATCCAGCCATTCAAAAAAACAAAAGCTCGGCAGCTTCAGACTCAAGGTTGTCTGTATTCATCATTTCTGCAAGAGACAAAAGTTTAATCTTTACACACAAAGCATGAGATTTTTGCAGATGACACAAAACTGAGCAGGGTGGTTGATGCTCCAGAGGGTTGTGCTGTCATTCAGAAGGACCTCAACAGGCTAGAGAAACAGGTTAACAGGAACTGTATGAATTTCAATAATGAAAAATGCAAAGCCCTTGCACATGGGGAAGAATAAAAAACCCCATGCTCCTGTACAAGGTGGGGGCTGACCAGCTGGAAAGCAGATATGTGGAAAAGGCCCTGAAGGTCCTAGTGGACGCCAAATTAGGCATCAACTCAAGCAATTTACTCTTGGGGCAAAGAAGGACAAACAGTCTCCTGAGCAGCATTAAGCAGAGCTTAATTAAGCAGAGCTTAAGCAGAGTCACCAGGTTGAGCAAAACAATGTCTCTTCTCTGCCTAGTGCTGGTGAGATACCTGGGAGTGCTGGGCTCCCCCATACAAGAGAGAGAGATGTAGTGGAAAGAATTCAGGGAAAGGCCAGAAAGACAATTAAGGGACTGGAGCATCTGTTGTATGAGGGAATGCTGAAAGCTGGAACTATCCAGTCTGGAAAAGAGAAGGTTCAGGGGATATGATCCATGTGTATGAATACTTGATGGGGAGAGTAAAGACAAGGGAGCCAGGCTCTCATTAGTGGTGACCAGTGACAGAACAAAAGATGATGGGCACTAACTGAAATACAGAAAACCTCACCCAAACTTAAGAAAGCACTTTTCTACTGTGAAGAGGGTCAGACATTGGTACATGTTGCCCAGAGAGGCCATGGCATCTCCACTGCTGGAGACACTCAAAATCCAACTGGACACAGCCCTGAGCAATCCAGTCTGAGCAGAGGGTTAGACTACATGATCTTCAAAGGTACCTTCCCGCCTCAGAAATCAAACCCTCGTATAACAATTATCTCAGTTTACTCTTATTACCATCCTGACAGCATTCATCAACTAAAATAAAAATGCACACACACCACCACCCATACAGAAAAATCCAAACACCTAGCTAAAATGAAGATAAAGTCCATTCACATTCAAGAAATCTTAACTGAAACAGAAATTCTCTGAACAAAAAATTTCATGTAACTACTGCACCAACATGGTTGCCCCAGAAGACAGAGTAGTCTTCTGTGGTTCTTACTTTGGAAAAGCTACAAGCAGTACAGAGTATTTTCTCAACTTCTGAACAGAAGCAGTACAATTTTTTTCAGTTTTCTACAGAGTATTTGAACCAACTCAAAAAGAAAATACATTTACAGAAAGACTCTCTCTTCCCACTTCAAGAATGAATGGATACTACTAGACGCTAAACTTAAGTAACTAAATTAAGAAGACTATACTTGCTGTACCTCTCTACCCTTGGGTACTTCATCTACTGAGGCCACCCTATAACAGAGACAAGTAAAATTAACCAAAAGATTTTTTTTTTCCTCCAAAGAGAAAAAACAATCTCTTCACTCAAAACCCAAAAGGTGTTCACAGTTGGAATCTCTATTAATATTCTCAAGTTTGATTAGTGAGTTTTATTTCATTCTTGGGATTTGGGCTGGGGGGGGTGGTGGTGCTTTTTTTATTGTTTGTGGTTAGCTTTTGGGGGGAGTGGGAATCACATTCATTAATTAATAAGAATTACAAGCTGATAAAAAATAGTTCATTCCTTGTCACTGTGCAGAAATACAAGATTCAGGAAATCTTTTTCTTAAACAGCATGCTATAACCCAACCCGAGTTGTATACAAGGACTTGGCATCTAAAAGCACGATAAAAAAAGGGTCACGTACTTTTACCTCCTATCAAAACCAGTAAAACCACCCGATTTTTCTGAGACAAAAGGAAATGTAGTCTTAACACCATTTGCCTGTGCTTGTGTTCTACATATTAGTATATAGCCTTGAATAAGGTCCTACACGCAATCCATGATTACTCGCTACATATTTAAAAAACCCCACCCTACTATAGTATAATGTTCCTAAAAAACTGTGCTTGTTCCTAAAAAACAAACACGTTGATCATAATACTTAGATTTTCTGTACTTCAGACACCATTTCATGACAGCAAAACCAGTTATTCACATATTCCTATTGCACAGAGTTATCTTCTTAAGTCATTTAGATAACTTCATCTGCAAGACGGATGTCGTTACCAGCATACAACATAAATACAAGAAACCCCTGAAAGCACATATAGCATTGTAGCAAACAGGTGGAAGCTGGATTTGACAGAAGAAATATTGGCTATTCCTATGTCTGGAAATGCATTCAATAATCTTCCTTGATGATTAATACTTCCCACACGTAAAAGCCTGCATAAAAGACCAAGCAACAGCTGTAATTTACTGAAGGAGGTAGGACAGCTCAGCAGTAGAAGCCATCCAAGTTGTAAAATGACAGTGTATTAGTAGTTCCCATCCATTTAATTACAGTTTAAACTTTCCAATCTGACACAGTAATAAATTGAAGAATGCTGCATTACTGGCTATTTTTTTCTTTAAGACAGATGTTGTACATGGTATATTGTGGACCTTTTCCATCTCTTTCCTTCTTGCTGGTTATTGCCTGGCTAACAGGATGTTTCATTTTAATGAAAAATACATTAGTGCGTTAAGATAAGGTCATCAGTTCTTAAGTTAAATGCAATTTCTGTAATAAAATTAATTGTATAGCCCCCATAAAAATTTTTATGTGGGTTAAACACTTTTAATTACTACCTAAATTTTGTTCAACTAAATGTTTAAATGGAGTATTCCCCTATAAAAAGAATGCATACACTGTGAAATTCCTTTACAGTTCTTTATGGCATGCCTTCTATATGTTGCCCTGTAATACAGTAAGTGGTCATCAGTACCAAAGTCCATGTGAGTCTCTTGAGGAAAGCTGAGGTGAAGAAGGCAGGGAAAGGAAGATTGCCAGGCTATGTTGGCTGTGAAAAACAGGTTTGAGGTGGGACCCAGTTGCTTAAGGCCATGTCCTGTTGGATTTGGGATATTTTTAAGCATGGAGACTCCACAATCTGTCTGAGCACTCTGGTATATGACATTCTAAAGTAGAAAATATTTTTGCTGTTATTTGTAAATCCCATTCTGTTTCATATAAATAGCAAATATTATATGATATAAATATCAAATTGTCACTGTAGCAGAAGCTTAAGATCAGAAGTATCACCTCTCAGATTACTGTAGCAATCTTCAGCTATTAAAAACCTCACATTTTCTCAGAAATATTCATATACTTAGCATGAAGTGGAACAGCTCCTGCATGAGTGACATTAAGACTACTTTATTCTACTAATTACAAAGTTCTTAAACGTGAGACAAAACACTAAAAAATTCTCCATTCCATTCCAAAGCAGAGATTAAAGCTGGGTCCTTTATGCCTTGGATGGCTTAGGTGGTTGTTAAGACGACTTGCAACAATTAAGTTTCATAAATGGTGCATGGTCCCTTTTTAAAGTCTCTCCAACACTGGTTTGAGCAAGCTAAAGGTTTTGTTGGGTTTTGGTTTTTTTTGCCAGAGAGACAACTAAGTTCTAAACTTATCCCTCAGAAAAAAAATTATTTCAACCAGGATTTTTTTTTTTATTTAATTCAGCCCCTGAACCTCCAAAATAATAACCAAGTATTAATTCACCTCTAAGTCAGATGTCATTGAACTGCATAATGGACTTGAATCACGGATTTATGGGTTAATTCAACATGCATACTTTTTCTACGGTATTTCTAGTTTTATGCCTACAACTCAAGGTATATTATTGAATCAATTGATTTATGAAAACAATATTCCTATACTCACTTAAATGTGGTTCCATATTTCAAAATAAGATTAAATTTGACATTTTATGTTCTCTTCATTTTAACTCCACTGGATTGTGTCAACAAAAAATATCTTCCTACATAGAGAAAAGAATTGTTTTCATTAAAGGAGGCTTTGGAAATACTTGTCTTTTATGGCCTCAGACTTAATAAATCGTTAGATTAACTAAGTGAACATATAATTGTCACTCTGTAGGGTGAGAGAGATAATAGCACAAGGGAAAGCACAATAACCTTAGCCAGTTACAAACTAGATAGAGGTCTGTATGGTTTGAAGATAGTTAGGCATCTGACTTCTAAATCCTAATCAGTCCATAGTGCAGATGTGAGAGAGGAGGGAGAACAGAAGCTATCTTTATACGTGTGTTCATACATATACTGTGCTTGCATCCATGAGATGCTGGCAGTAAGATACAGAGAGGAACACAAGTCCTTGAAGACCTACCCAGAGGGATGGAAATGACCTGAGAGATCCAGTTCTAGAAAATATACCTGACAAATATCCCAAACAACCAGCAAATGAGCAAAAGCGATTATTAGGTTCATCCCCTTTCTGCCTTTAATCAGTTAACCCCATTTTTTATTTTCCTCTGGCTTTAACTATTCATACCCTTAGAACTAGAAAATAGTAAATTGTCATGTAAAAGTACCAAGTTTTCTTCAC
Source organism: Zapornia atra (assembly GCA_013400835.1). Taxonomy (NCBI): domain Eukaryota; kingdom Metazoa; phylum Chordata; class Aves; order Gruiformes; family Rallidae; genus Zapornia; species Zapornia atra. The sequence goes on from VZTU01030353.1 coordinate 327,798, forward strand.
AGTCTCTTAAATTGTCTATTACCTTTGACATATCTAATGAAAAATTTTACTGTATTATATTACAATGAGGTAATTTGTTTCAGATTTTTTTTTTTACTACAGAGCCATTTTTTGGACCTCTTCTTCCTTTGATTCAATTTAGATTATTAAGATAAGCCAACCAAAGTCAAAAATATAGGTTTGCGGTACTGGTTTTGAAATTCTAACTAAATTACCAAGTAACAAACTAATGAAATAAAACTTTGTAGCAGCAGACAGCACAGATGATACTAGCTATTTAAAAAATACCACTACTAGCTGATTTCATTAAATTCTTTAAACTCAGCAGGTGTTTCAAAAACTGCTTATAAATATCATATTTAATAAGAGAAGTCTAATGAGATTGTTACTCGTTCAAAGGATTTAAAAAACTGCACCCACATCCTTTTGGCTACAATACATTCTCATTCCCTTATCAAATTGCTGTCATTTGGCTACTTCCTTTTGGTCCCTTGCCCAGAATAATTTATCCATCAAATTAAATTTCACAGGTGCAAGATTTAGAGTGAAAAATGCATTTTGGGCAGTTTTAATCATCTGCAAGCTTTCTTTCAATACAGTTCTTTTAAAAATTAAGCATAGTTTGAATTCCCACACATTTTTGGTAAGACTTTTCCATTACACTTAGATATGAAAACTTTACTTTTTTGACCAAGTATACCAATGTCTCTCTGGCTTGTGGTAAAATCATACTCACTCTTTTCTCCTAAGAAAAATAAAAATCGCTTTTAGAACCACGAGAATTCTGTAATGTCCTCTCCTTTTTCAGATGCATTTATTCTGGCTACTAAAATAGTTAATATCATGAAACCATTAGGATAAACACCAAGTGTTCTCAAAATAAGCAACATTTGAAACTTTCTGAAGTATGCAAGTAAAGACGGGAGTTCTCAACCGATCTCTACAATACAGAAGTATTTACAGTTACTGTCCTGATAATGACATTGATCTATAAGCATGCAAATGTCATCTATGAGCAGAAACATCGAGACCTTGGTCCAACTGACAATTCCAACAGCACCTCATGTTGTCCTTTTTCTCTGAAGCCATTGCCACATCTTTTTCAAGCGAAAACATTTCAAGGCTTTGCAAGTCACAGTGGAGAACAACACAGTAAATATTAACCTAATAATATTTAAAGTATCATTTCCCCATACATTTCTGTGAAAATTATACCCTCTGGAGATCTAGAAGATTTCCAAGAACCTTTGCCTAATGCTCGCTCTTCAAGAAGCATCTCTGCCTTGAGGCTCTATTTGAAACAGAGGCCAGCTCCAGGCTCAGAAGGAATCTGCCCTGTATTTCACACAGCAGCACATCGTAGCTTTTATCACACCAAAAATAACACAGCACCTGAACATAACAGCACTATAGCAAGCCTCCACAAGAATCAGAAGCGACACAGATCAAAATGGGACAGCTATGTACACCAGCACCACCTGGTGATAGCCTGAGAACGTGAGGATTTATTCCTGGGCTGCTCTTCTCTACTCCGCCCAACCTTTCAGCTATGGTACATTGCACAGCAAGGCACGATACTGTAACACCTGAGCTACGAACTTGTTCTCCAAAAGCAGACTTGTTTGGAATTGTGTATTTAATAAGCTCCCCGCATGAAATAACACAACAGGATTCTCAAGTATCAACAGCACCAGCACTCACAATTACTGTGGCAAGTCTCAATTTAAGCTCCTTTACAAGGCTCAACTGCTTTTAGTGCAGGCTTTCATGTCTGTACAACAGATAGGATGAAAGAGGTGAAAGACTTCAGGCTGTGTACCGCTGAAACCCTGTTACCGCCCAGTACCGGAATCCTGACACCAAGCACTGCCACCACTAGTAACAGGCCCGAGGCTTTGCACAGTACTCCCAAGGGCTCCTCACTTAAGGCTTGCAGTGTTCAAATTTGCTTTCCTATGTGTGAAGGTTTTCCCCACACACACTCAGTTTAGATAGAAACAGCAATTCCTCTACTGATCAGCTGGCTAAACATAATTTGTTTTACTTTTATTGGGCAGAACTGGCTTTCCAGGGTAGCAAAGAAAACTGAGCCCAAGTATCTAATGTGCTTGAAAATGCACTATAAATACTACATTTGGATGCAAAACCTTTGCAGATGAAATAGAGAAAAGCATAAAGCACATATTACAGGCATAAAAAATTACTAAGTAGCTCCTCCAGTGAAGAAACCACCTACCACTGATTTCACATTTCACAGAAATTTGCTTCAGGTGTCAGATCAGCTACCACTAAAGAAAGTTGAGGAAACTAGAAATCCCATGAGAAGACAAGAGTAACAGTCACTGAGCATGACAAGAGTATCAGTTTCTTTGTATAGCCACCATGAAAGTAGGGATATATCCAAATGTAATGCCCAGAGTTGGAGAGCCCAGAGCTACAAGGTGGGCACGTGCCACAGCATGCCTGCACACTGCCTCTTCAGTGGTTAAAGGCTCAAGCAGAACTACTCTCAATGAAAAATTCCAGCTGGTGCTATCCTGGAGCTGATCTGACGAAGCTGACAGACCTTTTGTAAATTGATACATTAGTTTTTAAAGAAGGTAATAGTTTTCTCTTGAAATATGACAAATCATTCTCTTCAAGTTCTCATATATTTATGAATGTATTTCTTCAGGACAGGACTACAAATCTAAGTTTACGAGGAACTGTTTTAATTTCCTAGTCTCAAAAGAGCAGCAAAGCTGGCAAACCTGATCACTCTGTCTTTGATCTTCCTTACTTGTAGACAAGCTGTAAGAGATTAAGCTCTTTTCCCATTACTTAATCACTTAAAGCAATACTCTAGATTCCCAAGGGTAAATGCATTAGCTACTGATCCAACCGGGCACTTTTTTTTTTTTTTTTAGAGGTTGAAAGATTTATAAAATACTGTTAGCTTATGCAGTTTGGATTAGATTTTCAGAAATCCTTTGATAATTTAGGGGCATAGCTCTTGTTTAAACCAAAGTGTAGAGGGAATTCAAATAGGCATTTTTTTAATATCATGTAAACTGCATATTTTTATGATTAACTTTTCTTCCCATGTTTCATTTTAGATATATACTTCCTTTCTTTAAGGCTACAGGAAAATGGTTTTATAATCTGGAAAGGGAAGAGCCAATGTATCAAATTAAAAGCCTTCACAATTTCTGTATTGCACAACAACTTAAGATAAAGGTTTACAAGAGTTGCATCACTTCCCTGTATACTCTACACCCACTGTATCCCAGCCCCAATTGCATGAAGCCCCAGGGTTTCCTCAGTCTGGGAAAGAATTGAATCCTTAAGGAAAGTGCCTGAATAGTTCCCAAATTATATATACATTGTTTCAACCTAAATGCATTTATGTCCCTCCAAAACGATTAAAGTCTCCCCAGGGAATCCACAGGAAGGTGAAGGAAGCGTTCCAAAAGGAAGAGATTTTTTTCAATCCTAGACACAGTGACAACTGTATAATATAATGATGGCAAATATATGGGATTACTGCCGGACTCTCATCCAAGACACTCTGATGTCTTCATCTAGTCAAATATGTTCTCCAAATAAAATTATATTATGCAGAGCAAAATGAATGTTATGTTATGGATTTTGGCATGAAACTATAGTGATTTTTAACTCTGTTGTCTGCCATTATTCAGGATATTAATTGGAGTATAAATTGTACAGATGCCCATTCTGCATTAAGCGACCTAATTCCTCCAAGGTCTTATGGAATCACTTGTTTCTGAAATGACCACTATGAAAAACAGAAAACCTCACCATACAGAAAAGTCAGTACTGCTTAGGGAATGCAAATATTTGCAAAACGTACACTTCTTAAAAATTATTCAAACATGTCCAATGACTTTTCAGGTGGATTTAGTTTAATTCAAGGGAACATCCTTATTACAGTTCTTGTTAACACGATGTTGCAGTTTAGTGTAACTGCTGCTTCAGTGGCTCTTGTAGGCTGCAGTTACAGCTTTCTGCAAGCCCCATGTTTTGAAAAACACTGGTACATTCAAGGCCAAGTTTGAGACCAAGCCTATCAGAGCTGGTCACAGCGCCTCTGTGAATCACATATAGGAGAAAAAAAAACTGCTGGCAGGCGCACTTTGCCACCGGAGCGGGAGTGAGAAGATGTAACAAGCTGCACAGACGCCAAGGCCAGGCCTGCAGGACGGGGGGGGGGATGAAGAATGCGAAGAGAAAGTTCCCCCTGCAGCTCGTGGTGGAGTCCATGGTGAAACGGGTGTCCCCCCGAAGCCCATGGATGAGGACGGGGAGCAGAGACAACTATGCCTGTGAAGATTGATCCACGCCTCAGCAGGTTTGCCAAGGGACTTGTGACTTTGCGGGTGACCAGGCCGGGGGGTCTGGACCCGGACGTCAGCACCCTATGGAGGGGAGAGTCCTGCTGAGAGGCCTGTGGTGAGGGGATGACTCCCCGATAGAGAGGACTCACGCTGCAGAAGGTCGTGGACACGACTCTCGCGTGGGTGGGACCCCACGGTGCCGCAGGGGAAGGGTGTGTGTATGTGGAATGCCCCCCCCCACAGCTGAGATGGAAGACAGCTTGGGAGGAACGGACTGAAACCCCTCACTCTCCATTCCCTGCCCCCCCTGTACTGCGAACGGGAGGGAAGAAGGGAGCGAATCTCTGATTAAAGTCATGAGTGCGAAGAGGCGAGGGGTGGGGGGAGGAAGTAGAAGTGGTAATATCTGGGGAAGAAAAGCAGCTTGTTGGGAATCACCGGAACCCCACTGCCCATTCCCTGCCCCTCCCCGCGCCATGTTGGGGGGGGAAGAAGGGAGTAAAATCGGGATGAGTTTTAAGTTTGCTAAGAAGGGAGGGGTGGGGGGAAGGTGCTTGAAGACCTGGCCGCTTCTTATCTCGTTCCGGTTCACAGGGTGTAGTAGTTGTAGTAAGTAGTAATAAATCACCTTTTCTTTCCTTTATTCTGTGCTGCGTCTGTTTTGCCCATTGCACTAATTGCAGAGTGATCCCTCTGTCCTTATCTCAAGTCCTAAGCCTCCTAATTTTTATTTTCTCCCCCTTTTCGGCTGAAGGGGGGAGTGAGCGAGCGGCTTGGTGGGTATTTGGCCTTTGGTTAGGGCCAAAACCACCACACACGACTAAAATTCCTCCTTGAAAGGTATGAGCAGATAATTAGTAAAATGTGCACAGACAAATTCCAGGTTTAATGCTTCCAATGGCACGGTAGGGAACTGGTATAGCTGTTCCACTTACTGATTGTCCAGGGGAACCAAACACGTTTGGGATCCACTGCCTTCCATCCTTTGTAAATGAAATACTCCGGTTGAAAAATCAAAAATCCTTAATGAGCTCTTACTTTCTCTGAACTTGAAATTTAGTCATACCTGAAAAAAAATATTCAGAAAAGCACAAGACACTTTGAACCATATCAATATTATTACTTCAAAATGTCATTTCTTCCAGTGGAACCATTTTCTCAAAATAAAAACCCATCCATAATACAAGTTTATCTCATGCAGCATTGAATGTCTGACTGAATGTAGGCCTGCCAGGGGAGGTGAGGGAATGTGCAAAGGGAGAGAGAAATAAATACTCTTAATGGTAAATCTCCAAACTCAGGGTTCCTATACCTCTAATTAGATGAGTGCTACCATGTCTCATTTATTCTTATTAAGAAAAGGAGTGGAAATTACCATTACCTACTGCATTAGAAGGCAGGCACCAAGGTATTATGCATTTCCTCTTCAAAATGGACCAAAAGAAAATCAAAACTATGCTAAGTGCAGGTAAATAAAACACATCATTACTAACTGTAACAATCTTACCTTTAAGACTGAACATATCACAGTTTAAGAAAGAAAAAGCTGCAACAACATCAACAGGCAAATTTACTAAGCTTTTCTGCTCAGATAAAAAAACCCAAGTACATCCTAGAGAAAAAAAAAGTATTCATAGTTTGGAGAAGCATAACACGGTCTTGCAATAATAGCTAGATAGCATAAGCATCCAACACCTGAGCAAACTTTTACTTCTGCTGCTATTTCTAAAAGGATTGAACAATCATCCTTTTGCCAGATATTTCTATGAAAGTACTACAGATATTAGCTCTAGGACAAACCCCCCTGCCATGGGCAGAGACACCCTCCACTAGATTGGGTTGCCCAAAGCCCCATCCAACCTGGCCTTCAACACTACCAGGGAGGGGGCAGCCACATCTTCTCTGGGCAGCCTGTGCCAGCGCCTCACCACTCTCATAGTAAAGAATTTCTTCCTAACATCTAATCTAAGCCTATCCACTTTCAGCTTGAAGCCATTACCCCTTGTCTTCTCACTGCTCTCCCTGATGAACAGTCCCTCTCCCACCTTCCTGTAGGACCCCTTTAAGTATTGGTAGACCATAAGTAGGTCTCCTTGGAGCCTTCTCTTCTCCAGGCAGAACAAGCCTCTTTATTCTCTCAGCCTGTCTTCACAGGAGAGGTGCTCCAGCCCCCAATCATCTTTGTAGCCCTCCTCTGGACTTTATCCAACAGCTCAATGTCTTTCCAGTACTGGGGACCCCCACTGATCTGGGCACAGTGCTCCAGGTGAGGTCTCACAAGAACAGAATAGGTGGGCTGAATC
>VZTU01030354.1:0-34865 GCA_013400835.1 Zapornia atra
CATCCCTAATTCTGACCCACAGCATCTTATTAGGCTCTTCTCTGAATTCCAGTCCTACATACAATGTGGAACTTCAACAAGGTTCAGGTAGAAAAAAAATTTCAGAATTGAACTCCATGTTCAACTGCAACAAATAAGCAAAATCACACAGCACCCTTGGGGTGCTTACCTGATACCAGTTCTACATGTCAAAGTGAGATTTCTGAGTTTCAACTGTGTGTTTCCTTCATGGAGATTGTAATCTAAATCATATTTTCTTTTACTTTATATGTAATGATACATAAATCAATATCAGAAGTCTTATTAAAGTAAAAGTAAATCTTGTTTATGGTTTACAGTTTTCTCATTTTGCCAGTTATCCATCGGTTACAACTGAGGGTTAATAGTCGGACCCTTGAGATGTAACTTATAAAACAGATCAAGGTGTTTATTGATTAGTGAACACACTTTGAAGTCATAAACAAAGCAGCCAACAATCTTAATCAGTAATCCAAAACCCCCTAATAATCTATAATGAAATTAACAAAACAATGAGCTACTAATATTGACTTATACAGCTATGCAGGCATCTATATGCAGCTATGAATCCAAAATGAGAATCAGATAATAGTTTGGGTTGTAAAGCTCCTCAAAGTTCATCTAGTTCCAACCCTCCTGTCATGGGCAGGGATACCTTCCAATAGACCAGTGGAGGGTCACCATCCTACCTGGTCTTGAGCCCTGTCAGGGATCTAGGGGCAGCCACAGCTTCTCTAGGAAACCTGTATCAGGGCCTCTCTGCCCTCATAGTGAAGGATTTTTTCCTTATATCTAATCTAAATCTGGCCTCTTGTAATTTACACCCATTCCCCCTTGTCCTGTCACTACATGCCCTGCTAAACAGTCCCTCTCCAGATTTCCTGTAACCCCTTTTGGTACTGGAAGTCTTCTGTAAGTTCTCCCTGGAGCCTTCTCCAGGCTGAAGAAGCCCAACTCTCAGCCTGCCTTCACAGGAGAGGTGGTCCAAGCATATCCGTGGTGTCCTGTGGACCTGGTCCAACACGTCCATGTCCTTCTTGTACTAGGGACCCCAAAACTTGACACAGTACTGCAGGTGGGGACTCAACAAAGCAGAGCAGAGGGGCAGAATCCCCTCTCTTGACCTGCTGGTCACAGTGGTTTTGANAAGCATATCCGTGGTGTCCTGTGGACCTGGTCCAACACGTCCATGTCCTTCTTGTACTAGGGACCCCAAAACTTGACACAGTACTGCAGGTGGGGACTCAACAAAGCAGAGCAGAGGGGCAGAATCCCCTCTCTTGACCTGCTGGTCACAGTGGTTTTGATGCAGCTCAGGACACGGTTGGCTTTCTGGGCTGCAAACTTACATTGCCAGCTCATGTTTAGCCTGACATTATTCAACATCCGCAAGTCCTTCTCCACAGGACCAGTCCTCAATCTGTTCTCTGCCCAGCCTGTAGTTGTGCTTGGGATTGTGCTGACCCACGTGCAGGACCTTGCACTTGGCCTTGTTGATGTAGTTCACATGCACCTTTCTCTCAAACCTGTCAAAGTCCCTCTGGATGACATCCCTTCCCTCTAGCGTGTCAATGGCACCTCACAGCTTGATGTCATTGGCAAACCTGCCAACAGCGCACTCAATCCCACTGTCCATGTCCCCAGCAAAGATGTTGAACAGTCCTAGTCCTGGTACCGACCACTGGACTACACAAGGAACACCCTCTCTCAAATTCCTGTCAAAAAAGCAGTGCTTTCCTAATTACAGTTTCCTTTTTGATCCAAGATTTGTTTCTACTGTATCCATAACCTTGTATTTCTGACAGCATTCACCAGGCAATCTTGCCCTTACATGGCATTACCAATATGGTAGATGTGAGTATATATAACAATAAATTAAAAAAAGCCTGTCCTTTTCTGATTCATACTGGTTGTGCTTACTTTACCATATTCTCGCCATGAATCTTCTGCCTAGGTCCAGTTGAACATAAGCAGTTCTTATTTTATGTGCCAGCAGTTTGCATACCAGAGTAGCACAGTAACCTGTTTCACATTTCTGCTTTGTGTACATGAAAGTTCCCTTTTAAGGACATAGCTACCGTGAGGCCTCTTCATCTTGCAGGCCCGCTTGATGGAAATTGTAAGTATCAGATATGTTTTGTTATCAACAAAGCCTTTATGGATTTACGCATTGCTTTTTCAAGAATTTGATCCAGAATTTTTCCCTGGCTCAAACCAGGTCAATGATTCAAATGCTCCTTCAGTTCCTTTTTTAGGCAGAAGTTCCATATTCATCTTCACAAAGCTCTAAATTACTTCTTCCACGAGGTGGTTGCCTTCGTGAAGTTGCTTGTTTATCATTCAAAGATTTGTTCAATTAGTTCCTTAAGTATTAGTGGTGAATGTAATCCAACTTGAATACATTGCTATCTTTAATCTTGCAGATGGATTTGTCCCGTCTTCTATTGTAGTGAAGAGAATTTACATGGAGATTTATTGTATTTCCCTTGGGTATGATGAGGTATTTAAATTTCACTGTGTGGGTCATCCCCATATCTCTGTAGCTTTAGGAGAGAAATAGAAAAAAGATTTTACATTGTGACATTCTCATATGACAGATCTGCAGATTACAGTCTCACGGACTTTTGTCTTGTTTGTCCTTTGCTCTGTGGAAAGCAAACACTTTGGGTCAGAGAAGTACCACTCCCACAGAGCCAGAAAATGTTTACCAGGAAACTTTCTGTTTGCCAAAGTAATTTTTCTTTACTATTCCATATTGTACAACCAGGGCATTTTTTTCATCTGCTCCAAGAATACTTTTAGTGCCAAGCAAAAAAACACAATCCCTTTTCAGCTTATCAAATAAACAGGTTAATGTATATTTACATTAAAAGAATGTCATCATCTGAAAGCCTGAATTTAAGAGTGAATTCCAACTCCTTTCATTGATTTTCCTCTTCATTCTTTGTCCCTTACTCCTAAGAAGTCTGAGAAAAACACAGGGGAAACAACAATAGTGACAACAATATTGGTGAAATGTGTGGATGAGGGTGAAGGTCAGGTAGTTTGGAGGGAGGTTTAGTGGATGCCTCCAGCTTCCCTGTTCTTTGGTCACCTCTCATGTTACGACCTCTCTCTTGGGTACATTTGCTCTGGCATCTTTAGTCAGGCACAAACTCTTCAAGCAAGAGATGTATATAATAGCTTTATATTATTTCTATCGCATGCACAGGTTGCTATGGTCTGACAGGCTTTGAGGATAATAGACTCAACCCAATGAAATTCAACAAGAGCAAGTGTAAAGTCTTGCACCTGGTGAGGAATAACCAGTACAGTATCAGTACAGGCTGACCTGCTGGAGAAGAGCTCTGTGGAGAAGGACCTGGGGGTCCTGGTTGACAACAGGTTGGCTATGAGCCAGCAGTGTGCACTGGTGGCTAAGAGAGCCAATGGGATCCTGGGATGCATCAGGAAGAGTGTGTCCAGCAGGTTGAAGGAGGTGATCCTCCCTCTCTACTCTGCCTTAGTCAGGCCCCACCTGGAGTGTTGAGTCCAGTTCTGGACTCTCTGGTATAAAAAAGACAGGGACCTCCTGGAGAGAGTCCAGAGAAGGGCTACAAAGATAATTAGGGCCCTGGAACACCTCCTGTATGAGGACAGGCTGAGTGAGCTGGGACTATTTAGTCTAGAGAAAAGAAGACTTGGGGGGACCTAATTAATGTTTATAAATATCTTAGGCATGGGATGCAGGGCGAATTGGCCAGCCCCTTTTCAGTGGTCTATGGGGACAGGACAAGGGGCAGTGGCTGTAAATTGGAGCATAGGAAGTTCCGCACCAACATGCAGAAGAACTTTTTCACAGTGAGGGTGACAGAGCAGTGGAATAGGCTGCCCAGGGAGGTGGTGGAGTCTCCTTCTCTGGAGATATTCAAGACTCATCTGGACACCTATCTGTGTAATATGAGCTAGGGAGCCTGCTTTGGCAGGGGGGTTGGACCCGATGATCTCTCGAGGTCCCTTCCAACCCCTACGATTCTGTAATTCTGTAATCTGATGAGCCATCCCAGATGCCATCTGCAGAGAGAGGCTTCTCTGCAGGGCACCATGGGTCAGCAAATCAGAGATCCTTCCCTGACCCATCCCACGGAGGACATAGCACAGACAGCTATGAGAAATTCCTCTATTCAATGTAGTGGATCCACCAGAATGATATCAGTGAGCATTTCCACTAAAGAGAGACTTTGCATTGTAGTGTAGGAGGGACATTACCCCTGGGCAGTTGGCATAGAGAAGCACTTTGCATGCGCAGCTTCCCCTCCAGCCTGCACGAATAACCAAACACACAGGGTAAACCTCAGTCCCAGCCTTTTAGCATGGAGAAAGCAAAGTTACCAAACACATGTTGAATATTTCCACTAGAAAGCAGTTCCAGACAGTAATTTTCCTGTGAGCACAGTGTCCTGTTGCCCTCTAATGGAGACCAGCCATCCATCCCCTTCCCAGCTGGAGTGGGATGTCTACAGACATGCTCTGCACACACACAGAGCAATTTTCTGGCCACACACTGGCATAGTTAATCTGGGGATACATCCACATGGGTGTCATGCTAGAGGCTTTCCCACCTCTAGCAAGCCCAGCCTAGCAAGTTTTTATCTGAACCCAGTGCATTTGCTCAGGGTGTGATATATGATTGCAGCTTCAAATCTATGCACATCAACATGCAGACAGAAAGGCTTTATACTGACACAAATTCATTATATTACCACAGACCTGCTCTCAACAGGGAAGGCTTTAACACTATAGGACAGTTTCATGCAACCAAAATTATAGTCTTGGCTTGCACTGCTTTATTATTTTCATGAGGTGCTGACAACATCTCTAGGAGCCCCTGGAGATTTGTCATTTTAATTTGAAGCACCCTGCAGAGTATTTTTCCCTTATAGAAAACACACTTCATTTTTCCTTTAAGGCTTACAAACAAATGCTGAGCATGAAAAGTAACTTACCCTTCAGTTTGAAGGTACTTGCTTAAGTAAAAAAATAAAGTTGGAAACAACTTTGAAAAGTCCAAATGCAAAATGCAACGGACCTAAAGCATTCCAGACAGATGTTCACCTAAATTGTATTTGCCTGTGTTGAATGCAGCCTCCGCTGAATTGGCTCTGGGAGCCGATTACCTCTTCACCCCCTCCCAGGAGATTGGTCTCTCAGAGTAAATAATAAAATAACATGAAATCAATCTTCAAATGCATAACTATACAGTAAAGAAAAACTAATGGGAGTTGCAGTTGTTCATGCATTACGATATGATGGTCTGTCTGATATTTTCTTTCTCACCTGTTTTCCACGTTACCTTAAATAAATATGAGGAAAGAATTACCATTTCAGATTATGTTCCTTCAGAGACTAAAATTTCAAAAATTTGTTGCATATGAGGGAATGGAAATCTCTGCCTGAAGACAGGCTCAGTGCCAATAAAAAGAGACCTATCACAAAATATTTGTTTTATAATTTTATCGCTAATTAAAAATTTTCTTCCTCTGTGGAAGTCAATTGGATGTCATTAGCACTACATGGTGTTTTTTGATAACACATAGTTATATTCTTCTGTACCAATGGTGATTGGTTCATAGCTGGGTAATAGTTCTGTCCAAAAAATCTTGCTCATTTATTTCTTCTGATTGTTATTATCTTTGAGTTCTTGCTATATTATTCTCTATAAATATTCTAAAAGTTGCATTAAACATGTGCTGCCCACAGTTGTTGCTTTTACTTACTGATCCACTATTTATAATATCTGGTCCACTTATTATAGGATAAAACATACAGACACACTTTTAGAGTTAGGATTAAATGCCACCTGCCTTCCTGTCCTGATCTCTGAAGGTGAAGGGTCTGAAATTTTCCCAAATTAACTGTGTCCCATGGCATCCTGGCCACAGTGAAAGCTCTGCTGTAACCTTAAACTGGTCTTGAGTCTTGTCAGTGAGTAGGGAAGTTGTCAGACCCCTGAAGCAAAAGAGAAGCAGTGATTTTGCTCTACAAGGCAGAACTGACAATACTTTTGCATGTAGCTCTTTCAGTTGGTCTTGCAGTGTTGTGGCACAGTCCTAGTGAGTCCAAGGTTCAATAGATAAAAGAAAATTATGATGAAAATGGCACCAGTGGGTCACACCAACAGTCATCTTAGCTGCCCTGTCTTTCTTCAGGAAAGGCAAAAACCAAACTCGTAGGAAGAATTGGAAGGCAGGGTAAAGGTAGGATGCTTTCCAGACCACATCCCAGCCTCTGCTGAATTCCTTGAATTAGAGATGATACATTTGCATTTAATACCTTTGATGGTCTAATAAACTTTGAAACTACAAAACGCTTCAAAATCATAGTGCAATGAGCTTTAAGATGAAAATTTCATACAAGTAAAACAAGGTGAACTGTTTTAAAATGGTGCTTCAGGCAGTGTTATAATCTACAGAAAGGCAGGTACCAAGTCCTTACTAAAGATAAAAATCACGTTTTACAATCTTGTTGCTTCTGAAACCAGTTACTGTGCTTTTGCATGGACTGCTCCCCCCCCTCCTTTTCTGTAGGAAAATTTTCTCCAAAAAAATAACTGTTTTCATAAGCTCAACAAGTTGGAACTGAGTTCCTAATTCACTCTACTTTGAGCTGCATTTTTCCAAACCCCTCAACATAGATTTTTTTGAATCTTTGGACACCTAAAACTCTGTTGCATACATAAGACATGCAAACAAGGATGCTATTACTTTTTTGGAATGATCCCATTCTGGAGACACTGGAAGTATATTTATTAATTAAGCTATAGTCTATGATACCGCGCACCTACATATTCCTCTCTGCTGTGTTAATGATGACTAAAGCTGAGGGAAGGCCTGTAACTGTGCAAAGCTATTTGTCATTTCCATAGTAGTTTCTGAGTACACTTTGACAGAAGAAATAGTTGACTGCACTGGGCGCCGATCCAGACAAATACTTTGGCATATATGTAAGTTTAAACACAGGAGCTTTTATATTCAAGCCAAAACACCGTGTGTCTTGGAGAATCAGACTTTGCATGTGTGACTGTTAGCTTTAAATAAATAATTTTAACACAGAGGGATCCTGCTAGATGTAAACCATTTCTCTGTCACAAGCTAGGCTGCCAGAAGCCTGGTGTTGGGGTGGGCAGAGGCTGTTTTTCTGTTCTTACTGTGATTTCCTTTGAGCCTGAGGAATTTACAACTGTTAAACAGACACAGACTATCCCCTATCTCAAAGTCACTGAGAGGAGACATTCTTCTACCCTGACATGAAGGTCTATAAAAGTTTTACATTTAGGTCTAGACCTCCTTTATGATATAGACATACTTGCACAGGTTCTTCACCAAAGTCCATAACATAAGGAGTTTACACCACTACCTGGAAGAATAGATTTTGTGGCATATGGTCAATAAAAGATGCCCTTTTGGCAATACCTAACTCTTCCATAGCCATAAAGAAAGTTCAGTCATCTCAAACAGAGCTCCATATGCTACGATCCCACCAAAATTATATATTCAACATAAAATGTGTCACGCATGCTAACTGTTAAACAGATAGTCTTTTGAAGTTTCAGGAGATGGAATGTCAGTCCCTAGTATACCAAGGCAAGCTGTGTCCCAATGCTTTTATTAAAGTAGGAAAGAAGATGAAATCTAAACCTAATATTTTTAAGAATATAAAAAACCCACCCCAAAACCCAACCCAAAAACCTCCATGTTGACTAGGCAGGGGCAGTGGTTAGGTGAAAATATCCACTGATGGAAAAAAAAATGGAAAATATCCACATCTGGACCTTGCAGTTTCGTTTGGTTTACCAGCAACAAATCGGATGTATTTACAGTTAAGGGAAAAGGTACTCAGCAACGCTGAAACTTCAGCTTTAGATGTTCAGTTTTCCACCAGAGGGCACTCCTATATTTTTAATAAAGGCAAGTTTCTGAGCCGTGCTGGGCAGGTTTGCACGGCTTGGCGTGTACGGTACGATTCTAGCTGGCACACGGCAAGCAGAAAAATGCATGATCAGATTCACCTCCTCACACATCTGTCAACACTATGCATCATCTGGCAGACTCCACCATTAGCCAATCGTGCATAACAAGTCCTCTGCATGCCTGATGTGTCAGGCTTACGCATGTCAAATCATCAATGAGTTAATATTCAGAGTCACGTGGCCAGTTTAACTTGTGACTAAAGGGATTTGTGTCTTCCTCCTGAGGAGGAAGGAGGCCTCCTGTGTCACCAGGGCTGGGTCCAGGACCCAGGACTTTTGATGGAATATTTCATACCCCGCATAGTCCAGTGAATTTTATCTTAGTTCATGGAAATGCACATTGTTATAAAAAGTAAATCACTTTGAGAGTTGATGCAGTTTGGGTTTATTTATAGCTTTGATGAATGGGAATTTATATGAGTTTACAGTTAAGACCAAATGTCTGTAGTCAAATCTGTAGAGACTGAAGAACCTGTTAATTTAGCTGGACTCCATTCCTATCAGGAGTCATACAAGGTAGTGTTTTTTCATCCCTTTAAAGCTTATTTTCTTGTTTTTAGAACAATAAGATGGTAGTTAAGATAATATACTTGGATGAAGAAAATCTAAGTAGGCTGTTTTGGTTTTTTAATGACAGAGGAAGAAGGCCTAGTTTTTAGGGCATCCACATGAGGAAGCCAAAGCTTTTTGAAGAACAGCACTAAAGAAAATAGGAGTTCATTTTATTCAGTCATACAAGACTGAAACACATTTCTTAACAGGCTCTGTCAAAGCTGAATTACCCCCTAAGGATTTATTAAAGTTAATCTCATTCTTTAGTTACTGAAATAGTTGGCAAAGACAGTTTAAGAAGGAAATAAACTCTTCTGGTAATTTGACCAACATATATATGAACAGAGTCAGCAGAGATTGGCTGTATGACACACCAAATGGTTTACATGTTCTGGCACCATGTCAAAAACGACAGATTCTCACAGCAACACTTAAGCCAAACAGGTACACAGTGAGAGGCAACAACCTGAAATCAGACTGTCAGCTCTACACCAAAGAAGCGTCTATAATAGCCTGAACACAGCTGAGACAACAAGGGTGAGCCAGGCTGAGTTAACACAGGTGTAAACATGCTTTTTTCCCCCTCAATCTCAAAGTTTTTCATAATAAGGTGACTTATTGACTGTATTACTCTGTGATGACACCTCTCCACCTTGCTTCTCCTGTGCTCCACCTAATGCATGAGCTGGTGTCTGTTCTGGACCAAACTCATCATTTATAATGCAAAGAAAAGGAATTCAAGACTGTGGGGCCTTCTATGAACCTGTGATTTTGTACTTTAGGAGGAGAAATATGACCTCTGTCCTTACAGGATTTGAAAATGTGGAATTAAGTATCTGAATACAGGGATGAAAACTAGTTTATCTACTGCGACCGGTCACTTAAATTCTCTGGAATATTTTGTGGTTACTTATCTTAAAGTGCTTCATAAAATTCTTTTGACCCACTGCAGAAAATCTCTCAGTGTTTAACTGCCTGCCAGTATGTCCACTATTCAGTCTCTTGTTTATCAGCCAGAACCCTTATGCTCTGCAGATTTGGCCCTACTTCTGCCAAACCTGCTGTCGCTAAAGTATTATTCTTATAATAGGTAACCTCCACACAATTCTCTTGAGTTTGCAAGTGATGATGAAAGACCTGTGAGTGCAAGAGTATGATCTAGAATTCTGAGGTGGGTTTCATCTCATCCACCTCTAGAAGGTAGGGTTTTACTTCAGAACCATTCTCCTCATGCTGCCTTTAGAGGCAATGGAGGCACTTCAGGTCTGCATTTCATCTCATCTTCTTGTGGCAGACATCTGAGATCATAGAATTATAGAATGGCATGGGTTAGAAGGGACCCCAAGGATCGTAGAGCTCCAACCCCCCTGCCACAGGCAGGGCCACCAACCTCAGGCCTGGATCTACACAAGGTTGCCCAGGGCCCCTTCCAACCAGGCCTTGAACACCTCCAGGGACGGGGCATCCACCACCTCTCTGGGCAGCCTGTTCCAGCACCTCACCACTCTTTCTGTAAAAAACTTCCCCCTAATATCTAATCTAAACCTTCCTTCCTTTAGTTTTAATCCATTCCCCCTTGCCCTGCCATTGTCTACCCTTAACTGAGGACTTAAGCTGTCCTGATATCAGCAAGATGTTAAAAATGGTATCATATGGGTAAAGGCATTCACTATTCAGGACAAGATTGAGGAAAAATATTGTTTCTGGAAAAGATATGAGGGACCTGTAAGTATATAAATGCTATCCTATAGTGCTACGTGTCTAGGATATGTTTTTGGGCCTTAAGGCCAATTGGTTTGACCAGGCCAGGACAGCTTTTGAGCCACTAAGTCATCTTCCAAGCTGCTGGTGATGAAGTGCCCTTGGCATTGCTAACCTCTCAAACCTAACAAGGCTTTTTTGGAGGGTAACACTAGTTCATCTGAGCCAAAATAGTATCAAGGAATAAGATTGTCAGGGTACAGAAAATGGCATCAGTGCTCAAGCCTGTGTTATGAATATAGATAGACATGGAAAAAAAAACAGTGGGTGGAAAGGGTTTGAAGGAAGATCTAGAAAAACGTCTGAAGCGTGGAGCTTCAGGTCATGCCATGGAGACAGCACGTATTCTTCCTACCATAGAAAGCCATGAGTGTTTGACCAACAGCCTGTATGTCCTCTAAAATAAATAGGGAATGTTTTAGACTTCAATGGACACATGTAAGGAAGGCCTATCTGAGGGAGTTCACGTTTATTGAAAACAGCAGCACAAAGTCACCAGGAGGAAATCCTGTTCTCAACAGATTCATCTTCTCATCAGTGTGTTACCTTTGGGGTGTGCTTGATGGTGTCTCTATATGGTCTGCAGGAAGGATTAAAACTAAAATGCTGTGTTTACTCTGTAAGAAAATTGCACCTCTCCACTTCCTCATCTGCTTAGCTAATCACAAGTACCTTCATAGCTCTGGTGTGCACCCAGCACCCATTCCTGCCTGAGGGATGCTTTTAGAGTGCAGAGCAGCTGTTGACATGTTTGCACAGTCACGCGACACCTGTTCATGAGGATGGACAATACTGTACATACCATATGTATTGCATATACACTGAACACCCAGGCATGCTGCACAGCTGCTATGGTGTGTTCAAAACACACCTGCTGCTTCCCCAGAACTGAGATCATACACTTGTTCCCCTTCATGGTACACTTCTGTCAAACACCTGCCGGAAACAAAGGCATGAAAAAAAAGTTGCTTTTCACTCAGAAAAATGTGTCTCATAAAACTGTAGAATGTTTTGGATTAGAAAGGACCTTTAAAGATCATCTAGTTCCAACCCTTCCACCATCAGCAGGAATTTCAGGAGAGATGGCAAAGTTTTGATGGCTGCTGTGGTTTAGCCCCACCAGGGAGCTTAGCCCCACACAGCCACTGCCTACTCTCTCGATGGGATGGGGGAGAGAATCAGAAGGGTAAAAGACCAAAAACTTGTGGATTGGGGTAAAGGCAGTTTAATAGGTAAAACAAAACTTGCATACACAAAAAAAAAAAGCAAAATAAAGAATTCATTCACCACTTCCCAGCTTCAGGCAGGTGTTCAGCCATCTCCACCTCCTTCTTTCCCACAGCTTTTATTGCTGACCATGAGATCATATGGTGTGGCATATTCCTTTGGTCAGTTGGGGTCAGTAGTCTCAGCTGTTTCCCCTTTGAACTTCTTTTGCACCTTCAGCCTACACACTGGTGGGGCAGCGTGAGAAGCAGAGAAGACCTTGACACTGCATAAGCACTGCTTAAGAATAACTAAAACACCAGTGTGTTATCGACACTGTTTTGGTCACAAATCCAAGACATAGCACCATATGAGCTACCATGAAGAAAATTAATTCTATCCCAGGCAAAACCAAATAGTTTCACTAGTTGTAAAGATGAATTGTAATTGCTTTTAGTACTCTAACGCTATCCCCATTTTTCTGTGTATTCTGTAGAGTACCCACCAGTCCTATGAGTAAATCTTTGCCAACCCAGAGAATCAAATAATGCCTCTGTTTGAGAAAAAAAAAAAAACAACCACAAAAAACCCAGACATTCTTATTAATTATTCCACAAAATTACCAATGCCTCTCCTTTCTCCCCATTAAAGACTACCAGTATGAATAAATTGGCTGTAGATGGCTAAGGTAATTCAAGATGGATCCTACCTCCCCCATATTGATATTCCTGATGTTTTAATGGGTAAGCTCATTTGCTTTGGTTGGCCTGGGAGCTATGTGGTACCTGCTGGCTAATAGATGCCTTCAGTGCCTGACCTGCAAGACAACTGTTTTTTTTAATAACTGGCAATGGGTGCACTAGCTGGCAGTAACAGCTCTTTAGGTGATAGGTTAAGCTCAATGACCTTGTTATTTGTTGTTAGTTCCTTAAATGCAACAAAAAGGTAACCTATATCATGTGTATCACCTCCTGCTACCACCCACTAATGGCAAAGCTGGTCCGATGTTTCAGTTCATAAAGTGAACAAAGACAGCATGGGCTCAAGGGAGATGCTTTATGTATAAGATGAAATCAGGCTCAGACATCGAGCTGCTTGGGGCGATGTATTATTAAATGCTATCTACTGATATGCTACTTTTGTAGAAGCTGATTAATGACATCTTTCTTTATTATGCCTTATCTTTTATCTTCACCTTGTTTCGCAGATGTAGCTGGCAGTACACAGCACTAACCAAAGACCTGTGGCACTCATTAGATGGTGGCTGTTCCTCACAAGTGCCATCAGGCATGCAATTCCCATTCACAATTTTGCTAACAATGCTGGTTAACATGTTGCTGTGTTGCTGTTCAAGCAACCTAGACAACATGGTCTTGTCAGTCTCAAACTAACTTATCTTTTACTTATCATTTTCTTTGACATGATCCTCTGATAATCTGAGAGATAAATACATGACAGACTCCACAATGTATTCCCTGGGCACTAAAATCTTAGCAGTAACGCTGTAGAGGGGTTTCATCTAATGAGTGCTTCTTTTGACCTGTTTTCTGTTTTGTTAGAGTGTTGCAGCTGCAGATATTAAGGCACATTTAAACTAGAAACACATTCTTGTTTAGCCGTTCCACATGCCTCGGGAAGTTTTCTGTCTTTGTGTGAATGCGGGTGTTTCATGCTAGCAGCTCAGGACAGGTGCAGGATGCAGGCAAGTCAAATACATTCAGTTGCTTAGGGTCCTGATTTACATTAGCTTTGATGCTGTGATTAGAGAAGTAAGGCTCTCTAAGAGAAAACTAACTAAAGGAGCAGTTTTCTGCTGGGTTAGTGTGCTGATTTATCTCAGCAAAGGTTAATCGGGCACTGGGACACTTTCACTGAAGACAACTAAAACTATCTTGGTTACTTCTCATGGCCAGCAGAGATGGATTTGGTGAGGAGAGAAAAGAAGGGGTAGAGAAATGTAGCTCCTTGTTAGTACTGGCTGTGGTGGTTTGACCCTGGCTGGTGGCCAGACAACTACCAAAGTTGCTCTATCACTCCCCTTTTCATCTGGACAGGGGAGAAAATATATATTGAGAGGCTTAGGATTCGAGATAAGGATAAGGAGAGATCATTCTGCAATCAGCATCATGGGCAGAACAGGGTGTAAATAGCAAGAGAGCTGCACTCTGTAGAGCTGTGAAGGCTGCAGATATTGCCTGAGCTATGGCCAGGATGAAATCAATTAAAAAAAAACAAACACACTTAGTGGACTTTGGTCATTAAATAACAGGAGCATGGATACACTATGGGTGTAGCTTCTTCCCAGAGGGCATTTGATTGAAAGAGAAGGTAGTGCCACTGCAAGTAAGAGCATGGGATTCCCCACACCTTGCCTGGGTCTCCTAAAGCTAGCTGGGTGACTAGGCTAAAGATCACAGCACTAGGATCATAGAATCATAGAATCATAGAATGGTCTGGGTTGGAAGGGACCCCAAGGATCATAGAGCTCCAACGCCCCTGCCACATGCAAACAGTGTTTTCGTTATCATACCATCGTGAAGAATGTGGTTCTGTTTGTTTTATTTCAGGGGTGCACAGGAAGCCTGAGAACAGTACTGGTCTAAATTGCAGTAATGCATTCACCTCCTTTTTAAAATCAGGACAGTTTTTATACTTGTCTGCACATTTGCAAAGGTCTCCTGATACCTAAATAATGGAAAGCTTGAAAGAAAACGTGCAATAGATGAACTGGCTTTCAAACCATACTTGATATCACAGATTGCCAAGCAAGTCCATTCTGCTGCATGTGCTTATCTCAGGCGATTTCAAATGGGAGGAAGGCTGAGTTAAAGAAGTGGAAATAAGAGAGATGCAGTTTTCTTAAAATGCTATCTCTTTTCTGTTATTTTCTAAGTCAGAAGCGTAGAACCTTCGGTTGCACCACGCACCTCCCCATCTTAGTTGGGCAAGGGGCTCAAATCTCTGCCAGTCAGTTTCCCAAAGGCAGCCTCTTGTGAAGGGGCTAAGAAGCTTGCATTTTATACCCTTTTTGGACAAAAGCCTCTCCAAAGCTTTATTTTCTTTATTCATATGAAGAAGTACTTTTATTCATAAATATTATATGTCATGAGAAATGGCTCTCAAAAAACAAAGACTGGCTGGGGAATGAGATCCTTTTCATGAAGTGTTTTCAACCATCTTCCAGAATTGACAGATCTAAGCATTTATACTTAAGTCTTTAGAAGATATTTTCCATCTGATTAATTTAAACTTTTGTTTAAATGATGTCATTTGCTGTAGATTAAGAAACTGATGTTTAGAGTATGAGACGTACAGAAAATGAAGGCCAGATGTGATCTGTACAGCTGGTATACTAAACCTCATAGTAAAGGGTGTGTTGATGAGATGGAAATTTAACTTAGAGCTTGTCCCAAAGGGTGCTGCACTAACTCCTGTCTGCTGTTCAGAGAACTGTTGTGCCTTAACTGGGCAGAGCAAACAACGCAACCAAGAATAGACATGGAGACAAATTATCCTCAAAATTTAGCAATGCGGTTGTCAGAGACAAAATGGGGTTAAGCACTAAATTTTCACACCCATATGTGAACCACTTGACCACTCTGAAGGTAAGAAATCACAGCTATTCAAAGACAATTTCTTCTCTGAACTGAGCCTGAAATCGGGTGGAAGCAAGAGTGCCATCCACAGGGATATGTCTTGGTGAGAGTTGCCAGGATGAAATATGGCAGGTAACTGGATGTAAATGGAAGAGCACAACAACTCTGGAAAGCCCAGTGAATTATTTCAATGCAGCACTGTGACTACATAGAGTTGGAGGCGTGCCTTTCTCTGAGCTGCATTACAAGCTGAATAAACGGTGGACGAGATGACCACTTCTAACCCACAGCCTTCCTTATCCTTTCCTTTTAATTCTTTCCTTTCATAGCACATCTACTCAATAAGGACTACAAGCACATCAATTTACTGTTGATGAGGACGGACCTCACTTGTGGATGAAGCAGGGAAATAAACGAAAGGAGAAAAAAGCGGAGTTCTGCCATCTCTTCTAAATACGCTCCTGGGATGCAACTGATGTGGAGCCATCTAGTAGTTTCAGACTGCTGATGGGCAAGATTATATTCCTCTCTGTGTCTGCATGTCTCAGCACCAGCCAGACTGTGGAGAGTTTTCTGCCAGGTTAGGGAAAAATAGCAACTCAGTAAGGAGGAAACGTAACAGTAGCACTGGGAATGGTATTCCTTTTCTGACAATGCTAACCTATGTTAGCCATCCCAAGCAACTTCTCTTCCATAATGCTGTCAGATGAAACAGACAAAGTGTTCCAGTAATTTTTTGCTGCTCCCCCATCTCTTAATTCCACCCCTACAGTCTCAGTCTCTGCACTTTAACAGGTTGCATCTGAAATGCCACCCATGAGCTATGCATGAAGTAATAGCATAGTTTAACATTCCCCCTCACACAAAGCTCATTGCTGCCTTTTTACAGCCCCTTGGTTGTAACAAAAGGACTTAGTGTTGGATCTTATGGTGAATTGTGTTGAGGAATGTAGCAGATTAAAAATAACTGATTTTAACTTTTTTTTTTTTAAATCATAGACCAACTACCTGAAAAACATTCACCCCAAAACAGCCAGAACAGCAAAACTCATGGAAAAATTGACAGAAACTGTTTGATACAACACTGCTACTACATTATAAACTTAGCAAACTATGGCCACAGAATATTATAGGCAGAGCAATAAACAGATTTACAGCAATGGACAGTCCCTGCCATTAACGCTGAAACAGTAAGAGGTTTATTCTTGACATATTACAGAGAGTGCTCATTTGTGGACAGACTGAGACCCATATTAAAAGATCCCTACAGACATTTCTGTGAGAAACACAGCTGCTTATATCCAGATGTGTGGTCCTAACTGCCTCTGATAGCTCTCTGCCATTCCAAGGGAAAGCTGTAACATTTATGCATGCCACAGCATGGAAAGAGTGGGAGGATTAAACCCTTGTTCCCTATTAAATTGTAATAGACCACTCCTTGCTCAATCCTTTGTTGTAATTTGCATTAAATTTGTAGGCACTTACCTCTTGTGTAAGGCACTGTGCAGGCATCCTGGGTGCCAAACAGAGGATTGTGGGTATCATGGCTGGATTTCACTATGTTAAACATCAGGTTCTGTCGTATTTCTTGGAACAACTGAGAGCATGGATGATCTCTGGCCCTCATAAGATCTGAACATGCATCTTCTGAGTATGCACCTCTTATTTTCTTTTACAGCTGCAAAACAATAAAGCAATAAACTACAGATACATAAAACTATCTGTAGATTATTTCTGTTTTCTTTAAAGATTGTTTTTAAAGAAGAGAGCAGAGCCATCAGGCACACACATCATGTCAGGAAAACCATCTGAAAATGGCACAGAAAGAGTTAGAACAATGTTCGTTCCTTCATTGCATAACACTTATCTAAAAAGCTTATCTGTGGCTAATAGTTGCATAGGAAGTTTATCTCTATACAAGTAGAAAAGACACCTTTCTGCTAAGATGATTAATATTTGAAGTCTCAAATTATTTTATGCCACTTTAATGTCTATTGTAGTTTTTAGGACATCTTTACTCTTCCAGGACAGAACAAAAACTTGGCTGATGCAAACTTTGTACTGGCTACTACTAGATATAGCATAGTACATAGCAGATGATGACTCAGCCCCTGAGGAAATCTGTTTGAGAAAACAAATCTTACATATGATAGGTTAAAAGTTAGACAAACAGTATGGAAAAATAACTGGTGGGACTTAACTGGGGAAAAAAAAAATCCCATGATTTCTAAGTGTTGTGTAAACATACAATTCAAATTGATGTCTCTAGGTTTACATAATTATGTGTGAGATTAAGCCAAAGGTACATGCTCCTACAAAATCACAGGAAAAAAATGCACTAAAAAACAGTGCATTTGTCTGTCGTAGGAATCAAAGTCAGAAGTGCCAAAGTGCAAATGTAACTTCATTACGGTCCTACACTCCAGTCTCCGAAAGCTCACTGTAGTTTCTCTTTTTAGTTACCATCCAATTAGGTTTAGCTGAGAAATGGAAAATTTTATCTACCATGCAATTTCAACTACTTGTGACATGCATTTCAAAAAGTGAAGCTGTCCTTCTGTTTAAAGCTTAGGACTTTCTTAGGGACTGTGTTTGAATACTATGGAATTTTCTATATTTTGATCACTGCAGTCATGTATGCTTTCATAGGAGGATGCTGCACATTTCTTGGTTTCCTTGGATGTTAATAACATATTTAATGTGAAAGACGGAAAAAAGTTGATAGATACATTAAACACAGTGTGCAGGATGTTAAATTTCATTAGCATATTTTAAAGCATTAATATTTGTGAGCTGTATTATCTAATGATGATGTCTCTTGCAGCATGTACGTTTTTGCCTTTGTGATCCATGCCAGGCAGTGCTTTGCTGAAAGCTGTCAGGCAGATGAAAAAAACCCCACAGCTTCCTCTTCAAATCTCAAGAAAATATGGAGAGAATTTCACTGCAGATATTACATTCTCAAAAACTGTTTTTTAACATTTTACAGTAATTTATGAGATTTGTTGGTTTGTCAATCCTGCTGTCAAAGATATCCTTATATTAAGCCCATGTGGCTGTTTGGTTGCTAGCTCTGTCTTTTAACATGTTGTGGACATTGGTCCTTGGATGTTATTTGTATTTGAATAAAAGGGTATAAGTAGAAAAAAGTTTAAAAAAAATTAAAAATAAAAAAGAAGCCTATTCATGTGAAAAGAGTCCTGAAAAGAGACAACATGGTCACGTTTCTCCTGTTGTTTACATGATATACAACTTGGAAGTTATAATAAGTGTCACAAATCTTTGGAATGTGTCGCCATTTACCTAAAATTTACTTATCTGATTAAAGGTATACGATGTACAGCTCCATTGTTAAACAGTCCTGCCCTGCCACATGCAAAAGAATACTAAGAATTCCTTGGCTTAAGGGAAGTTAGCTCTGTGATCAGGGAGTTATTTTAAAATTAGAGCCCCTTCTTGCAGTTATTTTGTTCAGATGGATGCATACTTTGTCTCATTCAACTTAGAGAGAAAGAAAAATGTTATTTTAAAGCACATACAATATCTTTTTTTTCCTTGAATTTTGGGAAAGAGCTGTTGAATTGCGCAGCCAGGAGAGATGCTACATTAGAGGCAATGCACAGTTTCAAGATGGATTTTTCTAACCCACCACACTTAATAAGAGACTTCACTATTTTTCCATCCTCACCCTTGAAACACTGTGGTAACACTTTAAAGTGTCAAATCAATCATGGATCTAGGCACACGTTTAAAAGTGTACTGCGCGGTTGTGCTTTGCAGGTTTCAAGAACATTTCTTCAAATTCTGGAAAAATAAGTGAATCAAGTCCTACAGCATGAGAAGGGTGTAAATCACATCCCTCTTACAGCTTTCAGAAGGCTGAGTACGTCCTAGGAATATCCAGAAGTTTCCTAACTAATGATGATACATTTTAAAATTGACATTGAAGTTTCTGTTTCAACGCTAAAAGGATGTCATGACTGTTAGATATCAAATCTGGGGAAAGAGCAGACTCAGTTCGACTTGTCACAGGAAATTCCTACCTACCATTAAAAGACCTTATTTTTGTAATGGTGAGAGACAGGATACTGCTTTAGCTGAGCTGTGCTGTTCCTGTTACACCAACGTACAAGTGAGAGTGAACTAAAGTAGTTTGTGGACAAGCAGTTGGACTAGATGATGTCTAGATGTCCCTTACAACTGAATTTATCCTGTCCTTTCCTGTTCTGTTCTAAACTGTGTACTTTTCCACAAAAAATCGGGAGACCATGTTATTGGATGTAATTCAGGCAATGTCCTAGAGCCTCCAGCTGTCTTCAGGGAGCTCCATCAGAAGTAGGTGAGAAGGACAAATGAGAAACAACCCCTTTCCATGGGCCCTCCCATGGCAGCTCCTTGTCACCTCTGGATCCTTGGCAAAGCTGGGATGGATTTCAAGGGTTTCACCCTTGAAAAACACCTCAGGAACAGAATGTGCCAGGAGGAATGCACCATCTGATGTGGGGACCCCAGTGACCCCAGCAAACCGTCAGGGACAAGCACACTTCCTTGCAATACATTATGAAGTAAAACTAGACCCCCATCAACACCTTTTTTTCATTTATGCATATATTGGAAGGAAGATGGCTATGAGAACTGCTTTATATGGCGTTAGGCTGCTTTTTTTTCTTGCACATGAGAAAGGTTTAGTGACAGATTCTGATATAAATGGTTGTGTTGCAACCTGGCAGTCCTGGCAAAGGACTTAAAGGCCATTATAATATACAGAAGCATAAAATATTTCTGGTTGGAAAAAACCTTTAAAATCTTCTAGTCCAAGTGTTATCATAGAACTTCCAAGGTATCCACCATGACCACTAAACTCAATCACTTCACTGGGTAGCCTGTTCCAATGATTGACAACCCTTTCCGTGAAGAAATTATTCTTAATATTGAACCTAAACCTCCCCTGGTACAACTTCAGACCATTTCCTCTGTTCCTATTGCTTGTTACTTGGGAGTGGAGACAGACACCTCATTACACCTTCCTCTGGGGTAGCTGTAGACAGTGAACAAAGTCTCCCCTCAGCCTCCTCTTCGCTAGGCTAAACAACCCCAGTTCTCGCAGCTGCTCCTCATCAGACTTGTGTTTCAGGTCCTTCATCTGCTTCATTGCAATTCTCTGGACATGTTCCAGCACTTCAATGTCTTTTTGTAGGGAGGAACACAAACCTAAACACAGTGCTTGAGGTGCAGCCTCACCAGTGATGAGTACAGGGGGATAATCACTTCTCTGGTCTGCTGGCCACACTGTTTCTGATACAAGCCAGGATGTTGTTGGCCTTCTTGGCCACCTGGGAACACTGCTGGATCATATTCAGCTGGCTGTCAACCAACATCCCCCCAGGTCCTTTTCTGCCAGGCCTTTATCCCAAGCCTTTAGCACTGCATGGGCTGTTGTGTCCCAAGTGTAGGACCCGGCGCCGAGCCTTGTTGAACCTCATACAGTTCACCTCTGCCCATTAATCTAGTCTCTTGAGATCCCTCTGTTGACCCTTTCTAACCTCCAGCAGATCAACACTACCGCCCAGCTTGGTGTTGCCTGCAAACTTACTGATGGTGCACTCAATCCTTCCATCCCGATCACTGATAAAGATACTAAGGGGAACTGGGCCCAGCGCTGAGCTCTGGGGAACACCACTTGTGTCTGGCTGCCAATTGGATTTAACTCCATTCACCACAACTCTTTTGGCCTGACCATCCAGCCAGACTTCTCATACAGAGAAGTATACACCCATTGAAGCCCCGAGCAGCCAATTTCTCCAGGAGAATACTGTGGGAAATGGTTTCAAAGGCTAAGTCCATTGACAGAGGCCTCCATCTCACCCCCCTGTACAGAAGCATAGCGGATCTGTGTGATCAACGCTGTGTACGTGCTATGTGTTATTTCTTTCATCTGAACCTCACCTCTGTGGTTTGCAAATGTCTTTTACAGGTTTGCCAAACATGCCACCAAAGACAAAACAACATCCACTTCTCCAATTTGCACTTTGAAGAAGAAAATTTGGTTTGGCAAGATCAGCTTGTGAGAAGTGAATGCTGGTATTTTATGCTTTACTGATTACAAAATGACTAGTAAACAATTTGATCCATTATCTTCCTGAATATCTAAATTAGGTTTATTGACTTTCATTTCCTTGAGTCCTCACATGTGAAGTACATGAGGTCTGATTTTTACCTCATTACACTACTTCTTGCCCCTAGTGAGTAGCTGAGAATTCTGTTCTTGAGTTATGGGTTATAATGGAAGGAAATAGATTTCTTTCAGATACCCATTACTCATAGTAAAGATATTTTTTTAGGAGTCAGGGGTTAACAGATCTACTAATTTCCTAATAACACTAGAATAGCTATTGTGTTACCATTCTCACTTGGATCTGTACTATTTAAGAGTGCAGTAAGTCATGTTCCGGCACGCACATCTATGCCCTGACATTGCTTAATTTACTAACAAACACGTACCCAAATGAGGTATCAGTATATGAAAAAAGTGGTGGAGATGAATGAGAAAAAAACAAACAATAATAAGTACTTTGAATTGTGCAACCAGGATTTTAATTTAATGCACATCTTTCATGCTAGAAGAAATACCACTGAAATGAATGAGTCGGAAACGTGTGTTGAAATTGCCATTGAAATGAATGAGTCAGAAGTGTTCACTGAAATTATTGCGTCAAAGACTCAGGGACTTGGAACTTCAACTATGACAGCAGCTTTCTTCCTTCCAGAGGACTGGAGCAGGAAACTACTCTAAAATGAGACTAAAATGATATTTAGTCCCACTGTTAACTGCACAATAGAACTAGAATGCTTGTTTCCCAAAAGTCACAGAAGTGGGTATTGCATTTTTTTATGCTAATAGTCATTCTCTCCGAAAGACAGTCTGAAGGAAAGTTCATAGAATCCTAGAGTCTTCTGAGTTGGAAGGGACCCCTAAGGATCATCAAGTCCAACTCCTGGCTCCACACAGGGCCAGCCAAGTCATAGCATGGGACTGAGGGCATCATCCAGAAGCTTGACCTCAGCCAAGCTTGGTTTTGTGACCACTTCCCTAGGGTGCCTGTTCCAGTGCCTGATCACCCTCCCAGTAAAGAGCCTCTTCCTAACACCCAACCTAAACCTTCCCTGTCACAGCTTCATGCCATTCCCTTGGGTTCTATCCCTGGTCACCAAAGAGAGGAGATCAGTGCCTGCTCCTTCACTCCCCCTCGTCAGGAAGCCATAGACCACAATGAGATCTCCCTTCAGCCTCCTCTTCTCCAGGCTGAACAAACCAAGGGACTTAAGTGTCTCCTCGTAAGATTTTCCCTCCAGACCCTTCACCACCCTTGTTGCCCTCCCCTGGACATTCTCCAACATATTTCTGTCCCTCTTGTACTGTGGTGCTCAAAACTGTACCCAATGCTCAAGGTGAGACCCCACCAGCACAGTGTAGAGCAGGACAATCCTCTTCCTGGACCAGCTGGCTGGGCCATGCTTGATGCTCCCTGGGATGTGGTTGGCCCTCCTGGCTGCCTGGGCACACTACTGGCTCATGGGTAACTTGCTGTGGACCAAGACCCCCAAATCCCTCTCAGCATGGCTGGCCTCCAGCATCTGATCCCCCAGCCTGAATGCATAGACAGGGTCGTCCCTTCCCAGGTGCAGAATCTGGCACTTGCCCTTGTTAAACTTCATGCTGTTGGTGATTGCGCAGGTCTCCAATCTGTTGGATCTATTCTGTTAGCCGGATTTCTGTTTTTGCCTAGGAAATCTTCAGTTTCTCACATGAACTTTCAGCTTTTCACATGAACTCTTTCTGCTTATGCTACTAAAGAATCAGACTCCCTTCAAGACCTAATGGTCATGCAATCATAAAGCTGGTAGAAGTTAAGTGAAGAGTATTTTGCATTAATAAGAAAGAAGGAAATTCACAATGAATTGGACAGTGAAGAATTAGTAATTTAATGATTGATACAGCAAAAGCAGATATTAAAAACAAATGTTGGAAGACATTGTTGGAAGACATTCTTACTTGTTATTAGAAGCAAACAAAGTACATTTCCACATGGAAATTATTTTGTGAATATGCTGTTTCCTCAGATAGTTCTTTCCCATTAGAGGGCAAGTTTGGTTACCTGTATCTACACTAAATGCATTCTTATACTCTAAGCAGGATCATTAATTTAAATGAAATACACTTAATAATGTTTAAGTACTGCTGAGCATTTTACAGTAGAATGTATGTCAGCAAGAGGTACAGATCCTTATATAATTCTAGTGCAAACTGCTGCTCTTCTAGTTCCTTAGAAGATATATATTATTTCAGATAATTCTGTTTATCTTTTGGTCCTGTTACAGCACAATAGTTCAAAGTGTTGGTCAAAATTAGCTAGGATTATTTGCATGACCAAGGACTATTCATCTATACTAAGAGGGATGTCCAGGGAGGGAAAAGTTAAACCTGATATTTTATTTCAGTTTTGCATTAGCAGGAAGCAGGACAAGGAACCTCATGAAGATATGGTATCCAGAAGATTTTGCCAAGACAGTTGGAATAAATATCTTCAATCTTTCAAAGCTTGGCTGAAAATGAATTGAAACACAAAATTAGCCATAAATGGGAAGTGAGAACCTGCAGCATTTCCTTTTAGAGTAATTTGTCAACAGTATTTATTTTCCCTGTATTTTTAGTTTGTAGGCTTTTACTCCACAGCAGCACTCAAACCCTTTGACCATACAGAATTCTTAGGTCTTTTGAGGAGGTTACTCACTGAACTTGCAAGGTGTTTTGAAGCTTTATTCCTTTATACTCTATCTCATTATGAGAATTAGGTTATGTAACAGAAGTTAGACTTGAAAATAAGTCTCGGCTTATGATACTCAGCCCATGTGTTTCTATCCTACCTTATCTGTCACCTTGTTCAAAGGAGGAAGAAGAAAAAAAGATAAAGAAGTCTTCAACTTCTTCCTTGGCATTTCCTGGATTCAAGAGAATTGCCTCTGCTGGGCATGACAAAACATATGAACTGCAGCTGGAAATCTGAACCTGAGATTTGTGTCCTACCATTGGTATAGATTTATCTTTGACATCACAGCAGTCAATGTATCTTCTTACATGAGGAAGTATTCATGAGAGTTTCTGTACAGAGACCCAGATATTGTAATCTTTAAGGTGTCTAGGCCATATGAATATCTTTATTCATTAAGTGGAAGGTATCTGCCTCCTAAGGTACACCACCTACTGTCTAACATTTGCCTACCCTTATCATAAACTCCTCCTTTGATTTACCTCTACAAGTTGTTCCACCTAGGGAAAGCATCTAGCATGCTCAAGTGTACTTTTGGCCTGGTATTTGAACAAATAATTTCAAAACCTATCCGTTTGCATAAATTAATTAGGGTTTTTGAAAAGCATCAACTTTACCTGTGCCACAATCAAAATGCTTAAAACTTACTGCATAATCCATTGTCACAGGCCTTAGGGCAATCACCACAGGGTTTTCCTTTTTTGTAGGGTGTTGGAATTGATGGTATTATATTTCCCCTGAAATGGTAACATTGCCAACATAAGCTACAAAGTCACTATAACATATCAGAGAATAAAACTTAACTATGTGGATGCATACATATATTAATTTTTGCTCAGTCTTTGGTTACTTGTCAAGCAACTTTTATAGATGTGTTGGGTTTATCTGGAAAGGTTTCGGTAGTCCAGGCACTGCAGGGGTGGCTACTGTGAGAAGACACCAGGAGCTCCTCCCATGTCAGACAGAACCAATTCCAGATGCCTGAAGACCCACCAGTGCCTGAAGCTATGCTAACCAGTGATGGTGGGACTGTCTTTGTGGTAACATATTTAGGAAAGGGTAAAAACTGCCATGTGGCAGCAGCTGGGAGAGAGGAGTGAGAAGATTTGAGAGGAACACCTTGCAGACACCACGGTCAGTGAAGAAAGGGGGTGCCAGTGCTCCAGGCACCAGGGCAAAGATGCCCCTGCAACCCCTGTAGAAGACCATGGTGAGGCAGGCTGTCTACCTGCAGCCCATGGATGATGATGATGATGGTGGATCAGATATCCACCTGCAGCCTGTGTAGGACTCTACCCTGGAGCAGGTGGATGTGCCCAAAGGAGGCTGTGACCCTGTGGGAAGTGGAAGTGCCTGGCAGGACTTGAGACCCCATGGAGGACCCATGCTGGAGCAGTCTGGTCCTGAAGGTCTGCACCCCGTGGAAGGGACCCACACTGGAGTACTTAATGAAGAACTGCAGCCCATGGGAAGGATTCAGGCTGGAGAGGTTCATAGAGCACTGTCTGCCATGTAATGGACCCCACGCTGGAGCAAGGGCAGAGTGTGAGGAGTCCTCTGAGGAGGAAGGAGCAGCAGAAGCAATGTGTGATGAACTGACACCAACCCCCATTCCCCATCCCCATTCCTCTGAGAGGGAGGAGGGAGAGAAATGGGGCATGGAATTGAGCACAGAAAGAAGGGAGGGATGGGGGAGGTGCTTTTAGATTAATTTTCTTTCTCATTATCCTAGCCTGTTTTGATTGGTAATAAATTAAATAAATTTCCCAAAGTCGAGTGTGTTTTGCCCATGACAGTAATTAGTGAATCTCTCTGACCTTATCTTGATCCACAAGCTTTTTGTCATATTTTTTCTCCCTCTGTCCTGTTGAGGAGGGGGAGTGATAGAGCAGCTTGGTGGGCTACTGGCAGCCAGCCAAGGTCAACTCATCACAATATTTTATAATGTGGATATGACAATAACTTTTAGACAGCTTATGAAATCATCATTATGTCTTAAATTTCCCACTAAAGTTCTTGGTATTAATTGTAGTCTTCACTGCTTTGTACATATTGATATGCCTTTCTGAACTAAGATTTCAAGTAGAATGTAGAAAATATCTATTTGTGATTAATTATGAAAATTGGGATTTTTAGGCAAATGAAATTTAATCTGAAAAAATCAGTGTCACTTATGTTTTATGCTTTACTTGTCTGTCAATTCTTTTGATGAGTATTTTTCTGTCTTTTCATATTCCTAATACACTTCAAACCTGTTCCTCAACTATAGATGATTACAACTTTCTCAATCTCCCAACTAATTTTGATAATGTAGTAAAAAGTTCCAGAATCAGAATCAGTACGTACGCGGGGCAGTACTGGCAGACATAGAAGTATTTGTACACACTGTTGGGACAATAAGAGACAGCACATCCAATTTTATCAGAATTGTGCCAAACCACCTGTAGGTATTAAAAAAACAAAATCATAGAAGAATGAAAATATACATTTAAGTACAATATGCATTAAAGAAACATTTGCAACCATGTTAAGCCACATTATTTACCCATTATAGTAAAATATAAGTCCCATCCTGCTGGAGAAACATCATTTCCCCCTGCTTTAACCACTGAACCAAATAATATTTAGGATATAACAATTTATCACACATACATATAAAATGTCTGAATTAAACTGTCTCAGTTATATGTTTCTATTCAATTAAAACTGCTGAAGAAGGTGTAGGAATTAGGATGTACAATTTTGTATCCTGTGCTTCATGCAGGTGAACAGAGGAGGTTATCATAAGCCATTTTCAAACCAGAAATTCTCTGAGTGAATGGAACTCTACAGAGTGAACAAACTTATTTATACTTCCTTTCTGATATTTTAATAGCCCTGCTCTTCCAGTGTCTGAACAATTTTCAGAAGTTAAACAAATAATTTTCTGCCCTTTCTTTCTTACTGAAGTTTTCAAACACCACTGTCTTGTCTCTTTACCCCATAAAGACACTTAGCCTGTTACTTCCATTTTAATTGTGTTATGTTGAAAGTTTTCATTTTGTTTTGCCAGAATAACTCTTGTGTCTCTGTTGTGCTTATTCCCTTTAAAGGTAGTCAAGAGGGTAAATATTTCTTAGCTAGTATATACATATTTATTTATTCATCCTGAAATATAAAAAATTGCATCTACCTGAGTGTAATGGCCAATCACAGCACCTTTTGGTTTTGCTCCAGTTCCATATTCGAAATTTTTCTCCTCATTGTACCAGGCCTGAACAACCTGGTCCCATTTGACAGGTGCGGATGACATGAAGAGATTTTCACCACATTGTACAGCTGAAATGAAAGAGGCACTGATAAATACATTAAAAGTACATGTGTGAGAAAAAAACACCTAAAGGTGGTATGATTTCCATGGAAGTTCTCATCCCAGATGAGAACAATAGGGCTGATTATTTTTACCCGGTTCGGTGACATGACCCTTTGTCAATACTGAAGTTGTCACTTGAACAGTTTGCCAACCTGTTTGGCTGATAGTTTGGTTGTTGACAGACCTTCTGCATATCTGTAGATACACCTGCACATGTGCACCAGTGATCCATCACTGTAATTTTGTTATTTGAAAGTTAGCAACCTAGTTATTCTGATCACAGCTCAGTATTCTTGGGAAAATCCCAATAATTCAAAGCTTACTTCTGGTACACAGGAACGTGTCTACACCGTCAAATGAATTCACCCACTGTTTTTATTCATGTATGGTGCCCTGATCAACTCTACTACATATGCATTAGTTTTCATACAGGCTTCACCTTAGAAAGAACAAGGGATTTTTGATGGTTTTTTTTTTTTTAAAGGCAAAAAGTATGGGCATAGAAGGACAGTCCTCATCTTACATACAGCATAGACAGAGGAAAGTCCAAGGGCCACAATCATGACCAGAGGGCTAGAGAATCTCTCCTGTGAAGACAGGGCTTCTTCAGCCTAGAGAAGAGAAGGCTCCAGGGAGGTCTTATAGTGGCCTTTCAGTACCTAAAGGGCTACAGGAAAGATGAGGCAGTGGGACAGGTTGCCCTAAGAGGTTGGGGATGCCCCCTCCCTGGCATTGTTTAAGGCCACTTTTGATGAGGCTTTGGCACCCTGGTCTAGTGGAGGGTGTCCCTGCCATAGCAGGGGGTTTGGAATTAGATGACCCTTTAAGGTTCCTTCCAACCAAACCGGTCTGGCATTCTATGATTCTATGTTAACATAGTAGATTTTTAGCTTCAACATTCAAAGACTGAAGTGTTTATATGAACCTCCAAGACAGTTATAGGCTGCAAATTGCCAGGGGATTTAAAAATTATGAGTCTTGTCTTAACAATTATGCTTAGCACCATCAGCAGGTTTTCAACCTTCACCCTTTGCCCCTTCCTTCCCAGACAGTTTCATCTAACATATGCAAGCTGGGTTCTGCCGGTAAACAGGGTCTGAATTCTCTTCTTTCTGACAGGTATTTTGACAGAATATGCTTTCTCACTATAATTTTTTTCACCTACTAAAGAAAAAAGGATGTACCAGTGTAAAACTAATGCAAATGAGATGAGAATGGGATTGAATTTTTATCACTTCCTGGGCAGATACGTATCTAGAATTTTGCCTTTGTCCTGTGCACTAATAAGATCACATTGAATATAAATGACATCTCAAAAAAACCCGCACCAACAAAAACCAAAATGGTAACATCAGTAATGTATGACATTGGTTAGAATTCATGATTCACTTACTGGTTTTTCTCATGTCAGCAGGACTGTGATGTAAAGAGCATTTATCGGCCCATTTTTTTGAATTTTCTGCAGCTTTAACACACCATTTCTCCATGAAAGAAGAAAATACTATTAATTCAGGTATGTACCAATTAATAATCCCTCATGAAAGAACATTTCAAAATTACACTTCAGAAAAAAAGTTATACACAAAATACTTTTCTTCACTTTTGGGGGGGGACAGGAGTATAGAAACAAAGTTAATATACACCCAGGAGAAGAACAGAAACTGTGAAGACCGAAGAAGAATGTATCAGAAAGAAATGAACAATGTGGTCGCTCCTCATTATCCTTTTTCCTCCAAAAGAAAAAGATGTTATTGTTCATACACCACAAAATTTACCAGAATTTTTTTCCCACTTGCCCAGCTTTATGTTTCTCTTGATGCTGGCCACGCTCAATCCTTAAGAAAGGTCCGGGGGGTGAATTTGTGGATAAACAAAATAATATGACCTTTCATACAGTCCCGTATGTTTCGTAGGGTCCATTACTCATTAAAAATAGATTTATAGCATGCAACTTACCACCTTCATCATGTTGCTGGCAGTTGGTTTTACTTGTCTCCTGAGGGCATTATGTTTGTCAACAATCAGCTTTTGTTGATCTGCACTGCTGGTTAACAGACCATTCAAATATTCAGCATCCTAGATTGAAAGAACACGTTTTATATCTTTCTTATTTTAATGTAATTAAATCTTGAATCCTGTATAGGAAACATTAAAGTGCCAGAGTACTAATGTCAATTGAAGAGATGATTCTTGAGATGGAGAAGGTACTGTGATACACTTGGTCTCCTAAGTATCTCTAGAGATGCTTCCAAGTGGAGTAGCACTTTAGATGGTTCCACAGCATAGAGTTTAGCAGTAAGAACATTGGTTCCTGCATCATATCTGTAACTCTCTGTGGATGGCTGAGATATCCTGGAAAATTTCATACGCTTATAGATTCTAAAATTTGGGCAACTGAATTAGACTTCATTAACTACTATTATAATTTCCATTATAAGGCTTTGAGGAAACAAAAAACATGAATGTGTTTGTGATCTGTTCCCCTTCTTCAGTATTTTAAACATGCCTATCAATTTTTTTTTATTATTTATTTAAGGAACCTGTTGTTATGTCACAGGATTGTCAGAGATCTCTTGTGGTACTTAACCATAAAATCCCACTGAACAAAAAAGTGTGCCTATGCTTTGCATACCATAGATTGTGCTCCACTCCTGCCCAAACTGAAAGCATTTATCATACTTTTAGTATGTGTTCTACTTAAAAAAACAGCCTTGTGAAGAACTCTGCCTCTTCTCTAGCCTTCTAGACTGAAACATGGCAATCAGAAATTGAAGACTTAGGGAGAAATGTAGTCAAGCCTTCAGCCACATTAGTGTTTCTGAGGCAGAAGAGGAAAACTTCAAACTTCAGACTAAATATGGCTTAGGAGTAACCACTTTAAGTGTGCATTGAGTATATCAGTTTGTTTAGCCGTTTGAGGGAAAAAAAGAAACCCAATACATGTTGAGAGTATGCTACTGTGAGCAAAAGGCACATAGCTCAGGACCTGTAGGACAAGAAAGGAAAAGACTTAGTAACTTGCTGCCTGTAAAACTGTTGGGAATTAACAGGAAAAGGGATGAATATTTGGGAGATACAGATTACTGCATCTGTGTGTGTGAGCTTCTGTAAAATAGTTATCCCTGACCCAGTTCATAAGTAGTGCCAAGCCCATAGATAATTTAGTGTGCGAGTGTGGAAACAGTGCAATGCTTTGAAATTAAACAGACTTCAAACTTGAATGCTTTCCAGATCCTAGATATCTAATCAGAGTCTTTTTGCATCTTATTTGGTGTGCACAAGAAAACCCGTATTCAGTCAGACCCTGAGTCCTTCGGGTCCCATCAAGATTTTCTGAGTAC
This sequence comes from Zapornia atra, assembly GCA_013400835.1. Classification (NCBI taxonomy): domain Eukaryota; kingdom Metazoa; phylum Chordata; class Aves; order Gruiformes; family Rallidae; genus Zapornia; species Zapornia atra. The sequence goes on from VZTU01030354.1 coordinate 30,663, forward strand.
AAAGGATGGATCCTACCTCTCCTGTGGACAAAGGCAGCACAGCTGTGAGGCACAGGAGCACCACTGGCAGAATCATCTCTGAAAAGGGGAGAATGAAGATTTAATTATTATTATTTTTAAAAAAATTTCATTTGTAGATCTTCCATGTCTCTGAATACCTAATGCAGCTTTCTTCTGTGTATTCCCTGACTTTTCCTCAAGCAGTAAACTAATGCTTTCTTTCTCTCCTCCTTTTCTCCTTCAGCCAACTTTTAGAAGTAAAAATCATAGAATCATAGAATGGTCTGGGTTGGAAGGGACCCCAAGGATCATAGAGTTTCAACCCCCTGCCACAGGCAGGGCCACCAACCTCCAGGCCTGGATCTACACAAGGTTGCCCAGGGCCCCATCCAACCTGGCCTTGAACACCTCCATGGATGGGGCACCCACCACCTCTCTGGGCAACCCATTCCAGCCCCTCACCACTCTTTCTGTAAAAAACTTCCCCCTAATATCTAATCTAAACCTTCCCTCCTTTAGCTTCAATCCATTCCCCCTTGTCCTGTCATTGTCTACCCTTTTAAAAAGTTGATTCACCTCCTGTTTGTGTGCTCCTTTCAGGTACTGGAAGTCTGCAATATAAAATTAGTTCCCTTTCTGCATTTCCAAATATCTATGAACCAACTGCTTTGTACATCTCATCCTTCCTGATGCAATCCTGGTCAAATGCCTTCACCTGAATTCACAGTACAGGAGGAAATTAGTGCTTCCTTTCCTGTAAGAAATCTTCCACACACTGCCACACTATGGAATGGATGGGGAGGGCTGCTGTGTCTGAAATTTTCCCTGCTGCCCATTCCCTTCTTTGACTGGACTGCATTGGTTACAAGAAAAGTTAGACACTCAGCCCATGTGCAGACCTCTACACTTAGGTGTCTGAGTCAGGATTCAAAACCCTTACTAAATGACCAGCACTGCGAAGCCTTGCACACGATCTGGGGAAGAACTGGCTGGACAAGAAATGGATCAGCACTGGCTTCCAGGGAAGGACTTGATTCAGAAAGCATTTTTTGTTTTCATTTTTTAAAGACAACTCTTGGTTATCCTACAGGTAGTGTGGGATGGCAAAAGAAATTAAGGCCTTCCCTAATTGAAGAAGCAACCACCAGACCCTGTGACTCTGAGTCTACTTGTTCAGGGGGCTCAAAACATCATATAGTGATCCAGAAGGTAATGCAGGTCACTGCAAAGTTCAGGTTTCTGATTGCAATCAGAGTTGCATTCAGCTTGATTCCAATTGGCTACCTTGGGCAGGTAAGCAGGTGACTAGAGTGGAACTTACTTATTTTGGCATTTTTCCCAGCCTCCCTCTCCAAGGGCTTTTATGGGCATGTTACCACAGAGATATATTATAACCTTAACTTCTTATTTCATTTTTAGGGGCTGCTGGTTTTAGTTTTAATTTATTCTTGGGGAAAGGCCAATAGGATTTTCTGATCTTTCCACATTCAGCAAAGTCCCTTTACCTCGAGGCAACGGGTTTATATAAAACACAAGGTGCTCCAGCTTGCAGAGAACATATGGGTAAGGAAAACTACTCTTTTCCAAATGGTGCAGCCAGGCCTGTTTTCCTCATCAGTGTGTTTACATTGCACTGGAGGAGACCCACAGTCCCCAGCTCTAGGCAGGGATGCTGCTCCAGCTCTGCTATAAGTGGACAGTGACTATGGGCAGATGTAGCTCACAGGCCAAAAAAACTGGGCAGCCTGGACACATCTATACAATTAAACTCCCTCAGACTTCAAAATAGGGTGGCTTATTCCAAGCATTTATAGTTAAGGAAAGATCTAGTTGATCCAGGGGAAATATATCCTGGTGATTAACATTGTAAGTCGTTGATTCGCTTCTATTGGTTTTGCCTTATGTCATTTAATGTTTAATTAAACAGCACCTATTATTTCTTGAAGTGCTTTAGCATCACAGAAGCTTTTTCTTACTAACTTTTCTGACACTTGTTTCTCAGAGCTTGCACACACCTTGCAGTGTGTATGACTTTGGTGTTTAGGAATAAAAAGTTTATACCCCCAATAACATGAAAAAATATTCTTTTCACTTAATTTCTAACTAGAAATTTAATAGAGGTGGGGGCTAGTTTTAGCTGTACTCAAGTTACAAGCAAAAATATGTCTTTTGAGTGCAAAATGTGATGATATGCAAATAGAAAACAACCCTTTTTGCATCTAAAACATGTAAAAACAAATTATCTGTTTCAGAGGTAAAAAACCTCTTAGTTGAAATGGTGAAACGTTTTTTGCACACCAAACTGAAGCAGCTAACTTAAAGACATGGGCAAAGTATTCATTCACTGCAATATTTCTATGAATTAACTTACAATTAAATATAATTGGCAATTTAATAATGATACAAGTTTCAAAATGCCATTGGAATGCTTTTTAAGACCCAGTGGGTTTCCTGGTCCAACATATTAACATACTTTTGGCAATCCCAATGATTTCAACCAAATGCTTATAGTTTATGAGATGTAAATTTAATTGCTCTGCATTAATTTCTAGGCACTGGTCCTAAAATCAGTCTCTCTGTCCCCCTCCCCTGTTCCCCCTCAATCAAACATAAATCAGGACATGTGCCAAGTCTTACTGACTTTCCTGCAACTCCATCTGTGTACAGGGATCTGCCACTGAAAGATAGTGATTTAGCATCCCTAGTTTGTATGAGTTTAGCAAACTTGTGTGAATATAATATTTTTCCCATCCCTCTTTCTAAAAAAAAAAAAAAGAAAAGAAAAAGTGTATCCTAAATTATTCGTACAATTGAATAACTATTACAAAAGAACATCCCCATTATTTTCTATTACCCTTCAAAAAGACCTGAAATGGAATAATACAAGCCGTCATTTCCCTTGTATAGCACTGTCTCATAAAGCCATACTTAGCAGCTACATTACACAAGAATGGTAAGTTGCTCAAGGTGTTAATTTCCCCACTCTGAAAATAAGTGGTGATAGCTACATATAGCAATGGAGTATACTGAACTGAATATATATCCAATTCAATATGTTCAGTCTGTCTCTGTCTCTTCCTCTGTATACATATAATCTGCCAAGATACTGCTTTCTTGCATGCAGGCAGCTTGTCATTGATTTTTGATTGTTCATCATTTTTCCCTCCCTTTTTTTTTCCAGCTTGTGTTACACTATTGTCTATTTAATCCTTATTTTTCGCTGAATAAAGCCTCTTTCTGCGATTGCCCTAAATTGTTCAACAAATCTTCTGACAATCGGGGGTTTTAAATGCATTTTAATACCTGGGAAAGAAAAATTGCTATACTTTAAGCAAACAAATAAATCTAAAACCTACCTTTTGTTTTCAGGAAGATCAGATGTTTCTTCTGTCCTTCTTCAGTTGGTTGTGGAAGTGCCTGGAGTTCCTCACCAGGGGGTGATTTATAGGTCTTGTGTTTCCTGATAGGACAAGGTGACTCAGCGTCACAGGTATTACAAAATTCAAAAGGTGACCAGATAGTACAGTGCATTTGTCAAGTGCACATTCTTCCAAGAAGGATGTTGTTTGCTTGTGCTCCATTTTTATTTCCTCTTACTTCTTGTACTGGAAAAGATGACATAGTCTGAAATGAGTTTTGTGTGTATTGCTCCTTATACATGAAATTTGCAGTCAGGGTGAATGCCAGGTACAAAGGCATTGATGTATCCAGCTATAATAAGACTTGATCTTAATCTTCAGCCATACAAATAAACTCACCTGTCTACTGATGTGTCTCCAGACTGACACTGTGGTAACCAAGATGGAAACTTGCCTATTGATTTTTCCATGGGGTAAAAAAGTCTTGGGCCAAGTTCCTCTTCATGCTATGGCTTCTTTACATCAACCCTATAGTGTACAGGTCAAAGAAAGAGACAATGATATTTATGTAATTGATACTTTTACCCAGTATTGGATAAAGAGCCAAAGATTATTGTATGCACTAATATTAAAGCACATATTTGATTCTGCATTTCCGGGTACGTGGGGTAAGATGAGAATGAGTAAAAAGGCTGCCAGATCAAAAGGTTATTTGTATGCACATTGACTGTTTCTGTCCACGTTCAGTTTCAAGTAATTACTGACCAGAACACCTGTCATCGTCTGCTTTTATATAAAATGATGTTATTTTTCTATAGAAAAAAGCTGTCAGGAAGAGAAGGAC